>LZPO01037920.1:450113-466485 GCA_001675575.1 Neotoma lepida
CATTTACATACCAACCACAGATCCCCCTCTCCTCCCTCCTCCCAGCTGGCATTTTCTTAATTGCTAATTAATTTAGGAGGGCCCAGTCCACTGTGGGTGGTGCCATTCCTAGGCAGGTGTGCCTGAGCTCTATAAGAAAGCAGGCTGAGAAAGCCAATAAGCAGCGTTCCTCCACAGTTTCTGCTTCAGTCCCTGACTTCCTTCAGTGATGGACTGTGATCTGAAACTGAGTCAAATCTATCCTTTACTCCCCAAGTTGTTTTTGGTCAGGGACACAGAAAGCAAAGTAGGACAGGCATGAAAGTAGAATTGGGATGACTCGGGAAGAAGAAAGAGGTCAGTCGGAGGGGTCAACAGTAAGACATTGGGAGCTTGAGTATTCTTAAAGAACATGATATTCACGTGTAAAAATGTCATAATGCAACCCACTGTTTTACATAAGTATATGCTAACGGAAGAGGAGAAGAAAGAGAAAGCCCATATCCCCGGTCTGTGAAAGACCTTGGTGACCTTTCCCCGGCACCCAGCACATAGGAAGGAAAGCAGACATCCTGCCTTGCCTTCAAAGAGTTGATGTGGCTGTAGTCATGCTGGGGCTAGTGGATCAGTGGCAGGCCCTTTAAGGCAGGGAATGGGAGCTGGGTGGGCTGGGAAAGAACTGGATATTGTGATGTAAACTTAAGGGAATACTGACAACCATCTACCTACTTCTTCAGGCTCACAATGGCAGCAGGGGCCATGCTTTTTCTTAGAAGAACCCCGGCTTTGCAGTTCCAGTTGTGAATGGGTCTATGCATGATGAGAGTTAGCAGGTGTTTTAGCTGGGCACAGGCACACGTGCGTACACACACACACACACACACACACACACACACACACACACACACCTGTGTGAAGGAGTCAGGTGAAGGAGTGCAGCCCCTACAATCTGGTCCTTGGTTTTGAGCTCCTCAGCCATCTGTAGATAGAGCTGATCTCTGAGGTCCCCTCTGCTATCTATTTTTCAAGCCCTGGCAGACATCGCATGATAAAGTGGCTGCCACTCCAAGGTCTCACGTGATATGGTTTCTAAGATGTCTCCTATGCACACTGTGCCCTGGTGTACTGGCTCGCATTTGTTTTGTTTTGTTTTCTTCTTTATTAGTAGTTCCTTCGTGCTAACTCCTTTGTACACTGAGATCTTTGGGGTTTTTATCTGTATGCTGTGCGTCCTATCTCCTGAGAATCACAGGCTTTCTGAAGCAGGACACAACACCAGCACGGTTGGTTCAGCTGACCGAGAGCAAGGGTGGATGATATGGGCTGGCAGAAAGGTCTAGAAAGAGCCGCTGCTCACATACTCTGGGCTGGAGGGCAATGTGGCCCTGGCAGCTGCACACCACCGTGAGAGGCCTCGTGAGTCCCACTCCTTATATCGGAATGACACCTGCAGTTCCAGGGTAAACTATGATGGGACACACATTGGCAACTCATGGTCGTGCCTAAGTACTGTGATTCTGTGACCGTCTTTGCTCAACCAACCTCTCATCGAGTGGCCAGGGACAATTCCTTCCCTCTCATCGCTGGTTTAGGGAAAGCCGACCTGTGCTGGGAACAGCTCCTGAGCGATCTCATGGTAATTTGTCCCTAAGGCAGTGATCAGAGCCCATGGTGACATGGCCCTGCTGCAGGCCTGGTTCTTCAAGTGACTCAGCGTCATCCCGACTGGAAGGACTGGCAGGTCCAGCTCTCAACAGGAATTCTTGGCACCTCTGGGTGGCTCTGTTCCAGCCCACAGTGCTGCTGCTGGGTCATCCTGGTGTGACAGCTCCCCAGGAGGAGGGTAGAGCAAGAGACCTCACTGTGGAGGTTGAGAGCATCAGCGGATTCAGGGAATTCTATGCAGGCCCCTTCACCTGTCCGATTGATTATCCTGTTTGTATCTTCTTTAAATCAAGATGATCCATGCCATTGTCCCTCTGCTCTGTTTACTCCCAGCTCCCTTCAGGAGGGAAAAGGCTGGAAACTGCATCCTAATGGCCCAATTAGTTCTAATACCGCGTGGTGTTGACTGTTTAGTTACCACCATATTGTGTACAGAGCTAATTGTGGGGAAAGCAAATGAATGGTCAGGAAACAAACAGGCTACTAGAATGTAATGACTTGGAGTGTCTGTCTTTAGTACCTGTGCNGTGGGCTTCATTATAGCCAACAGCCCTTAAGTTGCTCCAGATAGTGGTGTTTGTCATTTTCATAGAAACTTGATAATGACATTAATTTATCTTAATGGCCTGTTCTATTGTTATAAATAGTAAAATTAGCTTAAATTGTCTTGCTTTTGCTGGTTTTGGATGGCTGTAGAGGGCCCGCAGCAGCCGACGAGTAGATAATTTGGTGTGCTTGACAGATTTCCAATAATCTGCTATGTGGGAACACGAGTAATGTTAGTGCCATTAATGTTCATTTTCCTCTAAATTCATTACTGCCCTTTTCGCTTTTATCTTTTTTAATGTCTGGGCCATTTTTCTATATTTCAAGTGGAGCCACAGAGCTATTCAGGCTCAGCCAGCTATTAACATTCTGCACATAGCGAGCATCCTAGAGAAAAACAAGTCTTTCTGGGGTGAGGAGCCCGCCGCTTCTATCCACCGGGAAAGCAGGCAAAATGGGGGCCTCGCAGTCTCAGGGCCTGGGTGTAATTAAGTCAAATGTAATTTTAAAGAAATTTAAATGTTTTCATTTGCGGCAGAGGTAAAACACTCTCGGGAGAGCCTGGAAGATGCAGGCGTGTGGCATCTTCCCTCCCCGCAGACTCCTGTCCTAGCGTCCACGGCATTTTGTCAGGTTATTTAATGTTCTCTACAGATTCGGCTCTAATTGGTCACTAAAGGTATTATGGTTAATTTCATTTCTGTAAGTGGATATGTTGGCATAGCATCTCAGACCAGCAAGGCTTAGTTTTCATTTAAAATAAAACAAAACAAAAGCCTTTAGAATCTAGTATATTCATTTTTGGCTCTAAATCTTTATTTCATCATAGATCCTGTTTAGTCACAAAACTGGCGGCTTTGGCCTTTGACCGTGCTCTAGGTTCATCTGCCCTGGACAGTGAAGCAACCAAATAGGAAAAGGCACGGTAAGAGATTTTTGTTCAGATAATATGCGTCCTTTGCCTTTCAGCCATGAGAAAACACAATACATGTCATGGATGGAACAGCCATTGCACTTCAAGGCAAGGTTTTCGTGGCAGTTAGAGCAGGGAGACATTGGAAGTTCAGTGCTCAAACACACTGGATGCCTCTATCTACCCCAGTCCTGCTACAACCCACTGTCATCACCACCCACTGTCACCACCCACTGTCACCACCCACTGTCACCACCCACTCCCACCACCACCCACTGCCACCACCACCCACTGCCACCACCACAAGTTAAAATACCCACAGGGTGGGGGGGTTGAGACACAGCATATTTAGTTTTTAAAAAATAAGGCTTGCATAGTACAATCTACATCCTTTAAAAATATGAACTCAGAAAGAAAGGTGGAGCTGGGTGTGGTATGTGCCTAGGACTCGGGACGCTGAGGCAGGAGGATTTTAAGCTCAGGACCACCCTGGGATAAAAAAGTGAGACCATNTGAGGNAAGAGAGGGTCTTTTAGGAAAATAATATCCAGTTCTGACGGTGAGAAAGGGTCTCCTTCCCGGCTTTCTGAGCCTTTCTCATGGGCTCTGTTGTGTCGCTCTTTGACTGCAGGAAGACGCATCCAGTAATCCAATGTCTTTTTTAAAAAGCAGGACCCTCTACACTGGCCAGACAAAAAGTCCCTACTGACAACTTTCAGAGTGAAATGGCCAAACAACATTTAAAGAACTTTTCCTTTTCATGAGACAAAATTATTTTCCCCCCACAGATACAAACAGATTTTAAAAGCAGAGTATTCAATAATATCACCCAAATGTACTCCTGAGTGTATGCTGCTCTCCTCGGCTCGAGAGGAATGAGGGATAATGTACTGATAACGTAATGTATCAGAGGGGCAATTCATAAAATATTTATCTTAAAGCAGAAAATGTGTCTGCCTTGTTCATTTATAAAATTATAGCTGAGGAGAATTAGGTGCTAGCCAAGTCCCTGTGTCTATGTGGCTGTTGTCACCCAGAGTGCATTAGAGTAGACTGTGTACCTGCTGAGGAAGACACAGCCTGTCAGGGGCACATAATGGACCACAAAAGATAAATGGAATTAGGCCATGGAATAATTAGACTGGTGCCCACCGGAGAGGCTCTAAGTAAAGGGCTCAGGGTGTCCATTAGGAACCTCCACTTCAGTGGTCGGGGCTGGAAGTTAGTGCCAGCTGGAGAGCCAAGGGGGGGAATCTCCAGGAGGTACCTTAGGAAGCAAGGTGGGTGGCTTATGGGTCCTGATACAGAGGGACTTGAGCTCACCCAAGTCCTTCGAGCATCAACCAAGCACTGCCTGGGGTACCTGTGACGTTTGACTGCAGTTCGGTCCTCGGGCTCGGGCCACTCAGAGATGTCTTAGGAGAGGCTGTGCTGTGAATGGGGTGTCCCGGGGGCCTGCAGTGCTGTTTATGAAACAATGCTGGGCCCCCATTCCAACGTCACATCCTCAGTGCCCACATGCCAGTCTTCTCTAAGAACGTCTTCACAGACACGCCCACAAGTAATGCTGTGTCAGTTCCTAAGCAGCCCCCAACTCAGTCAATCTGACTCAAAAAAAAAAAAAAATCAGTTTTGTGAAGTGTCTGGTAGATGGCTCCACAGCTCCCAAGACCAGGCCTTGCTGCCTCTACTCCCCAACCATCCGTGTTACCTCCAGTATTGTGGTAAAATCGCTTCTGACTGGTCGGTCTATTATGGATTTTCCTTACACCTTCAAGATAAGCTTGGGGTTGGGGTGGTGGGAAGGCTGGAGAGATGGCTCTGCTCCTGCAGAGGACCCAGGTCAGTTCCCAGCACCCACATTGAGGCTCACAATGGCCTCAGTTCCAACGCCCCCTTCTGGTCTCTATGGGTACTGCAAGCATGTAGCACGCGCGTGTGCACACACATGCATACATACACACATACATACATACATGCCAGCAAAACACTCATACACATAAAATAGAAATAAATAAATCTTGAAAAAAAAAGATATGCTTAGTTGGACTGTGAGATGATTCAGCATTTGAAGACACTTGCCACCAACCAAGCCCGAGAAGTTCAATCCCCAGAATCCACAGTGTGGAAGGAGAGAACTGACTCCCACAAGTTGTCTGGTAGCAACATTCCCCCAAACAAATAAATGTAAAACAGTATTTGTCATGATATGCTCAGTCCTAATGGCTTAAAAATGATCTTTCAACCATCCTGATACCCCACCTGCTGCCTCGGCTTTGCTATCTCTGAAGAGAACTTGTTTTTCTGTGAGTGGCCAGAGGTTCTGCACACGCTCCCTAGGGCAGGAATGCGTTTCACTGACATGACAGGTTACCCTGCCCCCAACCTGTCTCTAGTGCCCGCTGGATTCTGAACTGTTCTTCCTCCTTCTCCCCGCCTTTCCCTCAGTGTGTCCACGGCATCCCTGTCCACCTCACTTTTACCCATTTCTCCTCTTTCCCCTGCCCTTCACGTATGCCCCCACCCCAGGTGCTCTCTGGCTTCATGAACAGCTTCACCCACCGCAACCACAGCCTACATAGTGACTCCCAAGCTGACAGTGCTGGGAGGCGCAGGGTATCCCAGCAAGCCTCAGAAGACCCTTCGAGTCTCTCATCAGGCACCATCGTCCACCCCATGGACACCTAGCTTGTTGCTAGTTCTTTTGGCTATGTGAGCAAAGATGACATATACACACCCGCTGAGAAGTACATGCACGTTGTATATGCCTGGGAAGAGTTCCGGGGTCAGACCGCATCTATACTTAGCTGCCCACCATGTTGTCCCATGTTATCAGTGCTGGTACCATGGATTTTGGTTGTCTATCATTGTGGTGCTTGGCCTAGCCTTTTATTTTTTAAATAATATTTTCAATTTATTCTTTGATAATTTCATAAATGTATACAATGTACTTTGATCCTATCAACCCCAAATCTTGCCTGCTACTTCCCCCAGAACCCTCAAACCTCACCTCCAGCTTTCATGACTCCTCTTTAATAACCCACTGAGTACAGTTGGTGCTGCCAACATGCACATGAGTATCTGGGGTTGTTCACTGGAGTGTGAGAGACCCACCAGCAGCCACCCTCCTGAAGAAAAATGATCCCCCTGCCCCAGGATCCATCAGTTGCCAATGACTCCTCTCCCATCCCTGCTGCAGTGTGACTGGCTTGGTCTGCTGCAGGTCTTGTGGAAGTCACCATAGGTGCAGTGAGCTCATGAGTGCCACAGCCCTGTCATATCCAGGACCCTTCATCCTTTCCAGTCTTCCAAGTCTTCCACTCTTTCTGCCTCTTACTCCTCAGTGTTCCTTGAGCCTGGAGGGGGTTGATATACATGTGTCATTTAGGGTTCAAGGCTAAATGGTCACTTATTTTCATCACTTTGATCAATTATAAGTCTCTGCATTTACCACTTCTCCAAACAAGGCCGAGAGCAGCACTAATCTATGAGTACAAATGTAAATATTTAGAAGGCAGTTTGACAACATGTCCATTGAGCAAACAAAACAAAAACCAAAAGAAAAAAACCCAAGCAAACAGTGGTAGGTTTCCTCCCTAGGACCTTTGACCTCCCCAGCCATGGGCTTTTTTTGACTAGGTTTACAGTACCAGGCATGGATTCCTTCCTGTGGGGCAGGCCTTAAATCCAAACAGAAAGCAATTGGTTACCCTATTAGCAATCATGCCACTATTGCCCCCAAGAAGTAGGCAAATTTTGCCTGGTAAGTCAGTACTGTAGCAAGCAAAGCTCACCACTGGGTAAGTCCACTGGTGTCTCTTCTCCCCAGAAGCCTATACAGCCCCTTCCAGCACTATGGGAACTAGTCAGATGGGAGAGCATTTCCAGATCAGTTCCAGCTTGATTTCTTTAAGTCCTGCAACCATAGTGTGTGTGTGTCTTTAGCAATAGGGTCTGACCATCGATTACAGTGGCATCCAAGGAGTTCAATGTTTTTATTATCTTACTTCATATCAATTTATTCTTTGTAGCAAAATTTTTAATTTTTTTAATGGCATTTCAAATATCACTAGTCAGGCTGGGTGTGGTTGTACACACCCATAGTCCTAGCCACTCAGGATGCTGAGGCAGGAGAATCATGTCATTGATAATTTCTTACTTTTGAAATAGGCATTTTAATGCCATTTTCTTAATTTTTTAGTAGATCTTTAAAAGCATTTGCATTTAAACAATTGGGCCAAATTCTCTTTTTTTGTATTTAAAAAAAGATTATTCAATGTGTAATGATGTTTTGCCCACATGGATATGTGTATACCATATACACACAGTGCCTATAGAGCCCAGTAGAGGGCGCTGGATCCCGTGGAGCTGAAGTTACAGATAGTTGTGAGCCACCACGTGGGTGCTGGGAACCAAACCCAGATCCTTTGCATGAGCAGTGCATGCTCTTAACCACTGAGCCATCTCTCCAGCCCAGAAATTCTCTTCCTAGAGAATAAGTGTACCCATAGCATGAAGGTGGGGTGTGGCCTGGGGATGGTTACCTTGCCGATGTAGCTTCTGGCAAGTTTGAACAAGCTTTTGGTGCCTACTATTTTTTTTTCATATATAACATATATGACAATAGAACACGCCTCACAGAGTTATTAGGATTAGGTCATTGTATGTACAGAGTCAGTGTTCATACCAGCCATCACCGTCATCTAGTTTCCTCAAAGATATTCTCTGAAAGTCATTTCTTTTCCCGTTTTCTTACATTACTGCTACTAATAGCAATCATGCAATTTAGGCATACATTAGGGATTTATGCTTTATTCCATTGGTTACGGTTTTCTATTTTAAGCCATTATCAAACAACTTAAAATTTTTACTTTTATTTGTACGGGTGTTTTGCCTGCATGTGTGTCTGTACAACACGTGTATACAGCATCTGCAGAGGCCACGATAGGGCATCACATTCCCCGGAGCAAGAGTTACAGATGTCTGTGAGCTGCCTTGTGGGTGCTGGGAATCAAACCTGGGTCCTCTGCAAGAGCAGCCAGTGCTTTCACTGCCGAGCCAGCTCCCCAACCCATCGTACACTATTTGGGAAGTTAAATCCTTTGGTTCTGTTTTTGTTTTTTTCTTAACACAATGATCTGATTACACTTTTTTTTTTGGAACAGATTTTAAATAAACTTCCTGTGGAGATTTGGGTTTTTTGATGTCTCTCAATAATGACCTTTACCATTTCAAATCTTCCTACTCACCAAAAGGAAGCCCCAAGCTCAACTTTGAAATATCTCATTTCTCTTATAAAAACTTTATAATTTTCAGGCCGCTGGCCTTCTCAGCACAGGTGGCAGAGGCCAACCAGGCCACTCCACCTTCTCTGGGAAAAACAGAAAAGCAGAGCATAGTGCTGGCTGTGGTGTGCAGCAGCCTGGAGCTGATGCAGATACAGACCCAGCTCCTGAACACAGCACCTGGCTGAGGGATCGCCCTGGTCCGTGATGCCACTGGAGACCATGTTGGTGTCTGTGGTCCATGCTGCTGCCCCAGGCCCTGAGGAAGCCTGGGTCTGTGCTGCTGCCTGATGCCCTGGTGATGACCTCGGGCTTGGGTACCTCAGAGGGCCTTCTGGATGTGAGTGGAATGTGTAGTCCCCATAGGCCATGTTGAGACCCACGGATGGTGCAGCTACTGAGGGCCATCCTGATCGGTGGTCCTGATACAGCCAGGGGCCGTGTTGATGTCTGTGGCCAGCGCTACCACTGAAGGCCATGCGGATNTACACGGTCTGGGCTGCCGATTAAAGCCATGTTGATATCTGTGGGCCATCCTGAGCTGGCCCTACCCTTTGGGAGAGCTGACCCCACCTAGGCCAGAAACTGCACAGCCAGTGAGGTCTGGGTGGGAGAGCTGCCCCTTTCCTTACCAGTGTGATTTGGGCGGGCTGGAGAGCTGGCCCTGCCCCTTTCCAGTATCGCATGAGTGGGATCGTGGGTGAGCTGGCCCCGCCCTGTCCGGCAGTGGGGGTGGTGTGAGTGCAGGAAAGCGGGCCCTGGTCATTGCCAGCCACTGCACAGTGGTGCCAGTGGTGGAGGGGATGCAGGAGAGCTGGCCCTGCCCCTCCCCAGCTGCCACCTGGCTATCCACCGGAGATGGCTTCTGGCTGGTGGAGAAAGACACACCTTTCCTTGGGGGGGCTGGCCTCTAGGAGTTTGACCGTGCTCCAGTGAGTGTATGGACAATACAAATGGACTTTCAAGTCCTTTTATCTTTCCATTCTTTCTTTTTTTGGGGGGGTGGTTAGAGGTGAGGGGGGCCGACTAGGGTGCATGATGTGAGATTCCCAAATAATTAGNAAAAAAAAAAAAAGATACAAAAAACCCTCGATAATTTTCTGTTAGTGGATCTTGAGGTTAATATACCACATTAATTTCTAAACATCTTCCTTTGAGCCCTGTGAAGAAAATGTTTTCACTTGCTGTGTTTTCTTTGTACCCTTTCTGTCTTAGGAAGTGATGGCATTCAGGTGTATATGCTATAGCATGGAATTCGGGGATCCACTGATTGTCTCCAATAATTTTCTGTTGTGGGCTGGTGAGATGGCTCAGTGGACAAAGGCACTTGCCCCAAGCCAAGTGACCTGCATTTGACCCCTGGGTCCCACATGGTGAAAAGGAGGAATTGATGCATGCTGTGCTCTGACATCCACACGTCGTGTCATGTGTGCCCACATGCGTGCTGTGCCATGCATGCTCACATGCATATGCAAACCTAAAAATAAAATCTTAAAGAGAGAGAGAGCCAGGTGTCCTCTGGTCCTCAGGGCAAAGCCGCTTACCTCATGTTAGAGAGAGAAGACAGCACTGGGGTCTTAGAGTCCTCTTTGAAGATACAGCCACAATGACCTGGAGACCCCCTAACTAAGTGTCCACAAAGGTTCCATTACCTCCCAATAGCACCATGTTGGGAACCAAGCTACAGGGCATTTAAGGGACATCCAGATCCAAACTGGAGCAATGAGACCACCCAGCTCAGAGAGGGAGAGGAAACAGCATGGCAGTCACAGAGGAAGGGAGATGAAGTAGAAGTCCAGTGATAAGGATTGCACAGCTTGGGACTGTGGCCAGCCGAACTGAACTCTACCTTTTAAATGGTCAAGGAGGTAATTTAATGTTATATATTTTTTTTAACAGAATAGCAATTAAAAAAAACCACATAAGCTAGAGTTGGCATCCTGAAAACAGGTCCTTAGCTGGCAGAAGTTATCAGGGCAATAAAGTGGAAGCTGTGTAGGAGAAATTGTCGCACGTGGGGGTAGAGAGATGGTTCGGGGTGAAGGACACTGGCTGCTCTTCCAGAGGACCCGGGTTTGAGTTCCAGCAATCACATGGGGGCTTACAACCAAGTGTAACTCTGGTTCCAGGGGAACCTGACGCCCTCTTCTAGTCTCTGGGCACTGCATGCATATGGTGCACATACATACATGCAGACAAAACACTAATACACATAAAGAGGGTGGTGCATGTCATTTATACTTCCTATAAGCTGGAGCTCAGTCCAATCAGTAACCAGGAGCCAACTTACCAGCTTTGTTCAGTGACAAGACACCAGTAGTTTGAATGGGCCACCGTGCATATGAATGCCATGGGAAGCAGCAGATAACAACCACAAGGACTTCTAGCCCCCAGGTCCTTATCAGGGGCAGTTCTGCATATGTCACTGGCAAGTAAGTTCCATCCATGAGTCCCAAATAGACAAGTAGAATGATGTGGTGGTCACCCAGAGTCCAAGGCTAAAGAGGAAAGTGACATTTTTGGAGAGACAGCCAGAGTGGACACAGAGGTGACCTAGCAGCTCTGGTATGCTTGGAGTTGTGCTTAACCAATAGCTATGCAGCTGACCCCACCCACAAGAACTCTTGCTACACTTTGGAATGGCATTGGTGTCTGTCCCTTACGAAATTCACACAGCATTTACTCATCATTATAACAGTTTGCAAGGTGGGACATTTAAGACATGACGAGGCCGTCCGTGAGACCTTTGCCCTCCCGGATGGGATTGATGCATTACTGAAAGGTGAGTCTGACTCCTTTTGTTCTTTGGCCATTCTACCTCCTGAAGAGGACTGAGTGTTCCTACCCTTTGGGAGACACAACATCCAATGAGTCACCTTGAACTGAGAGTGCTTGGCCTACTGGCTCCTTGATCGTGGATTCCCCAGCTTGAAGAACCGTTGGCTGGTGCTTTGCTCTCGATATTATAGCACAAGAGGGCAAACTGACACACATTGTTCTCTCCAGTCGTTTGCTCATGGAGACTTCTCAAAAGGTCCCATTTGCAGCCAGGGAAACTGAGGCCCAGAGTGCAGGGCTGGGTATGTCTCCTTGGACCTCCTCCTTCCCCTCCCCCCAGCAGCACTGATACTCACAGCATCGATACCTCCAGGCCAAGGCAGGGCGCATGTGGGAAAGGGGTACGGAGGAATGGTGGTCATCTCAGGTGAGCACACAGTAAGTAGTGTTGTGTGGATATGCACATGCCACCCTAGGAAAGAGCTTGAGTGGCTTGCCTAAGCTCATAAAGTATGTCAGCTGGCCTTTCAACTTTCCCACCCAGCTTTGTGCCAGTTTGAAATAAAAAGTCACTCAGGGCAAGCCAAGAACACAGCTCTGCCCTAGGCCATCAACTGGTCTCTATTCAGCTGACTGCTGATTCTCAACCATGTCCTGACATCTGTGATAATGTCCATTCCACACCTTACAAATTAATTTTTTTGAGACATGGTTTCACTGTGTAGCCCTGGTTGTCCTGGAACTCGATATGTAGGCCAAGTTGGCCTTGAACTCACAGAGATCTGCCTGCTTCTGCTTACTGAGTGCTGGGATTAAAAGTATATAGCACCACACCCAGTTTTTTTCCATTTTATTTTATGTGTATGAGTGTTTGCCTGTATGTGAGTACCATGTGTGTGCAGTACCCAAAGAGGCCAGAAGAGGGTGTCAGATCCCCTGGAATTGGAGTTACAGACAGCTGAGAATCTCCGTGTTGGTGCTGGGAACTGAATCCAGGTCCTCTGCAAGAATGGCCAGTGCTCTTAACCACTGAGCCATCTCTCCAGCCCCAAATTAATCTTTTTTAACCCCAGAAAGATGGGCTTTCAGGTAATTTCATGCCCAGCTCAGACAAGCCGGGGTGTCATTTGTGCTGACATGTCTGTACTGTACCAAATCCACCCTGCACCCATCACCATCCTCACAAGCTTCTTCAGTCATCACTGTCTTCTGTGTGAGTACCCCTTCCCTCTCTCACCTTCTTTACTTCCTTTTATTCTTTCTTCCTCTTTCTCCTTTTGAGATAGTGTCTTACTTTGTAGTTCAGGATGACAGTACACACAGAAGCCAGAAGGCATCAGGTCCCCCTGGGATGAAGTTACAGAGGTTGTAAGCTGCTGCCACGTGAGCGCTAGGAACCCACTGTGGGTCTTTGAAAGAGCAACTGCTCTGACCTCTAAACCATCTCCCTAGGAACCACCCCCTCCAATCTTTCTATTTCTGCAAGAAAAAGAACCATTGGGATTTTGGTGTGGATTGCATTGACACTAGAGATCACTTCGGCAACATTAGCCAAGGACAGCATTAAGTTTCCCAGTCTGTGAACACAGACAGGCTCTTCTCTGTCTTTTCACCCGCCTTCAGTACTCTGTAGTTTCCATCCCTTGCCTCCTTGGTTACTTTATTATTTAACAGTTGTCTTCACCAGGGTGCTTATTCACCGAAGCATGGTTAACCCTTCACTAACTAGCTCCATTTCTGCTACAGAGGAACACACACTACACATCGACATGTGGTGCGGGTTTGCATTGCATGAATTATTTTCCCATTTGAAACCCAGACTCTCACTCAGGTGGCTTTCCAACCCACATTGTACTGAAGTATCCTATTTGTTCCATTAACTATTCACAGAGTCAACTGGGGAGATGTTGTTATTAATTTCAACGGAAAGCTAAAATGCGGTTCTTTCTCTGTAATTGCAGGCCTGTGGTCTAAAGAGCTGGTGAAAGCTTTTAATCTGGGGCTTTTTTAGAGGAGAATGATCAGAATTACATTGGGCATCTTTTGAAGGTGCATAATTATCAAAACCTCAATGACAATGGCATTCAGAGAGCCCCATACCATAGATGCTAAACTCACATACAGAATCAGGCAAATTGCAGCCATAGCTACTCACGGGTGGAGAAATGGCCATGGAGAACGGCAGTGGTGTCTCATACCTTGCTTTTCAGTTTGATTACAGCTCTGAGGCTTCTTGTGCCACACAGGACAGGGCTATGCCCATCTCTTGGGGTTTGTATGGCTGTGAGAAAGATCATGACCAAAAGCAACTTGGAGAGGGATGGGTTTATTTGGCTTAGTTGTCTTAGATGTCATGGTCCATCACTGGGGGAAGTCAGGGAAGGAACTCAGGCAGGAACCTGGAGGCAGGAACTGATGCAGAGGCCATGGAGGAACACTGCTTACTGACTTGCTCCTCATGGCCTGCTCATCCTGCTTTCTTATACACCCCAGGACACCTGCCTAGGAGTGGTACCACCCACAGTGGGCTGGGCCCTCCCCCATCAATCATGAATCAAGACAATGTCTGACAGACCTGCCTACAGGCCAATCTGATGGAGGCATTTTCAGTTGAAATTTCCTCTTCCCAGAGAACTCCAGCTTGCATCAGGTTGATAAAACAAACAAGTACAAAGGACAGCCCACTCCCCTCCACATGAATGCCTTAGTGGCTTCAGAGATCTCACCCCTGGCTCTTCACCTGGATCCCAGGGCTACAGATTAGAGGTACAGGTACGGGTGGCTACTCCATTTACCCCCAGAGGGTGCAAGAATGTAGTAGTTAATGAAGATGTCCCCAGGCTAGATCCTGGCCACTGGTGACCACCTCCAAACTCCTGGCTTTTGATGCCTACCTACCCACTGCAGGAGAGAGGTGTAGGGAGGGAGAATCCAACCGGATACCCCTCTTGTCTTCTTCCAGACTCTGCTCACAGGCACCAACAATATGGCCAGGGCTACTCCCTCATTGTCATTACTCCAGGAGAGACAGAGCTCTACACTTCCTCCTCCATCAAAGGAGGAAGGACAGTGGCAGAGGAGTCCAGGGAAGTGACTCAGGGTATTGACAGTGAGACACCTCAAGCCAGGAACAGTTAAGGTTATCACTGCCGTGATTGGCAGGTAGCTGGGGAACCGAGAGAAACCCTGAACGGGAGAAAGATGTCCACTTCCACCCCAGGCTGAAGGGAGAGTAAAAAACAGCGTGGGACAATCTACTTGGCAGAAGGGACGTCTGGACAACGGGGGGCCATGTCAACCCCATCCTCACCCGGGGGTGGGAGCTTGGTCAGAGCGATTTAACTCTATGGATGCAGAGCAGAGCAAACGCTTCATTCCAAGCTGGGGAAGTCAGAGAACGTGACAGGGTGAAGCAGGCGCTTGAACCGGGGACAGAGGAGTGATGTGGCTGGTGATGGGGGTGGGGTGGGGCAGCAGGAGCAAGTGTGAGAGGGGCAGGGAGGGAGTAAAGTCCCAAAGGCAGAACTGGGGCCCACAGGAGATGCCAAGAAACATCCTTGATGGATATTTCTAGATGACGGGAGCTGGCCCTGGCCATCATCCAGCTGGCCATGAGAAGCCAGCAGTGACGTTAGGACTGGAAGATGACAGTCACATGTGGGACCTGCAAGTCCACCCAGGACATTGTGGTTCATACCTATAAACCCAGCACTTAGGAGACTGAGGCAGGAGGACCATTTTGAGTGCTAAGCTAGCCTGAGCTCCATAGTGCGTTCCAGGCTAGCCTGAGCTATTTTAGGGACCATGTTTCAAACCAGCAGCGACAACAAATGGGACCAGAGAGATGGCTAAGTGGGCAAAGATGCTTTTGTCTTAAAAGCCTGACAACTCGAATTCTATCACTGGAAGCCAGTTAAAGGTGGATGGAGGACACAACCCTCCCCCACTTAAAAACTAAGTGAAACAAACAAAATAAGATCTATTCCGGGCCCTTGCTGCCTCTATAGCCAGGAGTGTAGAAGAGAAAGAAGATTCTCCCCCATGGGCATGCCTGCTTGGTTGTGGCCCCTGGAGAGGGGGCAGCATCCCCAGCGGGATCTCTGGAGACTGAGAAAAAGAATAGTAAAAAGCTATTCGATTTTTCCTGAATAACTTCCAAGCAAATTAGCTAGAGCGCGGCCTGCAGCTGGCACCTTGACTGTCAAAGACTCCCATCTGAGTAGGGGAGACAAACGACTCACTACACGGGTGACCCTCAAAGGGGGGAGGCAGGGAACTCTCCCGTTTCCGTTTGATTTCAGCATGTCGCATTTGCTGTCGTTTGTACGGACTTAAGAACTTTGTTGTTGTTTACTGTTAACTAAGTAAGCTTAGAAAGAAATGGAGAGGTGACTTTAAAAGACAGCAGCAAAGAAATTGTAGATAGAGAATCTTAGGAACGTCTGGGAAGTGGGTGGGGCTGCAGCGTTTCCGGTCGGGGCTGCAGTTTTTCCGGTTCCTAGGAAGCGCTCTTCCTTAGCCCTGTCAGCGTCTAGCGTGGTCTTAGATCATCCAGAGTATATTTTAGAAAAGCCACAAATCTGCCTTTTCATGAAAACACTTCGTCGCTGTTGTTTTGAGACAGGGGCTCACTATGGAGCCTTGGCTGGCATGGAACTCGTTATGTAGCCCAGGCTGGCCTCGAACTCACAGAGCTCTGCCTACCTCTGCCTCCCGATTAAAGATTTGAACCATCATACCTGGAAAACATATATTTAACAGCGACTGAGAATAAGTCCCCGCTGAGAATAAGAGAAAATATACAGTATGAGGGCAATCTGAAAACAGGATATTCGGAAATTTGTTATGGTAGTTTTGTTGGCAAAAACAATTATATTTGTAGTCACAACCGATAACACTTCCATAAACTGACAATGTTGGCAGAATTTTTCTGATTATGTTAAAGTCCATCAAATCTCCTTCCAGTGTTTTGTGCACGCCTTTAACCACAGTACTCAGAGGCAGAGGCAGAGGGATCTCCATGAGTTCAAGACCAGCCTGATTTACATAGTGAGTTCCAGGTCAGCCAGGATTACATAGTAAGGCCCACCTTTAAAAAGAAAAGACTACGCCGGGCGGTGGTGGCGCACGCCTTTAATCCCAGCACTCGGGAGGCAGAGACAGGCGGATCTCTGTGAGTTTGAGGCCAGCCTGGGCTACCGAGTGA
>LZPO01037920.1:466550-489314 GCA_001675575.1 Neotoma lepida
CTTATGACTAACATTCGAGAACTGACAGATGAGGAATGGACGATGCTGCAAAGTTAAGCAGCCAGTATAGACATGGGTGGGGCAGTTAAGTCTGGCCAGCGCGGCACTTCTTCAGGAGGACCAGCCATTTGCCTGATCTTACCCTGTAGCACAGGCTGGCACCAGACTCACTGTGTGGCTCAGACAGGGCTGGATCATCATGCTCAATCCTTCCGAGTGAGGGGAGACCCACGTGTGAAGGGACACAGGAAACAAACCAGTATGCTAACCTTTCTGTCCAGAGGGGAAGCACTCCTGAGAGCAGTGAGGAGCCCTGCTTTGGTGGGCCACACGGCTGGGCTTCTGGCTGTCCCTGGGTGCACCTACTGCCCTAGCTGTGCATCTGACAGCAGAGAAGGCTGTGCTGGGCACCCACCAGGCCTGGTGGGACCACAAGGTCCATGGGTTATGGCTGTGTCCTGAAACCTGGATCTGGAGTCATTGTGGTAGCTGTTTCTGCCAAGGATCTGAGACCTTCCCCGTGGCAGGCAGCAGGGAGGACCAAACAGCAATCATTAAAGCCTGTACCTGCCTGCGTGTCTCTTGCCATATGAGAAAGGACACGGCAATGATGGCAAGAGCAGCTTATGTCCTGGGCTTCTGTGTTCTGAGCTGCACAGTGGGGGCTAGTGTCAGGGCTCAGGGTCACCCAGTTTGAATGATGGGGGCTTGGGAGGCAGGTGGGGCCTGGTCATGTATCCTGGTGCAGGTTTCCCTGGGGAGAGACCATGCAGAAGCACTGGAAATCCATGCCAAAGCAACTTGAAAACCCTGCCAATTCCAGAAAAGCCGTGGCAGAGACAAACAACTCTAGAAGGTGATGTTAAAAGCAATGTGTTTTCTAGACTAAAGTAAACTACAGAAAGAGCGGAAGGTAAGTGCCAAGTGAAGACGAAGGAAAGACAGGAGGAAGACGGAGCCAGAGAGGAACCTGGGCTGGAGAGCAGGGCAGTGAGGCAGCCTGGGCGAACCCTTCTGTGGTCTAGTCATTGTTTGCTTCCTGCATGCACACACCAGTCTTCACTGAGATGGCCTGTGTGTGTACACGTTGCATAGATGAGGCCTCCATAGACAGCCAGCTTTTTAAATATTGTCCTGGGGGAGTCTGGCCAGACAGCTGCCTGCAGATTGGAAAATGGACACTTTTGTCAAGAATACAGCATTTCTAAGAAGCTCTGGCTTAGTCTTCTAAGACATTTAGTCTTAGAAACAGGAGCTCTGTCTATAGATAGGTGGAGACAATGGCGCACCCGAGCCTGCTAGTGAGAAGCAGCAGAAACAGATTACAGCCTGGCACACCAGAAATTCTTTCCGAGCAGGAACTTTCCAGGGAGGAGCTGCTTCAGCTGCAGGGCCATCTCTCGAGGGCACCACTTCACCCTTCCCTTTGCTGCCTAGGCAAGGCTAATGTGACAAGAAGATCTTGGCAGATAAGGAGGCTGAGGTGCAATGGGAAGGTTGGGGCAGCGGCAGACTGTGACCGACCAGCTGACTGCAGACTCTGGTGGTGCTCACACCAAGTCAAGCAAAGGGCACCCTGGAGTGTGTGCTGCAGCAGCCCTGGGATTGAATATAGCACGGGTGCAGGGGTTTCCAAGTGCTGGATGTTGCTGGAGGCCAAGCTGACTGGGCTAACTGCCCACTCTCACTTTGGGAGACCGCAGTGAGGGGCACTGACTTTCCTGCATGTGAATGGCATTTGGCACATAGTCAGCTCTCGCTGTTGGACTATTGAAGCCAAAGAAACCTTGCCCAAGTTGAATTTAAGCAGTTGAAGAATCCTGATGTATACTTGAAAGTTGCCAAGGGAAGCAGAAGGCACCTCCAAGGAAGTTCCCATTTAGATATTAAAATGGGGGCTGGAGAGATGGCTCAGCAGTTGAGGGCACTGGCTCTCTTGGAGTGGCATATAAATCCTGAACAATTAGATAATGCAATGGAAAATTTGAAAGTAAATAGTCTGGACAAAAGGAATGGGTGAGGACCAGGAGTTACCAGTGATACACATCTTTAATCCCAGTACTTGAGAAGCAGGTGACTATAAGTTTAAGAGTAACCTGGTCTATGTAAGTGAATCACAGGCCCAGGCTAGCCAGCACATAGTGAGACACTGAAAAAATAATTTTAAAAAGCTAAAACAAGCTGGCTTAACACTATAAATCAAGAATGCTCAATTTGTTCAAAGCCAAAGATGGAATAAATTAGAAAGAGCCATGCATGGTGACACTCCCTTGTACTCAAAGCACAGAGGTTGATGTTGGAAAATTTAGATGTTCAAGGCCAGCCTGGGCTACACAGTGAGATCCTGTCTCAACAACAACAACAAAAAACCAAAACCCTAAAACCACAAGTCAGAACAAGACTAGATTCAGCACAGCTTACAAACTAGGGAAGTTCTTACTGGACAGGACTTTAACTCCACAGAGCACAATAACAATAATGTCTGTGAGTACCACACCCAGGATTCAACCAACCACAGGTAGAAAATACTACAAAGAAAATGTCTGTTTGGAACACATACAGACTCACTTTTGGTCATGATTTCCTAACAATACAGCATAGCAACTGTCCCCAGAGCATCTATATTAAATTAGGTGGTTCTAAGTATCATGTGGATTCCAAATGTTGGGAGGAAGTGTACCGCCACCTGCCGTAAAGGATTTGCGCATCCATGGATTTCTGTATCCAGGGAATGGGTGTTCGGGATAGACCCTTGAAGATACCAAGTGACAACTATATGTACTTTGCTCTTACTTTACTTAGGGTAGTGTGAACTAGCAGGGCTAGCCTCATACCACCTACCTTGAATGATGTTGAAGGGGGCAAAGTACTCCACATGGGGAGAGGGATGTAAGAAGTGGGGTTAAGAGCCGGGCAGTGGTGGCGCACGCCTTTAATCCCAGCACTCGGGAGACAGAGGCAGGCGGATCTTGTGAGTTCGAGGCCAGCCTGGGCTACTGAGTGAGTTCCAGGAAAGGCGCAAAGCTACACAGAGAAACCCTGTCNGGTTAATTATTACCCCTATTTTCAGGGAACGCAGTGTGGTCAGGATGTGAATGAAGGCAGCAGCAAAGGGGTTCTTGTTGCCAGTTTCTCTACTTGCTAGTTTTGTGCAGGTGAGTCACATGACCAAAATTTCCATGTTCCTTATACATCAGATGAAAACACCTTCCAGACATACCGTGCCAGGCTACTCTGAGATCAGGTGAAGTGTCTGTACAGAATGCCACATGCATGGGCACGGGTGTCTTCAGAGTACTGGATACTGTGAGTCAGTGGCTTTTATGTTAGCCACTGACCAACTGCTCATTCTTATTTTGAGGCGGGGGTCTCACCATGTAGCCTTGGCTGACCTGAGACTTTCTATCTAGACCAGGCTGACCAGGCTGGTCTTAAACTCTAAGATCTGTCTGCCTTTGCCTCCCTCCCAAGTGCCGGAATTGAAGTCATACAGCAGGACAGCTAGCTGTACTTCTAGAATGCAGTAGAAACTGCAAATTTGTCTGGTAATTATGCCTGTGTGAGCAAACCAGAACTAAGGGCAGTCCTGTGTTTTCCTGGCAACCTGCCAATCTATGACTCCAGGGCTCTGTGCAAGTGACAGCCTTTTTCTCACCCCCAACACCTCTGTTACTATGCTGCTACTGCAGTTTGTCACAAGGAAACTGCAAACCTGTCCTGACCTGTCTCGTTCCTCTCAGTTTTCATTCTTTGCTGGAGAGTTTGAAGGCGGGTTCCACATCACATGGCTTTTCCCACAAATGCTTTACCGAACTTTTAAAGAGTGGCCTAAGCATTCTCTCTTTAACATTTTGTCTCCGAGTGGGCCAGCTATGGATGGAAACCAAAGTTGTGTTCCTCGGTCCTCAGCCCAACTTCTGAATTCCTGGCACTACTAAAGTGAGCATCAGGAGACAGCATGTGTGTGTGTGTGTGTGTGTGTGTGTGTGTTCCAACATCCAGACCTCAGACAGCTCTCAATGCTACATGTGCAGACCACAGAGACTGGTGAGGTCAGGATGCTGTGTGCTCCTGGTGTCCCAGATAGCAGGCAGGCTGAAGCAGGATGGCTTCAAGTTTGAGGTCTGCCTCGGTGTAGCGGGCATTTGACAGCGTTTAGGCTCAGCAGGGTTTGGACGGGCTGGAGTCAGATCAGGGAATCAGAACAAGGTGCCCCTGGAAGCCCGAGACAGTGTGGGTAGGAGTCTGGCCTTGGAAAAGTCCAGGGTGGGGTGTGGGGAATGTGAGTCCCTGGTGTTTGATTAAGGCACATGGAGGAATCCTGATGAGTCCCGTTTAGGAACACAGACACACAGTACTGGGAGAGAACAAAACAGCCAGAGGGATTCTCAAAGTAGCTTTAAGCTGGGTGTGGTGGCTCAGACCTATAATCCCAGTTTGGAGGTTTATAATCCCTAAAGTGGGAGGACTAGTAATGAGTTTGAGGCCAGCCTGGGTTACAGTGGGACCTGATATTAAAAAAAATAAGAACAGGCCACGTGTGGTAGGCACACCTTTAATCCCAGCACTCTGGAGGCAGAGGCAGAGGCAGGTAGATCTCTGTAGTTCAAGACCAGCCTGGTCAACACAGTGAGTTCTGGGTCAGCCAGGGCTGTCTCAAGAAACAAAACTCTTACTTTTTTTTTCTTTTCTCATTCCTTCTTTCCTTCCTTCCTCCAGATCAGATAGCTCAATGACTCTACCTGGAAACTGATGGATTTAAAAGTCCTAGGACAGTGCCTGGTACATAGCAGATGCTAAGAAATTATTGAGGTGCTGAGAGATGATGGCTCACACATTCCTGTTGCAAAGGATCCAGGTTCAGTTTCCAGCACCCACACCAGGCAACTCACAATCATCTATAGCTGCAGCTCCAGAGGATCCGACACCTCTGGCCTCTGAGGGCACTTGTACTCATGTGCACATATCCACACACAGACATACACATCTATTTAAAAAGAATGATTTTTCTTTACAAAAGAAAATATTGAGTTAAAAAAGATATATGCTTTATGTCTTGTTCTTGTCTAAACGAGATAGTGGTCTCCCCCGTTTCTACACGCTAACCAGTGATGGAGATATTGTTCTGTATGCTGTGAATATGTGTTGCTCTGATTGATAAATAAAATGCTGATTGGCCAGTAGCCAGGCAGGAAGTATAGGCGGGATAAACAAACAAGGAGAATTCTGGGAAGAGGAAGGCTGAGTCAGGAGACGCCAGCCGCCTCGGAAGAAACAACATGCCTGTAGACCGGTAAAGCCACAGAATACGTGACAAAATATAGATTAATAGAAATGGGCTGAATTTAAATATAAGAGTTAGTCAGTAATATGCCTGAGCTAATGGCCAAGCAGTTGTAATTAATATAAGCTTTTGAGTTATTAATTTATAAGTGGCTGCGGGACCGCTGGATGGGCTGGACCGCATGGGGCCTGGCGGGACCCAGACAAAACATTCACCTACAAACCAGAAAGAGGGACAGGGCAGATTATTACTCTAAAGCAATTGCTTACAACTAGATATGTCTGCCAGAGGAAAAGTCTGGAATGAAGAGCCAGGTCACCGTCATGAAACACTTGGAAGTTAATGAGATTCTTAAATCTCTGTGACCCTATAGAGAGGACTGGATGCCACACCCTTCAGAATGACTTACCCAATTTTCCTCAATTATGTGCTAACTGTCCACAGGGTCAGTAGGGCTACAGTAAGCATACCCACCTGCCACGGGTGTCTACTTACCTCAATACAGACAGAGGAGTATAGCCCACAGCCATCATACAGTCAGCCCAGGATCCCAAGCTCTTAGACCCAGGGTCCCGAAGCCCCTCAGGGCTGACTGGAGATAGAGGGGCAGGAGCCTACAGAGCTACTTCAGTGTCATTTCCCTGGGGCAGCAGCTCACAGCAAAAACACATTTTCATGGCCTTGGACCATAAAAAAAGGGTTTCTCTTTGTAGCCCTGGCTGTCCTGTGTGGTGATTATATTATGTCCCCCAAAATATTGTACACCCTAATAAAACTTATTTGGGGTCAGAGAACAGAACAGCCACTAGATTAAACATAGAGGTTAGGCAGTGGTAGCACATGCCTTTAATCCTAGAAAGTAGTGGCAGGAAGCAGAAAGGTATATAAGGTGTGGAAACCAGAAGCTGGAAGGCCTCTTAAGCTTTCAGGCTTTGAACAGAGTTGAGCTGAGATTCATTCGGGAGAGGACTCAGAAGCCTGCAGTCTGAGGAAACAAGATCAGCTGAGGAGTTGGCAAGGTGAGGAGGTTGGCTGTGGCTTGTTCTGTTTCTCTGACCTTTCAGACTTTATCCCAATACTTGGCCTGGTGTTTTCAATTAATAAGACTGTTTAAGATTCGCTCTACAGTTCTGGAACCTGCTATGTAGACTAGGCTGGCATCGAACTCAGAGAGCCTCCTGCCTCTGCTTCTTGAGAGCTAGGATTAAAGATGTGCCACCACACCTGGCCACCTTTCACTTTTTTAGTATGTCTATTTAAGATCCTTATTGGCTGGAGACATAGTGGTTAAGAGCATTTGTTGCTCTTGCAAAGGACTGGGGTTCAATTCCCAACACCCATACTGGGTAGCTCCTGTCTCTTATACACATCTAGATGTGTATAAGAGACAGGTTCTGTTCCTAGCAGCCATATCTTGTGGCTTATAACCACTTGGAACTCCAGCATCAGGGGGTCAGATGCCCTCTTCTGACCTCTTTGGGCACCAGCACAATGTACATATACATACATAGACACAAATAGACACATAAATAAAAACAGAAAAAAACCTTAAAAACAAAAAGATACTCATTGTTCAACTCTGAGCTTTTCAAACCACACCTAGCTGAATCTGAATGGGATGTTATTGAAGTGTGATGTGGGCACAGGGCCTGGGGGAAGAGGAGAAATACCCTCGGAAGCTGAAACCCACGTGTGTAAACTGGAGATTGAATTTTAACCACCCACTTATCTGACTAAAGCTTCAAACATCCGAGGAATTGTACTGTAGCCTGCTGTAAAGTACAAAGAGCTAGAAATCAAATTCTGAAGTTCCAGAATTAGAAAGAAAAGATTAACAGCTGGAGCAGAGAGAGGATTTGGCCGTTTGAAAACCGAGTCACATTGCACAGTACTCTAAGAAAATTAAACCCTCTAAATCAACTGCTGTGGCTGGGGTAACTGTCCCCAGAGGCCCATGTGTCCTCAGACACTTGGTGCCTGGCATCTGGTGCTACTGGGAGGGAGTAGGACCTTTAACGAGTGGGGTAAGGGCAGGATGTTTTGTCAGTGGGGAGCATGCCCTGGACGGGGGGACTTTGTCCTTTTCCTGTTACCATCCTGATGTCAGGTGAACAGCATCATGCCACCACAAGCTCCCTGCCAATATATGCCACCTTAGCACAGGCCCCAAAGCAAAAGCCCAACCTACTGTGGCCTGAAATCTGAGACTCTGGGCCCAAATCAGCCACTGTGAGGTGCTGGCTCTGGAATCTTGTCTTAAAATAGTAAAAGGAAGGTGACTAACGCAGGCTCACTCGGCCTCCATTTCCCTGGGTGTCTAACAACATCAAAAAGCTGGTGCAGGTCCTCTCTGTTACACCACCTGTTCCTGCTGGAGAAGGAGAAATGACATCAGTGACCCTCTCCACTCAGAAGCCGTGGCTGTATCCTTCAGGCTGGAACACACTGTCCACTCTGTTCCACTCTTTGTGAGGTAGGGGCTGTGGTCATGCTCACTCATGAACGGTGTTTGTGTCACTTTTCCAGGACTGATGTGGTTTGGAAACCATCTGATCAAACTGTGGCTGAGCAGCAGAACTCCAGCAGCTAACCCAGAGAGGGGACAAGCAGGAACTGCCACAGTGGTGCTCTCTGGAGGTGGCCTGGAGAGGGAAGCCTCCCTCCATTTGGATTGGCCTCCCAGGTAAATCTCGTTTGTGCCAAGTTGACTGCTGAAGCTGATTAGAACAATAAGACAGAGTGTGGCATGCTTGGAGTAAACTAGAAGCACACCTAAGATGGAAGAAAAAAATCCAATAATCAAAGGAAGCCGCGAGGATGACACCTGCAGATGTGGCTACAAAGGAGCCGCTAATGTGCTTGCTCTGTATTCGTCAGGGTCAAGATGAGGAACTTAGATGATCATCGAATTTCAGAATTAGAGTAGACAGGCAGTGGTGCACGCCTTTAATCCCAGCACTCGAGAGGCAGAGGCAGGCAGATCTCTGTGAGTTCAAGACCAGCCTGGTTTACAGAGCAAGGTCCAGGACAGCCAGGGCTACACAGAGAAACCCTGTCTCAAAAATTTAAAGAGAAGTCACAAAGTGGGGTGAAATATTCGCACCAAACCATCCACTACATGGTGTTGGGGATTTCTATGAAGCAGGAGGAACACAAATGGCCCATGAGAAAAATTGTCCAATAGGCTTCCAGGTGTACTAGAGGTTTCCAGGGTGGCTTCACTAGAAACTGGGCAAGTGTAAAATGAAGGTGCAATTTCACTTTTCAGTGTGACAGAACCAAATGTCAGACAGCACACATCCTCAGTGCAAGGACAACACACTTGCCTGGCAGTCATCCTCCCCAGAGCAGTGTCTAACCATTAGGGGAAATAGAAGCCACATGTCAGGGTTGCCTGACACGGTGACTACTGCGGCAAGGGAAACAGAGGTGGGTTCCTGATGTAACTAAAATTAAATTAAAATGTTTCCAGTAAATCACATTTGAAAAAGTAAAAAAGAAACTGAAGTTAACCTTAATGCAAGTTAATCTTAATGCAGTCTACATAACCCAATATAACCCAGTGCATCCAAGATGCTGTCCTTTCAGCATACTGCATGGCCATGCTTCAGGGGTTCAACAGCCACACACTGGACAGCACACACTGGACAGCACACACTGGACAGCACAGGGCCAGAGGCACTGTGGCCGTTAATGTGCAAGTCAGCACAGGCTCTATGGTGTGTGTTCTGTCTGCAGGAGGTGTGGGCGTGGGTGTGGGTGTGGCAGGTGCAGCAGGTAGTGAGGTTGGCAGCTGTGAACAAGAACACCGCTCTCAGCTGAACGCCTGCACTGCTCTGAAAAGCATGACGTGCATTTCCATCCAGAATGACCATCACACCATTATTTAAACAAATCTGAAAAATTCTGGAATAATGTAAACTGAAGGCACAGAACAAATCAAAATATTCAATGAAAAAGTGCAAGTATTTCAACAGCACATTCCCATCACAGAGACCCTGATGGAAAGCCATGGCTTTCTCTCTCAGATTTTCATGAGAAAAATAATATTGAAAAACACTTTAAAAAAATTCACCAGACCACCAGGTTGGACATATTTTTATATATAACAAAGTGGCAGCTATGATATTATTGGACAGCCACTCCCCAAAGAAATGACAGGTTTTACAAAGTCTTTAAAAAGTAGCAGGGTTGATTACAAAATTGTACTTGGGGAGCAGGAAACATTGTTTCACATCAATTGCACTTCAGTATCAAATTGCGTCCCAGGCGACTGTCCCACAACAGTGCTATACCTGGGGCATCGCTCCCTCAGGGGGCTGGCTGCATGGTGACCACGGGTAGCTAAGGGGAGAACAAGCCAGTAGCAACTACTGTTGCCTTATCACAAAGAGATTTTTTTAAAATATAAATTTAAGTGGAATAATCAGTGATATGGATATAAGGCCCCATGATGTACTGTGCAGGAAGTGGGCTCACCCCAGCACCATGCAGCAGCCCACATTCTGATTATCAATGCCATTTATAAAGACATCTTCCTCTCATTCACTTTCTCATTATGCCTTCTGAGGGACGACAGTGCTGAATACAGGACAAACACAGTTTTCAAAACATTAAAAAAAAGAAAAGAAGAAGTAAGTTTAGTGACCAACACCTAAAATCTACTATTTCAGATTCAAAAAACAAAAACAAACAGAGCTTTTTGGTCTCTTGGGGGAAACTAAGGACTTCTAAAACACACAGGAACAAAATCAAAGGCTCCCCTTCAACTTAGCTGTGATGTGTGTGTATCTAACACAGTAATGGTTTTTAATCACCTAGTTCAATTGCATAAATCACAAAACATCTCCAGACAAGATTGCTGATAAATATAAACTCTAGAAATGACTTTTAGAAGAACACCTTCAAATTTTTCCTACATAACAAAGCATTCCTTTGGAAAAGAATCTTCGTGCTCCTGGGCCATTCCAGCCACCGCAGCTCTGCCAGCCCTGGGACAGTCACCTCCCAGGCCGCAATGTCCCTGAATAGTATTAATTTTGATTCTCTACTATTCTAACCACAGTACATTATTTAAAAAGAAATCTCGCTAGTGGTGTCAGATTTATGTCTTCATTTAAGTACTGAAGATTGAAGTAGAAACAACCCAAAAAGTCACTTTATAAATGGTATAAAAAGTTTTGAAATGTTGGCACCAATGGGAAATGAGCAAAACCTAAAACAGAGCCCCTCGTAGTGCTGTTGACAGGGCAGGGACCGCTGCAAATGCTGCAGTTAGTTGCCAACGACGCAGGAACTGCAGATGTAAATCATTTTATGACCGACCAAGCTTCTGCAGGCAGGGAAGCCGCTTCCATCCAGCTGGGTGACAGTCTTTTCAGGCTCTAAGCACTGCCACAGAGGGTGGCCACTGAGTGCATCTGAAATAGAAGCTCCTGGAGTTAGTGGGAGCTGATTTTGGAGCAAAGAGGAAACATAGAGGTGATTTTGGTGCTTTGGCCCTGTGTCTGTAGCTGTGTAGAAATGCCACACCAGAGGGGCTTCCTTCAAGAGCCTGCAGGAAGAAGCAAGACTGGAAACCAACGTCAAGATTCTATACGAGGCTGCCGGGCCAGCAAATAACGGTCAGAGTGACCTTATTCCTTTGTTCTTTCAACATGGGGACCAGAGCAGAGTGACTCATGCCCACAGTCGACAGGCCATTTACGGCTACAATCATGTCTCCACATCTGAACAAAACACAAACAGAAGCCGAGTGTCATTATCTCAAAGGCATCACAAACACAGTCCCAGTGGGTTAGCATCAAAATCACAACTTTGCTCTGGTTAGCCGTCACCAGCCAGGAGTATTACCAACTCTGGAGTAACTTCTAAGCCTGCACTCTCTCCTTTACCAATCAAAACTTACCCCGAGCCAACCTTCCCATAACTGGTGGGGACTTAAGGACATGAGAATGATTTCATTTGGTTAGGCCATCTCTCTAAAAAGTGCCAAATCAAGGCCGTGGAGACGGCTCACAGTACAAGCACTTGCTTCTCTTTCAGAGGACCTGGGCTTGGTTCCCAGCACCCAGATCAAGCAGTTCCAGGGATCTGAGGCCTCCACGGGCACCTGCACTCATGCACATAGCCCACCCCGCACACATTAAAATAAACACACAGCTCTCAGTGCTTATCTGATAACCCTAAGTTAGGTGGGGTACAGTCAACCATCTGCTGAGAACTCACTACACATGGGGCACTGCTACGGCTGCTCACTCATGGATCTCATATGAACAGAGTCAGGAGGACACTGAGCCTCAGGAAAAATAAAGTGGATTCATCTGATGGCAGGATGAGACCTGCACAAGCTATACAGAAAATGCTCAGAGGCCACCGTCATTCTACAACACGCTCAAATAGATGACTTGGGTTCAGATCTGGTCTAGATAAATGCTCTGTGGCCCATCTGTGCAGTTTCTGTACAGAACAACTTAGCATTGGGGTGGAAGTAGCCACGGATGGTGAGTACATGAATGAATGTGGCAGTGTTGAAATAACACTCTATCTACAAAACAGACAGCAGGCATGAGTGCTGAACCCTGAGCTGGATCACGTCTAGTATGACAAACACAATCTACATCAGCAATGAATACAAGACTCACTTTAGTCTCCCATCGTAGTAAGCAGGGGTTCCTAAGACGATGGTTTTAATGAAGAATGGCTGATTGGTGTGGTTCTCTTCATAGCCGCCCACAATACTGAAGCCCCAGCTTCCCAAGTAGCTTCTTCGTAGGACTATATCATGACAGCTATGAAGGGCACTGTCAAAACATACAGAGAAAACTGACACGGCGGCTTCTCACTCTGCTCAGCTTGGTCACAACACATGTGGAAAAGGGGCTAGTTTACTTCTCCTTGACTACATGGTTAGTGCTTTTGTGTTTGAGTACGTGTGCTCAAACCCAGAGTCCCACATGTGCTAGGCAAGCTGTACCTGCCCTGTCTGCATTATTATTCTGACAACCCATTCTCTAGCATGATGTAGCGCTAGCCAGGCTCACTTTCTCCAGCTTTTCTTAGGCTTCTCTTGCCAAGTGAAGACATGAACACACGGAGGAAGCTTAAGTCAGTCTGGCTGCCAATTAACTTTAGAAATCTGCACAGAGAGCATATACTGACACTGCTCATGGCACTGTCATTAGCACCCTGACTCCAGTACTAACTGCACCTATGGCACTGAGCACAAAGGAGCAGGGAGTGGAGGGGACAGAAAGAAATGTGGACAGTGGCTCTTTCTGGAAGCACGCCACAGGGTGGTGCTTTGGTCACAGAAGGGGCCGATGCTGTCCTTCCTGCGCACTCACGAGGTTGCACACCTTTATGGGAGACTCTAATGGCCAACCCAGGAAACTCCTGGAAAACACTAATCAACACATTCTAGTTGAGCATGAACACAGACACTCTACAGGGAAAGTGCTATATATTCATGGTTTAGAGGATGCCATCCAGGGAGGGAGGGAACGACATCTACTTCTAGGCCCAGAGCTCTATGAATCTGGGACTAAGCAGTGAGTGAGGTCTTTAAAAACACAATAGTGAAAACCCTAATGTGGATGCCGCCATTACATGGGCTGGGGCGTCAGGACAGAGATGGTAGTGCAGGGCTCTGAGGAAGGAGCATGAGGCAGCTGGTCCACGGTGTCCTGAGGAAGCAGAGAGATGACCCCAGCCCATGTATGTAGACAAGGCTGGTTTCAAATTAACAGAGACCTATCTGCCTTTGCCTCCCAAGTGATGGGATGAAAGGCATGTGCCACCATGCCCAGCTTCCATTCTCTTTGGGCAAGNACTCTAAAACACTGGTTCTCAATCTGTGGGTCATGACCCCTGTTGTGTCAAATGACTCTTTCACAGGGATCATCTAAGACCATTGGAAAATATAGATCTTCACATTATGATTCATAACAGTAGAAAATTTACAGTTTGAAGTAGCAATGAAAATAATTTTATGGTCGGGGGTCACCATAACATGAAGAACTGTATTAAAGGGTCACAGCATTAGGAGGGTTGAGAACCACTGCTCAGCCTGCCATTGGCGCACACCTTTAATCCCAGCACTCGGGAGGCAGAGGCAGGTGGATCTCTGTGAGTTCGAGGCCAGCCTGGGCTACCGAGTGAGTTCCAGGACAGCGAGGGCTGTTACACAGAGAAACCCTGCCCCCCGCCCCAAAGATTCACTGCTCTAGAATGACTCTGATGACCCAGGCATCAGCTGCACAAGGTTTGTGAGGTTCCCCAGTTTAGACTGTAGCTCTGCAGCACTTGGATAGTAACCATTTACATCGTTTTTCAAAAAGGATTTACTTTTATTCTATGTGTATGGGTGTTTGCCTACACGTATGTAGTGCACATTTCACAGGAGACCAGAAGATGTTGCTGGGTCCCGTGAAACTAGAGTTACAGATGGTTGTGAGATGCCATGTGGTGCTGGGAACTGAACCTAGGTCCTCTGCAAAAGCAGCCAGTGCTCTGAACCACTGACCCATCTCTCCTGCCCCTGATTTCCAGTTTTGACGCATTGATAAACATGTATGATATCATTTTTGCTACCATCACTCCACAAGGTCCTGTTATGTCTATGAGACATGAGTTCTAGGCCTTACAATTAAAAACAAAACAACAAAACAAAACAAAACAACGCAAAATACATGGGAACAAGCCAGCAAACTGGGCTATCAAAATAAAATACAATCCTATGACAGTCTTGCTGTTCTTCATGTGGCAGACTTGATGAAGTACACAGTGTGTGTAAATGCTCCTCACAGCAAGTTACCCCACATGAGTCGGATGACTCAGAAACTGGTGCATTTTTCTGGTTTATTTTTATTTAGGAAGCAGCACTTTCATACTTGGCTAATAGTCAAACATGTTTTGAAATGCTTTTTATAGATAATGAGAATCTAAATTATTTTAGATACAAATAACCATAGTCACACACACTCTTTCTATCTCAACACCAAACATCAACCATCTGGAGAAGGCCAACACCCTGGGGTGCCACTGGAGGGTCCAATGTCTCCAGGACCCTGTCAGCCAGCCACAGAGCATCTTGCTGGTCATACCTCCTGTGTCCAATACCAACTGAGTTCTGCCTTTTCACAAAATGATCGTAAGTTCTTGGCTAGTTTGGGCTACAGAGTGAGACTCTGCCTCAGAAACCCCAAATCCTGCCTTTTCAAGGAAAGTTGATTCAGTGGGTAAATGCCTGCTGTGTGAGCATGAGGACCCGAGTCTGGATCCCCAGGACCCACAGAAAAGAACTAGGTGTGGTGGTGTGTGCCTGTCATCCCAGCATGTGTTCAAGTGCATATTCTGTCCCCTCAAAAAACAAAACAAAACAAAACAAACCCTCCTCAATGGGAACTGGCAAAATTGTCTTCTTTCACAAGTAGACACAAACCTTTTTAGCTTAGTTGTTATTAAATGTACCTAAAACGTGTTTTTATAATTTGATGCACTTTTACCTAATTAAAGCCCTGCCTCCCCACTGGGTGAGTTAATTGTGTAATACACTGATAAAGGTTAAAACTATGATCACGCTGTAAGACAACAAGAAGTGCTCTTGGTACCTTGGCAGCCCGAGCCACATGATCCAGGATGGGGACCAGCTCGCGTCATACTCATTCTCACTGAAAGCACCTGGCTGCTCCTCTGAGGTCTGGGCTGTCTCCTCCACGATCTGGACTTCCAGGGCTTTGAGGACGACAGCCGGAGATGCAGCACTGGCTTTCAGCATGGCCACAGCCTCGCTATGACTTAGATTGGTCAGGTCAATGCCGTTGATATTCAGCAACACATCACCTGTGCCATTGGGGAAGCCAGAAGAATGACCTGAGTTCTTGTTTGCCAACCAATCAACGGTCATTTTCAAGAACTTAGATGGGATGAATGCTGTACACTGTAAGGATCTGTCACTCAAATTGGTTTAATAAAACACTGATTGGCCAGTAGCCAGGCAGGAATTATAGGTGGGACAACCAAACTAGGAGAATGATGGGAAGAAGAAGGGCAGAGCCAGAGAGATTCCAGTCACCTACCGAGCAAGCAGGATGTGTAGAAAATGAGGTAACAAGCCAGGAGCCATGTGGCAAAGCATAAATAGAAATATAGGTCAATTTAAATGTAAGAGTTAGCTAGTAACAAGCCTGAGCTATTGGCCGATCATTTATAAATAATATTAAGTCTCAGTGTGATAATTTGGAAGCAGCTGCCAGGACAGGTGGTCAGGACAGGAAAACTTCCAACTACATATGATGGCCCAACACGGAGCAGGAATTTCTACATAAGACCTAAAAAAATTTTAAAAAAGGATTCTAAATACACAAAAATGGAGTCAAGCACAGCTTCTTGGTAACTGTCTTTTATCTGATAGGTTCTGTCTGCTGATGGTAAACAGAGGCATGGCTCCTTTAAGAGATGGCTTCCTGGCTTAGTATTAGCAGCAAAAACAGGGTGGCTCTTTTCAGAGTCTCTGCTGCCAAACATTTAAATAGTGTTTATGAGCAGCGGGTAGCATGCTACTTGGTGGCAGCATGGACCCAGAAACTTCCCAGAGTTGGGACAGTAAACATGGATCCCAGAGCTGGCGGTAAATATACCTCTGCCATGAGACTAGCCTCTCAGGGAACTAAGGGGGAGGAGCCAGCCACCAGCATGCCATGATCTAAGTTACACAGCAGTTTAAATTTCGCTCATGCAGACAGAAAGGGATTACAGATACGCAGTAAAGACATATTTAGATGGAAGAAACCTCTAAGTGGATTGCAGTGTGTTTAAAGATGTACAAAGGCTTGGGAGAGAAAGGAAAAAGGGAGCAGTCATAAAAAAGAAAAATACAGTTTTAATAATAAAATAAAGTCCTTAAAAAGGGAGTAAAGTAATATAAAAGAAAAAAGCCATGTAAAGATAAAAAAATACACTGAGAGTCTGACTCCTGTATATTACTGTGTTGTCTTTGAATGTTTTGGCTGCTAAGAGACACTGGCTTATGAAAACTGCTAGATTAAAACAACCTACATATTTTAAAATTATCTTGATTTCAAAATTTAAGAGCCGGGCGGTGGTGGCGCACACCTTTAATCCCAGCACTCGGGAGGCAGAGGCAGGCGGATCTCTGTGAGTTCGAGGCCAGCCTGGGCTACCGAGTGAGTTCCAGGAAAGGTGCAAAGCTACACAGAGAAACCCTGTCTCGGAAAAAAAAAAAAAACGAAAAAAAAAAATTTAAGTCAAAAGATATGTCACTTTGGGAGAGGTTATGCCTTTGTTCCCAGGGGAAATGAGAGGCTATGGATTCATTCCAGGTTAAGGAAAATCAGGTTTGATTGAGGAAGAATCCCTGAAATCCTGGCTACAGACAGAAAAAAAAAAAAAAACTATGAAAAATACAAAACAGGTAGCATATATTTTATCTGCTTAAACAGATAACAAAAAAATCATCTTTGGCTGACTTGTATACAATGCACAGTCTATACTTGTATGGCACCTTTAAAAGTTTGTGTATTTTCAGAGCAAGGAAACCAGACACCAGTAAAAACTGGATGATCCAGGTGATCCAACATCCATCCACAACAGCATCAAGGCTGCTGAGTGAGAAGATCCAGCCTCACAGACTACTCCAGTCAGGACTTGACCATTATCCTGAAGTTTCTTAGTGTCCCCCATAGACGACCAGTGCCCCCCCTCAGAGGAAGTAGTCTAGATAACTATGCCCACATTCCCAAAAAATGGATTATAGATGTTCATCGTTGTTTAGGGGTTTGGTTATAAATTATTATTGTCATGGAAAACAAACAAACAAAAAACCCCACTAACCAAAGTAGTGAGACTCAAAGATCTCTTTCTAAGGGAAATAGGAGGCCAGGATCTAGAAGTGACTGGATAAAAGGGTAGATTATTGAATCTAATTTAATCCAAAAAAACCTATTAATCTTAAATATTTTACATTGGTATGGATTTTGGTATATTGATACAAATTTAAAGTTAATTTTGTTATACTGTATGTATATTTCTACTCTTGTTTCGGGTATTATATTTATTCAGCTCACTTAAAAAATATAATATATAATTAAGAAATACAGATTTCATCTATAATAGCAAACTTATAGTCATGTTAGGTTTGCAAAGTCAAGCAGAAATATATGTCAGATAGATAGGCAATCTTCAAATACTTCAAAGACCTACAGAATATGGCATTTAAAATGTTTTACGAACTTAGACTTTTCTCAACAGTGAGACATGTCTGCTCCTGGCAGCACCAATTACTTCAAAGAGGCTGATGGGCATCGAAGAAATTCCACATGGAGTTTGTTTTCTTTATGGCAAAAGCTAGCCATGTGGGCAAAGAAACTGCCCTTGCCTCAATTGCTGACAGTCACTGTGCAAACTGAACCAGCAGGACACAAGAAATGCAACTACCAAACTTTGCCAAGACAAGGTAGGAGAAAATTCCCTGCTTCATAGGAAAGTCTGTCAGATATACCTAGGCCTGTAGGTCAGAGTTGGATGCCCCAACATTACAGAAGAACTTTGGGTGACTGTCCAGGCAGCCTGAAGCCCCTGTCATTAGGTAACATTTCATCCTTCTGGAATCTTTGATGGAGTTGAAGACTAGATAGTTATAGTTATAATTTTCCTTAATTGTGATAGAAGGTACATTAAGTACAAAACTTTAGACTCACAAAGATAAAATAGATACAAAATATTTTCTCTAATTTTGCCATAGACTAGATATTGTTAACTGTAATTCTTACTTGATAACTGTTTTTGTTGTATATAATTTTACTATGTTAAAGTTAAAACCTTCCTTTTTAATTAGACAAAAAGGGGGAAATGCTGTGGAATAATCCCTTTGTACACTGTGAAGATTTGTCACTGTGATTGGTTTAATTAACAAGCTAACTGGCCAATAATTGAACAGAATACGGTCAGGCCAGAAAGCCAAGCTGAGAATGCTGGGAAGGAGAAGGGAGGAGTCTGAGGAGTTGCCAGCAGATGAAGAGGGAGCAGGAGATGGATGTTCCATGTTAATAAAGGTACCACCATGTGGCAGAGGGTAAATAAGGAATATGGGTAAACTTAAGATGTAAGAGCCAGTTAGTAATAAGTCTGAGCTATTGGCTGAGCATTTATAATTAATATAAGCCTCTGTGTGGTAATTTGGAAGTGGCTCCTGGGATGGGAAAACTCCACCTAGAGATGAAGATGGGTTTTTACTTATTTGTGATTTCCTGTCCCACCAAGGGCAATTTTTCCAATTCACAAAGAACATTCCAAAAACAGTTCAAAACTCAAAACAATGCCAGACTACGGAGGGGAAAAACTGTCTTGAAGCACCTTCCAAGGTCTGTGTCTGAATCACTAGCCCTTGTAGCTGTGCAGAGGGGTGAGTGTTGCTTCTCTCCATTGAGCTTCAGAGAGCTCTGCAGTTCTTTCTGATCCCCAAAGTATTTGATCCTTTGCTCTTAGAAATAACTTTAACAAAGTCTATTTAATATTACAAATTTTTATACATAGAAACAGCCCCTTGCTTGAGGGGGAACAACAACATGCTTGCTGGTCTCCTAAGTAACACAATAAAAAAGAGCTACAGAGATTATTAAAAGATAAAAGGGGTTAGAAAAGGTTAGAAAAATTCTGGAAATAGACATTTGTGCTGCAATGGCTTCAGAAAATCTCTCCTTTATTCATCATGTATCTTTCAGACTATTAATGCAAAGGATTCTCATTATTGAAAACCTGGGAGAGGCCACTCTGGCCACCAGAACTCCAGATTGGTGCCTAGTCCAGTCATCACCAGAGAGGCTTCCTCCAGCAGCTGATGGGAGCAGATGCAGAGACCCACAGCCAGACAGTAGGTAGAGAGAGCCCAAATTGAAGATCTTCATTGGGTCCCTCCCCTTGGAGCTTGGGGAACCCCGCAGAAGATGGGGAGAAGGACTGAGGGAGTCAGAGGGGTTGAGGACACCATGAGAACACTGCACACAGAATCAACTAAGCAGGGCTCACAGAGGCTCACAGAGACTGACAGGGCAATCATGGAGCACATATGTTATGGTTGTTAGCTTGGTGTTTTTGTGGATCCCTTAAGAGAGGGAGTAGGGTTGTCTCTGACTCCTTTGCCCGTTCTTGGGACCTTTTTCCTCCTACTGGGTTGCCTTGCTCAGCTTATTTTATCTTGTTAACTGCATTCAGTTGACATCCCTGGGAGAGAAGGGAGGTAGGCAGGGGTGGAGGGAAAGGAACTGCAGTCTGGGTGTATTGCATGAAGAGAAGAATAAATAAAAATAAAAGAAGAAAGACTTCATACACCATTTTAAGTTACACACAGATTATTAAGTCAAGGGAAAACAGTTATCGTTAAGTCTTTTCTCACAGGCTCAGCAAAAAGCCCCGAGATGAACTGTTTTACATTTTTAATGATACTCGGAGAGTTGGACTTCTTGGTTTTACTTTCATGAGTAGAAGGAACTTGGCACTTGCTAAGCTGTGAATCTCTGTTCCTCCTCTTTGTTGCACTTCCTATATGAATTATGCGTTATGTATTTGTGTGCTTATTTTTACTGTACTGTTGAATATTTTGCTTTGTGAACCTAAGCTCAGAGCCCACTGCAGGTTAGGGTGTCGACATCCCTGTAATGCTTCAGTGTTTGCTACAATCACTGGGTGGTGGCAGATGTCCTGGCCCAGGGAGGGCATGCAGGGAGGCAAAGCACAGATCGGAGTGCAGAGCACATAGTGAGAACGTGTTAGTCACATCAGCTTGACTCCTGAGCACTGTTTGTGAAGGACCTGGTTGTCACAAACAATCCTTTTGTATAATCCTTGAGGAAAGGTGGGGTTTAGGTTATTATTTTGTGTAGCTCAATTTTTGAGAACATTACAAAAATAAACAAATGGCTAGGGATTAAAAAATAAATAAAAAGGAAAATTTAGAAGTGCACACGCACACACACAAAACAAAAAATAAAACAAAACCAAGAAGGAACTGAAGTGTCACCAAATTCTACAACTGGACAAGTAACTTTCAAAAATAGTATCCTTATTGAAATACACTCTATGCTGTATTCGAGAACCCTCTTTTTAAAACACTCAGCTAGCTGGGCAGTGATGGTGCATGCCTCTAGTCCCAGCACTCAGGAGGCAGAGGCAGATGGATGTCTGTAAGTTCAAGGCCAGCCTGGTCTACAAAGGGAGTTCCAGGACAGCCAGGGCTGTTACATTGAGAAACCCTGTCTTGAAAAACCAAAAAACAAAACGAAACAAACAAAAAACAAAAAACATCCCTCCCAGCTCTGTGGTCTTATTATGTTGACTGAAGAAAATGTTCTATGATTTTAGAACATTTTGGGACAGGCTGAGGACCATCTCTCTGATAACCAGTTATGTTGGGCAGTTTTGCACATGACTGTCTTCTTGGGAGAAATGTCTATTTTTGTCTTTAAATTTTTACTGAGTTGGAAAAGTTCTTGACAATTTCTTGATATGCCATGTACCCATACATTAAATGTATGACTTGTACTTGTAAACCTTTTCTTCCACTCTGTGGGTTACCTAAGAAACTGCTGCCTAATTACAGGTCACAGGATTTTTTTTCATGTGGGCTTTCCAAAGTGCTAGCTTTTGTGAGGGTGGAGGTGGGTGCCCGCCTTTGTTCCTGGGAAAATAACCCCTCAGCTTCGGTTTTCTCCCCGCATGAAGTGCATCAGCCCCGACTGCTGGTCTACCACGGCAACAGTGTCCAGTTACATGTTCCCTCTGCGCACACCAACAGAGCTGTGAGGGGACAAGGGGTTCATCTCTAGAATCCAGTTTGTCCTCTGCTACTCCTCTCGTCTTGTGCACGCTCGCATGGCATCAGTACGAGGTCAGAGATGACTTCCCGAAGCCTTGCCTCCCTCTTCCTCGAGGTCCAGGGATAGAGCTTGGGGCATCAGACTTGGGCAGCGGGCGCTCCTACCGCTCAGGATCACATGGGCCCCCGGACACTTTATCATAATCAACGCTGAAGTTCAGTGAGAAGGCCCTTTAGCATCATCTGCCATGAGCTGGATCTTTTCCAAGACAAAAATAAGCCAAGAGTCTGAGCAACCGCAGGGTCTCGAAGCATCATCAGGGTTAATTTTCCTAACCTTACAGAAAAATACTACGTTTTCTATACAAGAACACTTTGAAAGATTTTAAAAAGTCATGTTTAATATGAAACAGTAATTACTCTTTAAAAGAGTGACCTTAATTCTGAGATCTTCCAAGACCCTGTCTTACCTCTCTTGATTCTGCCATCTCGTGCAAGGCAGCCATGGGGTGGCACGCTGGTCACGAAGATGGGCAGCTCACCACTCTTACTCCCTCTGCCACCAGCAACCGTCATTCCAAGGGACTCATGTGGCTCCTTCTTTACAGTGATATGCTTCTCCTGGCATGTGACACACTGAGTGAGATCCTACACAGTAAAGAAGAAAAGCCTTGGGCAATTAGGAACATGCAGTTGAGGTAAAAAACAGGCCAAGCAAGGTGACAGGCTCAGTGGTGGTTACAAAGGGATTGTGTGCTTTACTCATGAGGACTGAAATTCTCTTTTGTTTTTGAGACAGCGCCTTACTATGTAGTCCTGAAAGTCCTGGAAATCACTATGTAGACCAGGTTGTCCTAGAACTCACAGAGATCTGCCTGCTTCTGCCTCCTGAGTGCTGGGATTAAAGGCGTGCGTGCACCACCACACCTGGCCAAATAGATAGGGATTTTAATACCATAACAACACATGCTATCCATGTGCCTGTCAAAGCTTATGGTTCCTAGAGTCAGTGTTCACCTAGCTAATTCTGTCACTGTAGGCAACATGCCTAAACTGTTAACCATGGACTTAATCATGTTTTCATGATGCATTTTTAACCAGTGATGACATTTCAACAAGCAAACTGAGAAGAACCGACTTAGACGTAGCACTAAGCTGTGGAGTTTCTCTTTTTGTCAATCACTTGAGAGGGAGCCTCCCTGACAAGAGGAGGCTGACTGAGGAGGCCACTCTCAGGCGTCACCCCCCCAACACCTGGGGGTTTCCAGCAGAGTGACAGCCTCATTTCAGGCTTGAAAAACAAACCAACAAAACTTTATATTGCACTATGACCGGCACACAAAGAGCCTACCCTTCCATCTTCTCAGGCTGTAACTACGACCCTTAGTGGGTGACACAAATTAAAGGAGAGGCGCATCCTCACCTTGTGTGAGCTTGGTCGGCTGTGAGAGGGTGGCTGTGCGTGCTGCTGGCTGATGCTGTGCACTCCTGCTTCACGGGTGCCATTGCTGGGCTGAGATTTCCCTGGTCTGGCAATCGTCAAATTCACTTTCTCTCCACTGGCCTGGAGAAGACACGTGCATCACCACCCATCATAAATGATGTTTGTGGCTTAGAGATCTTAGTGAGACTCCTTTTCTTCTCCTCT
>LZPO01037920.1:489539-501326 GCA_001675575.1 Neotoma lepida
CTAGAGGCTCCTGCCTCGGCCCCATGAATGCTACAAGTACACAATGCCCGGGGACACTACAACTTCCTATGTACTTCTGAGTCACTGCACCAAAGCTTCATCTGGGCAGTCACTACCTGGTGGCAGGAAGAAGGTCACAGGCTAATATTTTCAAAACTCTGACACTGAAACACACACACACACACACACACACACACACACACACACACACATCTTTAAGAGTTAGATTATCTGGAGGCCTGTGGTCCTCTGTCTGCGTTTTAAACATAAAGGTTCATACGTTGTTACATTTGAGGTCATGCTGTCCCCGCTCTTTAAAGGACATCTGACTTACCCGATGATTTTTCTCGGGCATCACCACAAACCTCCAACTTTATTATTTCTCCTACAGAAACTGTCAGCCTGCTTTAAGGAACCGTGATAGGAAGTAGAAACCTTCGCTGTGATTAAAATTAGTGACGTTAAGAAATTCCTTTATGGGTTGGAAAGGTGGCTCAGAGGGCGAAGGCACTCACTGCCACGCCCAATGATCCAAGTTCAATCCCTGGGGCCTCCGCAGTGGAAGGAGAGAGCGAGCTACACAAGTCGTCCTCCGATCTCCACACGCGCCATGGCGGCACACCCACACACACAACATAATAAAACATAGTAACTTGCTTCCTTTTTGGATCTTTAATACCATGCCTTAATCATCCACCACTGCAGCACCGTCTCCAGGTCCAACAGGTAAATGTTGAGGTGACAGTTAGGATCCCCACATTTACAGCCCCTCCCGATGGCTCTGATGACTACACCACACTGTGGGAAGCATCAACGGCTACTTGGGATTTTCTTACAACACACACACACACACACACACACACACACACACACACACACACACACAGTCACTGCTGTAAACACCTGAGAGCCCCAAATCAGAATTACTACTTTCCTTGAAAACTTCTTTGACAAGCTTTGACATAAACCCTTGCTCTCTGGAAAGGTGCAAGCTGCGTGCAGTGCCTACACTGCACAAACAGAAGTCCCGAATCACATGGGGACACAGGTTTGGGAAAACAGTCAACAACAACACAACCCAAATTAACACAGCTCTATTTGGGGGAGTTATATAAAGTAGTGTGGATTTTGAAGACTTTATATAACCATGTATGATTTTCCAAGAAACATGGATGGCCCTGGAATTCTTATGTGCCAATGAAACAGAAAGCTGTGTGACTAACAATCCAGGCTCAGTGTTGGGCATTTACCTGAATGATCTGGGCAGCGAGCTCTGGGGTCCCGTGCTTCAGGTCGTGTCCATTGATGGCCAGTACCCGGTCATTGCTGTTGAGCCTGCCATCCTGTGCTGCCAGCCCCCCTTCCAGAAGGTCAAGAATAAAAACGCCCGGCTCATCTGTCCTCCGGACTAATTTAATCCCCAGCTGCTCTGCCGAGTCGCGTTTGTGAAGCAGCACTTGGAAGACCTCGTCCCGAGAGGCACTGCTGTCCGCATGGCTGTTTGCTCGGCTGCCGAAGCGCCTCTCCCGTAGCACGGTGAGATGCAGTGTGCCACACGGTTGGGAAAGCACAGCCCGGGCATAGTTATGGGACACATTGCTGATATCATAGTTGTTGACCTAAAACAACAAACGAACAAACAAAACCCCTATGACCAATGCATGACAAAATTTTATTTTCCTAACTTGCAGAAATGTCTAGATGACATCTCCAAAGGAAACCAATTTGGAGAAAATGCCAGAGGATCCCTTACCTACAAAGAAAACCACTCTAAAGACTGCCAGCATAGAATTTAAAAATGAACTAACAGCACAGTGTGGAGTAGTTAGGAACACGGGTGTTGTATTAGAGTCTTTGGTTCCTTTGGGTCTGACTCTACTTCACAGGACCAGGGTGGGAGGGAGCAGGCCGCATCACGCCAGGGCAAGCCTGAAACTAGCACAGCTCTGGTGGCTCGCAGGCTCAAGTTCTGCTGGATTTCAAAGCTGCTTTCCCTAATGAAACACATTTATGATAGACAAAATACATCGTTTTATTTCTTAAAAAGTTGCATATTCTGAGTGACTTTTAAAGTATATAATTACAATTCCATTCTAATTATCAGCATACACATATAATACATATTTAATATGCTGAGTGTAATTCAATATTCATGTATTCATGTACTCATTAGAATGTACAGCCTTGATACAATTACAATGACTGATCTTTGAATATGTAACATCACTTAGGAAAATAGTCCAGCTTCAATTATCCACCCAGGAGGTGAGCACAATTTTCCCACTTATCACAATTAGAGCTCTTTGAGTCCATCCGAGATAAAACCAATGTTCACACAGTGTCTCTAATGAGACAGCTCTGGGTTAGGAATGTGTGATCACCTGGAATCCTTGAGGCTCTCCAACAAGTTTACATCAAGCAAGGCCTTCCCCTTCTTACACACCTGACTGAGACAGACAGTTCTTTTTGAATTTGGGCTGCTTTCTTTCTTTTGCTTATTTTCTGGGTTTCATAGTTTTTTGGTTTGGGTCTATGGATAGCTTTGAAAATCCAGTCATCAAACTTGCAGGCATACACACGAGCTTATATGCCCTCACGTTTTTAACACTCACGCAGGCTTTGACAGATCACTAACACTGGCCTGAGACTGGAATGCCAAGGAATCCTCCAGAAAACTGGGATGACAGGACTCACGGGTCCATCATCATCTCAGCTATCCAGCTGAGAGCGAATTATTGCCATGTTTGCATTTTCCATCGTCAGACAGTCACAAAGGACACAATGCCTGGCTGAAACACAGCTCTGCATTTCGGCAGTGTGCAAGCATGCAGCCTACTTTCTCTGTAAAACAGGATGGGGAATACTCAGCTATCAAAAGACTCATTCTCCATGAATGCATGGTTGTCAGTGAAATTCAGAGAAAAGAGACTGTAACATATTGTTTCTTGATTTTGTAAAAGGAGCACAAATAGTAAACTCTATCATGTATTTTGACTATGGTTTTTGTTATTAATCAACATAATGTAAATTACTGATGTTTCTGATCAAACTAAAAGTATTTTTTTTAATGTTCTAAAAGCTGTGTCACCTTTAATACTATTGACATAATTTATAAAGAGCAGCAGCTTTCCTTTAAAATTGCTCAAAAGGCTGCATATGAACCTCTGAAGAGGTGCACAAAGCTGTGAGAGCATAGGTTCCCTTTGTAAAGACGTTACTTCACTGAATATGTGCTGTGTGTGTATTTCTATATGTACTTTTTCTTAATGTGGAAAAATCTAGTTCCTCCTGTCGACTGCGTGTAGTTCACTAGTCTGCAAACGAACCACCTTACTGCTTGGGGATTTTCAAATATGGCACACCATGTTAAAAAAAAAAAGATAAAAGACAGAAGTATACACTTAAATTACTGCTAGAAAGGCCAGATGGGGAGAGAGAACAGTATGGGGGCTGCTGTAGAGACCAAGGAGTCAGATGCCTGGAGGAGTGTACACCTGGGGAAACAGCTGTAAGAGTCCCTCTAAATACAGGGCACGAGCTAGGAATGGAGGAGTACAGGTGAAGTGTCCTCACAGTGGTGCCAGCCTTGAGCAGCCAGTGCACCAACATAAAATGACAGCAGATCCAGTGCACAGAAATGACAGACCAGAAACTGACTTTCAAAAACAATCTGAAAGCTCAGTCTATCTCAGTTATACAGTGGCCCTGGAAGGGTCTGGGGCATGGGCTTAAAGAGAAAGCCACACATGGTCAAGAGGCTGGACACACCAAGGCCAAGGACCTCCAGCAAAACCCCCAACCCCTGCTGCCCTGCAGCCTGGCCCTACCTGCTTTGCTCTGATACAGGAGATGGCTAGTCCCAACAGGAAGTCACAGCCAAGTTCACTCCTCTGTTGGTCCAGAATCTCTCTGTCTCTCTCTGTCACACTGTGACCACTAGGGTTAAACTTCATCAACACCTTACTTTTTGTGGTGGATTCCATGCAACAAGTGTGATGACAAAGCAAGGGAGCAGGAGTGTGGGGAGAATGGCTCAACAGTTTGCAGGTGAGGGCAGAAGGCTGGAGCACAGGTGAGAGCAGGCTGAGGAGGGCGGCTTCCTGCAAGAAGGCAGGAAGGCTGGCATGCCCAACTCTTCCGAGGGAAGGACGTTCTCTGAGGGCAGGACAGACTTTCACTTTTAAATGTGTACCTAGTACGGTACCTGGAGCACTGCAGGAAAGGGACGAAGTGTCAGGAAAGAGCTCCTACTAAGAAGCGAGGCTGCACGAAGCACCTGGGCCCAGACCTTGACTGTCCTAGGCCAGTGCGGGCCGGTTAGAGCGGCATTACCCTGAAATGAACAAGCTGGACTCCGGGAGGAGAGCGGGGGACAGGCTACTGGATGGATAAGTGGTGAAGGCCTAGACCAGAGAGGCTGCAGGGACAGGGAGGAGGGAGCCCCGGCAGAGCCCAGCGGAGGACTGAGGAGGGTCAAGAAGGGCCCTTGTGCTTGGGCTCCAAGAAGGCAGTTTTCCCCTTGTTTGGATTTTTCTCCTAGAAATTATCCTTTTTTCTTTTCTTTTCTTTTTAAATCACAGTGACTCAAATGCCCAGGGCAGTTTTCCTACAGACCCCCGGTTCTGTGAAACAGGACACTTACTGTGCCCACCCTTTTAGCAGTGCTTTCTAATAAGAGTATCTGGTCCTGTGCTAGTGCTTCTGGGGGATCCGTTTCTTCCTGAAGGCAGTACTCAGGGAGGACAACAGAGAGGTGTGACTGAGAACCCGGAGCTGGACGCTGGCAGGGCATCGGGGAGTAAGAGATCTGAATTTTACCTAACATTCTGTGCTACAAACTTGTTTACCTCAGGCTGAGGTGTAACTCAGTGGCAGAGTGCTTGCCTAGCATGTGCATGGAATCCCCAGGATGATGACAAAAAAATATCATCAGCAACTAGTGCTGTGCGGGTCTGTCTGTCTCATTCCAGCCATCAATAAACGCAAGGGCCAGTCAGACATGCAAGGAAGAGATGGACGGAAAACTGGGTATGAAATAAAACCAGTGGGAAAGAAACATCTAGCGTGGTCAATGGTGTCCCTGGAACAGCCATCAAGAGTCCAAGCCAGAAGTGTCAGTGTCAAACAAACCCAGAGAGCCCTGCCCTAAGTGCCCAGTCACACACAGGACTGAAAATTAAAATGAGAAGAAAATGAACAGGAAGAAATAAAGGAAATGACACACTCCTGTTCTGCACACACAAAGAGCAAAGCTACAGGCTGGGTGTGATGGCCTCACCTGCAACCTCAGCACTTGAGAGCCTGAGGCCAGCCTGGGTACCAGAGTTTGAGGCTAGCCTGGGCTGCAGAGTAAGAGTCTGACTCAAAAAACAAATCATAACAAAATGAAAATAAAAATAGTTGGGTATGGTGGTGTACACCTTTAACCCTAGCACTCAGGAAGCAGGGGCAGAGGCAGGTAAATCTCTATGAGTTTGAGGCCAGCTTGGTGTACGTATCAGGGTCTAGGCCAGTCAGAGCTACATAGTCTCCAAAAAATAAAATAAAATAAAATAGAAAAACCCTAGCAAACCCAACTTTTGTATAATCTGGGTTCTATAACATCACAATTGTCTAAGTTGTAAAACAAAAAGGCCCAAGCTAATAGAGTGGTAGAGCTGTTACCTGAAGAATCTGGTCTCCGGCAAGGAGCCTTCCATCCCTGGCGATGACCCCATCCCGGTAGACTTCCTGGATGACGATGTTGATCAGTGGTGTCTCGTTGCCACCCACGATGCTGATTCCTAACTGGATGTATGGGTTAGAGCGGTGGATCTCGATGGTGGTGATTTCCCCTTCCGGTAAACTGAGAGGCTGTTGTATAGCTGCCAAGGAAAGCAAGAACAGCATATGTTCAGATTCTTCCGGCTCAACGTGGCATCTTGTAGGTGAACAATGACTAACCAAAAAGACACTGTTAAAACTAGCCAAACTCTCGTCTTCCACAAACGATTAGCAACCATCAATAAATAATTACTATGTACTAGGTCACCAGGGAGCACACATTAACAGAAAGCCACCGTGCTCCCAGTGATGAGATGCCTGGGCCATGAAACAAGAACCAGTCATGCAAGGCTGCAGAAAGAAAACTCTAAGACGTTCAGGAATTTGTCTTATAGGTGGGGGACCCGAGAGGAGCTGAGGAAGGCCCCCCCGCTGCACCCAGCCCTAAAGGGTGAAAAGCATCACAGACGTGTCAAGAACTACACGGACACGGAGGGTGACTGGTTTCTAAGAGAAATGAGTTCTAGGAGTAAACAGGCCCACCGCCCCAGGCTTTGTGTGTGCTGAGAGCAAGGTGTGGAGTGGACTCAGGATGTATTCCCAGCTGTCCCACCGGAGCTGTCTGAGCTGTCATCTTTTAAGACTCAGCCTTTTTAACTTGTTTTTTTTTTAATGTCCTCATGCTCCAAACATTTAATTAATTAACACAGTGTTTAGGAATAGTGACTATCTGAGCTGCTCCTATTGTTTTTGTGGTTTTGCTGTTGCTGCTATTGGTGCAAGCATGTTTCTCATCACACACGAGCATAGCAGATCCCAGTGGGGAAGGATGGGAGGATCGTCTTCCTCCAGGTTAAGACTCCCCTTTATTTCTCGACTGCAGCCCCTAGAGCTGCTCGGTGCAAAGAGTGAATGGTGTGGTATGCAAACCGTACTCCAGTGCAACTGTTCGGCCAGGATGTCAGAAGGGCAGTGGAGGAAAGGCAAGGGAGACGAAATAAAACAGGAAGAGGTGAGCTGCACATACAGTCGGCTGCAGCACTCTCCTCGAAGGCAGGGTTGTCCAGGCCAGGCTCCTCAGGCCACACAGGAAGAGGTGCAGGCGTCAAGTTTCGCTCAGCAGGCACGGTGCCCAAGCAGTCCGTTTGTGGGGGGGAGGTGCCAGGAGGATCTAGTACAGCGGCTCCAGTTTCACCTTCAATCTGTGTTTGAGTTCGACTAGTTTTCCTTCTCTCTAGATCAACTCTCCGGTAAGAGGCTCCAGGACACCTAGAAACAGCAGCAGGGGGGTTCAGGTGGTTTGAAAGGAAGAGTTGGGTGGGGATGAGGGCAAGGGTGCGTTTGATGAACAGTGCACACCTTAACAAATGCATGGCAACTGCTCATGCGCCAAAAGAGCCCAAAGCACCCACAATTCAGCTCCTAATCTTTGTCTAAACTAAGTTCTCACCACTCTACCTGGCAGGTAAATTCAGGAAAGATATGAAGAGAGCTTCAGCCAAAACCTAATACTCAGGTAGACATCCCAAGAGTCATGGCTGCCTGTATGAAAGAATGAATGTGAAATCTACATCGAACAGCACTTTTTACAGACCAGATGTCTCAGCCAAGGGTAGCAATCTGCAGGCTTCTTCATGGGAATGTGCCACTGTGCCCCTCCACACTAGGTGGGCAAGTCACACAGGAACCTTTACAACCTGCAGCAAGGCCCAGCTAAAGCCCAGCCAATCTGCCTTTTGTTAAACACAGGAGACAGAATGTATTTCCCTAGCCTGTAAAATCAGAACCTCAAGATATGCTATGTGAGTGGAGTAAGAACTGCTACCACGCTTTACTGAAGCAAACTGAGGGTAGAGGCTCATTTAAACTCAAAACCAATGAACTCTTCAGCAAAGCTTCTCTTGCTGGCCTTCTGGGAAGGGGGCCAGAGCACACGCACACTCCTCTTACCTGATGCTCTGGCTGGACAAAGCGACAGGTGGCACACAGTGTGAAGGGTGGAAGACAGTGAAGAGCCAAGCCACACCAGACCACAGGCTGAGGGTCACAGACTTGCATTCAATGACAATATTTAAAAATTTCAAAATTTGCACCATCAAAAAGAACAGGACAGATTCAGTTAAAACTGAAAGCTATCCCGAGCCATAAAGCAGTACATTTCCCCCAGAAACCAAGTGTTTTTGACTGGAAACCCTGCCTTCAAGCTGTGGCCCTGTGATGGAGGGACACAGCTGAGTGTCCATTCTGCACTGTTGTGCAAATACTCCAGGGACTGTTATCAAAAACACCTGGCAAAGACTTTTGAAAATGGATCAAGGACCACAAGGCCTCTGTAAAGATGTAGGTTAATTAGAGACACATTTGAAAGCTACCTTGAAGTGGCAGCAACCAAGTGCTGCGACTGAAAAGATGGGTTCGGATTCGAGTTCCATACATCCAAGAACTGATGAATGAACTCACACTGGATTAAAAAGCTTCTCCCCAGAGAGGAGAGAGTGAGGAGAAGCCTGTAAACGGGGAAAGTCTTCACCAAGAACATATCAGCTCGGTATTCCTATTTACAATACAAGAGGAACTGCAAAAAGTAAACATCAAACTCTTAAATCATCCATGAATAAATGGGCCGATGAAATGAATAGTTAGTCCCCACACAACAAACACACATGGCCGTTACCACTCAAAAAAAGTGCTGAGCATCCTCATGGGCCATGAAGAGAAATGACTCAGATTCCTTCTCACCCGACTGGGAATGGCTTCCACCAGGAAAAAAAGTGGGGACACCAAGGAGGGTGTGGAGAAACAGGGGCTTTTGATTTGCTGCTTCTGAGAATGTGAATTTGCACAATCACAGTGGGGGTCAGTGTTGAGGAACCTCAAACAAACAACAAAAACCACAAGTGAAAAACCAAACCCAGATACAGCAGTCTTCACACACCATCAAGATCTGACATGAGTGCACCGCAGGGACACTTGCACATCCGTGTTTGTTGTTATATTATTCACAGTAGCTATGAAACAGAACAGCCTAGACATCCATCAACAATGAATTAAGGAAATGGTATGTACACATAAAGAAACTTTACTCAGCCATAAAAAATTGAGATCATGACATGCGCAGGAAAATAGTGGGAACTAAGATCATATTGCAAAATAAGCCAGATGTAGACAAACACTGTACATTTTCTCTCCCATGTAGAATCCCGTGTATATACAGGTCACGAGAGGAAAAAGAGGCCACAGAGGGTAGCCAGAGATCTTAAGGGAGGAGGGAGGGCATGTCATAGAATCCATGTGGCATGAGAGCACGACTATTTGGCAGGAAGGGTACAACAAGAGAGGGCTGGGAGCAGGAAGGACAGTCCCGGAGGAACATGAGTAAGAACAAAATATAATAACATACCATTATACTCTGTTCTACTTATGTCTACACATGTATGAAAATGCCATGAGAAAACCATCACTCTGTATGATCACTTAAAACAACTTTTAAAGCCAGGTATGATGGTACATGCCTTTAATCCCCGTACACAGGAGACAGAGGCGGGAAGATCTTTGAATTCAAGGCCAGATTTAATTTCCAAAATATATGTCCCACACAAGCGTCCACATGGCTAATAGCTAGTTTTCAATGGCAGTGCATGCCTTTAATCTCAATACTCAGGAGGTTAGCCTGTCTACATGAACAGAGTTAGCTGTGCTAAGAGCTCTACAAGGGACACAACACCTATCCTATAGCTNTTAAATACAGTAAAAATGAATTTTAAAATGGAAAAGCTACGCTTGCTAGAGGGAAGAAGCAAGCATGCTCACATTCCTGATGGGACAGCAAACCCTGAACAACAGGAAGCCACCCACAGAACAGGAAAAGCCTAAAATGTATCACATAAAAACAGGGGGAAAATGACTTCGTTCCGCCAGTGTCAGGGAGGAAGTCTATAGATAGAACCTTTGGGAACACCCAGACTTAAACAGGATGGGCCACAGCTCAGGAGACCATGACAGAGCCACCATGCAGGAGACTGGGCGGAAGACAGCAAAGTCCTCAAGGCAGAAAAGAAGAAGTCAGCAAGAGCCAAGTGCTACAAAGGACAGACGGATAAGATCCAGTGGCTTGGGGTGTGGCCCAAGGCAGAGCTTTTGTCTAGCTGGCCGAGGTCCTAGTTTCAATCCCAGGGACACAATCTTGCAAGACACAAGGACCAAAAAGTGTCAGTCTGAAGACACAGCAAGGTGGGGAGTTCAACAGAAAGAGGGGGCAGCAGCTCCAAGGTGCTTTGCTGACACAGCATTTCTGTCCTAGCTGGTTCTCTACTGCTGTGTGTGAGGAGAGGGTTTATTTCATCTTACAGTCTACAGTCCATCACCGAGGGAAGTCAGGGCAGGAAACTGGAGGCAGGAACTGAAGCAGAGGCCATGGAGGAACACTTGCTCTTCATGGCTTGCCCAACCTGCCCAGGGGTGGCACTGCCCACATCAATCCTTAATCAAGAAAATGCCACACAGACTTGGCTACAGGGCAATGTGATGGAGGCGTTCCTCAGTAGAGGCTCCCTCTTCCCACGGAAGCTCAGCTTGTATGAGGCTAGTAAAACACTAACCAGCATAACAAGTACATCTTACAAAAAAGAAACACTAGAGATTACAGATGTAAGTGGAAAACTTAAGTTAGGGCAGCTTGATTAAAACCTGGGTGTGTGAGAATGAGAAGAGGCTGCTAATAGGTTTCAGGCTCCTTTCCAGTTGTTGGAATGTTCTAGAATCTAGATGACACACAGTACTGGGACTGAAGCATACACTTTAAAGAGATGAATTTCACACATGAAATGCACAGCAAAGCTGTGAAAGGCCCAAGGAGCGAGCAGCTCAGAGCAGGCTGGAACAGAGAAAAACTTACAACCACAGCCTGGTCAGGGCCATCCTCCTGGATGTGCACTGAAGCACAAGGAGGCCACACTCTGCTAATCCCTGTGTAACAACCATGATGCACACACAACTCCTGTATCATCCTTATAACGGTTCTATTAATAAATGGGACACTTGAAACTCAGCTAAGCCAACATCACAAAGCAACTGAATTGCAGAGATAGAGTCCAAACACACTCAGATCAGATTTCAAAGGCTTTCAGCTTTTTCCTCAACAGCAATACTAAGTTTATTTGTGTGGAATTCTTTTTAAGTCCTATAACAAATTGAATTTGTTCTATCAACAAGTACTTCAAAACACCATAAGGGAATGTTAGAGCTAAACAGACCTACAGGATCATTAAAAAACAAAAAGTCAAGATGGGTGTGGTGGCATGTGCTTGTAATCCCAGTATTTAAGAGGTGCAGGTAGGGGGATCAGGAGTCCAAGGCTATCCTCACTGTACAAAGCTCAAGGCCAGTATGGCTATGGGAGACCTTCTCTCAAAACACACACACACACACACACACACACACACACACACACACACCCTAAATTATACAACAACAACAAAAACAAAAAGCAAGCTGGGTATGGCAATACCTTTAATCTCAGCACTGAAAAAGAGGCAGGCAGATCTGAGTTCAAGACCAGAGCCTCCCTCTTTGGAGGGTATCCAAAGAAACAAACAGAAATCCAAGCCAGTGCTAGGATAAGGGAGCTTCGGTAAAGTGCTTGCCTTATAAGCAGAAGATCTGCGTTAGATCCCAGAACTTGCATTAAAACAAAGTGGGTGTAGTAGTGCACATTCAAATCCCAGTGCTGGGATTACCAAAACAGGCAGCCAGGCAGCTCCCTGGAGCTTGCTGGCCAGTGATAGACTCTGCCTCAAAAAACGAGCAAACAAAGTAAGACAAAAAACAAGTGGACAGTGTCTGAAAAGGCTATCCTCTGGCTCTGTATGCATGTATGCACACAACCAAAACCAAGGGACACCGAACCTCCAAGAGTCAGGTGTGGGAGAGGGTTATCCCAGCAGAGTCAGGTGTGGGAGAGGGTTATCCCAGCAGAGTCAGGTGTGGGAGAGGGTTATCCTAGAGTCAGGTGTGGGAGAGGGTTAT
>LZPO01037920.1:554714-565858 GCA_001675575.1 Neotoma lepida
TCATTTATAAATTCAGGTCATTTTTGGAACATTCCTTCAAATGGAGCCACCAGATCCATCAGCTTGCTTTCAAAGACCTGTAATAACTCTGGATCTATCCCTTTTCAGGTTAAATTCTTAATACTGTATTTTCTTTTGTTGCTTTAGATTTTGTAAGGTATTGTGGTACAGCTGCTGTGTGGGCCCATTTATTTCAAGGGTGGAATGCTTATCACACCCAGCCCACCCTGAACCTCACTGTCTACACAGCAGGGATGCACCTAATAGCACCATCCTGAAAAATGATGGAAACGAGAGTCTAATGAGCCATCCTGACAAGCCTTGTGTGGTTTGGGGCCGGGCAAACGAGTTGTACGTGTGAAAACGAAGACTGTGCTAATGTGTAGTGTTGCATAGGTAAGTTTGGAACATGAAATGGAACAGATAGGACAGACTTGAGGCAANCACTGTTTCCAGTGCACCCACCTGCTCTGGCAGCTACTATCTATCCTAGGTGCTGAGGACAGCAAACAAGACAGATGTAGTCTGCTTTTCAGGAACTCTTTGAATACTGAAGCTAGTGGACTGTGAAAGAAATATCAGTGTTCAAAGATGTATGGCTTTCCTCTTACCAGTACAAGGGAGCCATTAGCTGGGCCCGCTCTCTCATGCCTACAATCCCAGCTGCTTGGGAGTAGTACTGAAGTAGGAGGGCCTCCCGTTCACCAACAGCCTGCACTACAGAGTAAGTTCAAAGCTCAGCCTGAACAACTTGTTGAGACCATGCTCAACACACAAAAAGATGCTTCACTTGTAGCTCTATGCTAGCCTTCTTGCCCTAGTGTGTCTAGGCCAAGGGTTTGATCACCCCTGAAGCCTGATCCTAATTAGTCTTATCAATAAAAATGAGGAGTCAGATTTTGGGGTAAAAGCTGAAAGATCAGAGAAGCAGAGCAGCAGCCACCAGAGACTTCTTACCTCTCCGAATCTTTGGACAAACGGGCAGAGATCCTGTTTCTGCCTGGCTTTATCACTTCCTGTCTCCTGTCTGTACAGACCTCTATGGAGTCTAGCTCCACCCTCTGTTCTCCAGGCAAGCTTTATTGGTCAGAACACAAACAAAATATCACACAACACACCCCCACCAAAGAGGAGGGGGCAATAATTAGTCTTGAGTCAGTATATGCCTTAAATGGTGGTTTTGCATCACATATCTGTGTGCAGAATGGGTGTGTGGCAGAGAACAGTCGAGCTCACAGTGAGTTCAGACCCTTTAATAGTGCAGGTGTGATGGGCTACCAGCATAGATGTAGGACTGGAGACTTGAGAACACTGGACACAAGAATCTTCTAGAAAAGAAACTTAGAGATCCTGTATCATAGTAAAGATACAGAGAGAAGGGTTGGAAATGAATCCAAACTGCTCCGGGGCCCAATCCATGTTCACTTACTCTGAGGCTTTCCAGCCACTCCCTCACAACCAAAAACCAGTAAGGCAAGATTTACCTCTCCCCTGGTCTATCCTACTAATAGGGGTTAAAACAGTCAGCTGCTCTAAATCCATCTCCCTGACAACCATGTCAGGATAATTGGCATCTTTTAAAGAGGATGCTAATCCAAGGCTTCCAGGTGTAAAAATTGGGAGTAGGAAGAGAGGGGGTCAGGGAACTGAGCTGACTTGCTGTTGCCTTTTAACACCACCTTGCTTTCCTCAAAGGAAACAGTTCAGCTGGGCATGGTGGTACACAAAGCCAACCCCAGCCCTTGCGAAGCTGAGGTAGAAAGATGGAGAGTTTGAGGCCAGCCTGCCTTATTCAGCATGACCTTGTCTTCAAAATATAAAAGAATGTTTTATTCATTTGTTAAATAACTGTGGAGCACAGGGATATAGCAGGAAAGAAGTTGGCCTGCATGCAGTTCAGTTTCTAACGGCACAGAGAGGCAATAAATGCATCCTGTCAATCAATATTAGCAATTAATGTGGTTATTATAATATTGTTAGGTATGTTGAATGAACTGGTTGGTTTATGTGTCTTCTTGAGTGAAAATTTTGGAACAGAAACTCAGTAATTTCTGTGACTTCTTTAGGCCCAGAAAGCACTGTAAAGAGGTATGGTAGGTGCCCAATTTTAAAGCTTGTTTAAAAAAGCCATTCTGAAATAGCATCTCTATTAATAGAATATACATAACAATAAAAAATAGGTGGGTTGGATTTCTCCTTTCTTCAAAAAGAAATTAAGACTGCTGGAACATTCGAAGTCTTCCCCCCACTTAAAGATGAGAAAGGAATGAAAGGTCTGTAGCAGATGGGTACCTGGTACAGTGCCAGGTATCTGGAATGTTGGTTGGAAGCCAAGCCTCAATCTAGGCCAGTGAGCATAAACTGCATAAAATAGACCGTATGTATGCCTTAGTAACTCCTATTTGCAGTAAATAACCTTTTCTACCTGCCTCAAAGGAAAGCTCCAGCTGGGCATGCTAGCATACACCTTTAACCCCAGGCAGGCAGGAATCTCTGAGTTTCAGCCCAGCCTGGTCTACAGAGCAAGTTCTAGACCAACTAGGGCTACATAGAAAGACCCTGTCTCAAAAAAATGAAAGGAAGAAAGAAAGAGAGAGAGATAGAAAAGAAAAAATGTAGTTAGTTTTACTTTTACTCTTTAGGGGCCTGCCACCCAGCTCCCAAATAATCACACACACGGAGACTTATTCTTAGGAATGTTTGGCCTTAGCTTGGCTTGTTTCTAGCCAGCTTTTCTAACTTAAATTATCCCATTTACCTTTTGACTCTGGGCTTTTATCTTTCTCTATTCTATATACCTTTCTTTACTTCTTACTCTGCGGCTTGCTGAGTAGCTGGGTGGCTGGCCCCTGGTGTCCTTTCTCCTCCTTTTTCTCACTCCTCCTTTCTACTCTTCCTATTTATTCTCTCTGCCTGCCAGCCCTGCCTATCCTTTCTCCTGCCTTGCTATTGGCTGTTCAGCTCTTTATTAGCCCATCACATATTTTAGACAGGTAAAGTAAAACAGCGTCATAGAGTTAAACAAATGTAACATAAAAGAATGCAACACATCTTTGCATCATTAAACAAACGTTCCATAGCATAAACAAGTGTAACAACACATCTTCAACTAATATTCCACAACAAAGAAAGAAAGGAAAAGAGAAAGAAAGAAAGAGTGTACATAAAGAGCTCATGAGAAAATCAAACTGCCTAGAATATCTCAGGAGGAAGAGACAGAACCAGTTTGCTTAGCTGTGTGGGCTTGGGTTTCTTTCCCTTTTCAAGGGCAGAAGAGACTTCTCTCTAGAGTCCTCTTTTTCAGGGCAGTATTATAGAAGGGCCAAGAGTGGGAACTCTGAGGTGAGAAGTCCTGGTGGCTCTGCCACTTCCTAGCTTGTGAGTATGAGTTAGTGACTAGGCTTTTCTGAATCTCTGGTTTCTTTATCTGTAAACTGGGTGAGTAATAACACTCACTTGGTAGGATTATTATAAAGAATAAATGAATTAAAACACTGCACAATTCCTAGTGGGTACACACTCTCAGATGGCATTTGTTGTATTGATGGTTGGTCAAACCAGTTAATGGTGGTTACACTAATGGTGTCCACAGGCTGTGTCTTGTTATCTATAGGTATATCGGGGCTGGCTAAAGTCCTGTACTTCCATAATGTCACTGTAACTGTGACCATTGGTCATTGTCCTTGGTAGTTTTATGTCAACTTGACACAAGCTATAGGAACCTCAATTGAGAAATTGCCTTCATAAGATCAGGCTGTGAAGTATTTTCTTAATTATTGGTGTGGGAGGGCCCAGCCGATGGTGGTGCCACTCCTGGCCTGGTGGTTCTGGGTACTATAAGAAAGCTGGATAGTTCGATGGTGGTGATGCATACCTTTCATACCAGCACTCAGGAGGTGGAAGCAGGAAGATCTCTGAGTTCAAGGCTAACCTGGTCTACATAGTGAGACTGTTTCAAAAAAAACCAAAAAGAAAAAGAAAAGAAAGGCTGAGCAAGTCATGAGGAGCAAGCCAGGAAGCAGCATCCTCCATGGCCTCTGCATCAGCTCCTGCCTGCAGGTTCCTGCCCCGTTTTCCATGATGAACTGTGATCTAAAAGTGTGAGTGAAACAAAATAATCTTTTCCTCCCCAAGTTACTTTTGGCCACGGTGTTTCATCACAGCAATAGAAACCTCTGTATACCATAATCTCAGAAGTGACATCTCACCAATCCTGCTGTTAAACGTGAATCAGTATGTCCAGGCCATAGTCCAGCAGTGGTTACTCCAGGATTACTCGGAACTCCGGGAAGTGGAAGCCTCAGGACCACCTTGAAGGCTGCCTACAACAGTCACCTCTAAAACAGCATCTTTTTTTTTTTGCATTAATATCTTTATTATGGCATAATGCAGTACTTTATACAGTAACTCATTTGAATGTAAAAACATTTTATGCACAACTGTAGGAGAAATAATACACAGATAGCTTGAACATAAAAACAGGTTATAATTCGAAAGTCCAGAGTTATTTGAAACTGGAAAATATTTTCTCTGTAGAAAATAGTAAAAATGATAACATTTCCCAGTAAGCCCTTTTAAGCCAAATAATAGCTGAATTGTACATATAAATATTGATTAGACTCTGGGATACAGAAGAAACCTATCTTCATCTGTTCAGAGAGCTATGTTTTACTTTAGTTGTGTAAGTGAGATTCCTATTCATCTTCCCCCTCACTGNTTGATTTANGGCAGACATTTTTCTATAGGCTAATCCATAATCTAAAAGATTTTAAGCCGGGTGGTGGTGGCGCACACCTTTAATCCCAGCACTCAAGAGGCAGAGGCAGGTGGATCTCTGTGAGTTCGAGGCCAGTCTGGGCTACCGAATGAGTTCCAGGAAAGGCGCCAAAGCTACACAGAGAAACCCTGTCTCGAAAAAGCCAAAAAAAAAAAAAAAAAAAAAAGATTTTAGCCTCCCCTCCTGGAAGTACAGCTAGCATATCCTTTCATCAGCTTGATACGCTACAAATTTTCATCCTAATAGTGAAATGTTTCACTAAAGCATGCCCAGTGATTGGGCAAAACCATAACTTATTATAAGCCACAGTCATCCTAGGATCCTCCCTGCTAGGTAGCCTCCCTGGAGCTGTGGGTTGCAGTCTGATTGTCCTTTGCTTTATATCTAGTATCCAGTTATGAGTGAGTACATACCATGTTTGTCCTTCTGAGTCTGGGTTACCTCACTCAGGATGATATTTTCTAGTTCCATCCATTTGCCTGCAATTTCATGATGTCATTATGAAACAGCATCTTATACCCTCAAAAACCATGCCTTGCTTTGATCACCTTTCCTTACTCTGTTCCTTCAGAGCACTTGTCCTTCACTAAGTTGGATGGAGTTGTTTATTGACTAACTCTTTTTTTAACTATAAACTCTGGGAAGGCAAAGAGTATCCTTGTTCGGTGAATGGCTGAAGGTATGCGTGATGATTGTCTGTTCTACACAAGGAGGAAAAGAATGAAGTCTAAAGAGGACTGATAGCTCATAATGACGTAATTTTGCATCCTCATCAGCTAACACTTGTGAACTCAGGAAGACAAAAGCATGCATTTGTCAATGGATCGTACGTATGTACAGGAAGCGCTCAAGTACTATCCAGCTGAACCATAGCTATCATTTCTTCTAACTCTTGATCGTAAACTCTTTCCCCAAACCCTTCCTTGCAGTTTTCTTTCTTTCTACAGTACTTATGCCTTCAAACTTAAACATATATGTGTGTACATATATACAGACATATATAACTATATACATAATTTACGTATTTTATATTGTCTGCTTCCTCTCTACCACCCCCTACAAACTGGTGCATATTGTAGCATAAACTACAATGTGTAGAGACATTTGTCTGAATGTACACTGATGTATCCACAGCCCTGCAACAGTGCTTGGCCCATAGTGGATGCTTGATACGATGGACTTTTTTTTCCCTTGTTAAATACCTCAAGAGCTGAACTTGAATTTCAAATGTTGGAATAACTATTGGGTCAGTTTGTAGCCACATGTCTATAGCTATGGCATGTCCAGAAGCAGCATTTCATTACATTGCTCCCCATGCTCTGGCTCTTCCATTCTTTCTGCCTCCTTTTTCAAGAGAGTCCCTGAGGCTGGGCTGGGAGCTGGGGGTGGTGATGATAAAGATTTCCCATTTAGGACTGAGCACTCAGCCTCTTCTCAGCACTTTGATCAATTAATGTCTGCATGGACTACCGCCCACTGCACAGAAGAAGCTTCTTGACTAAGACTGAGAGCAGCCCAGGTCTGTAGCTAGAAACAAATGTTAAGAAAGCAATTTGACAACATTACCATTTAGTGAAGTAACAGTAGCAGGTTCTGCCCTTGGGCCTATGACCTCCCCAGCTATGGGCTTTTGACCAGGTTTGTAGTACCAGGCACGAAATTTCCTCCTGTGGAACAGGCCTCAGATCCAATCAGAAAGTGATGGTGACTCTCGCACAGTACTGCAACTATTGCAGCAGTAGGCACATCTTTCCTAGGCAGGTTGGGATTGTGGCATGCAGGGTCCAGTGCTGGGTAGGGTCACTGACGTCTTCTCCCCCTGCATAGCACCTTCTGACACTTCCATCTAGCAGGAAGATTTCTTGGTTGGTTTGAGGTTGATTTTTCTAGCCCTGAAGTCAAATAGGGTCTTACCATGTAGTTATTATGGAGGGTAGCCAAAGGCAATGGTAATAGCCTGTGTTTTGGAGACCTCTGGGGCCTGCCTCACCAATAACTCATAGGGAGGTATTCCATGCCTTGCACTGCAATTTCATTTAATAACCCATGTCTTCTGGGAGGAGCATTGCGTAAGTGTTAGTTTCTAACCAACTGGGATCCCAGAATAAGTTGTAATTGGAACTCAGAGTTGAAGGATCACGCATCATTGAGATTCCTCATTTAAAGTGGTTTCAGATCCTGGCTTGCTTGCTTACTCTGTTCTGCATACTTAAGCATAAATCTTGGTGCTAAGAATACTCAGCAGAATTTTTCTTCAAAAATGATTAACCTACAAAATTGGAAACATAAGTTTCAATTAGCACTGCATTCCAAAGATGAGGTGTGGAGTGCGGCCATCATTTTCTTTGTCAGAGTGCATGAGTTGGATTTATGTTCTGTACCAGATTCTGTGATCTGAGCTTTCAGGCTTGATATTACAATTTTACCCGTCTGCATGTAAAGGTTATACTTTGTCCTAAAATGGGGGCTTTAGAGGCTCATGATTAGGAACCTTGATTAAAAATGTCTTGTCTTTAGAACTGTCAGCCTATGGGTGTGTCACTGTCTGCTGCCCAGACTTGAGGCAGGCAAAAGCAGGTTTCCTTCCTGTTGGCTGGTTCTAATGGGTCCACCTTATCTGAGCTGTGTGCTTCCCAGCAAGCCAAGACTTGAGAACGCCAACGAGGCTTCTTTCTAGCCCAAAGCAGATGGCCTACCACCACGTAGCTCTGACCATAAAGTGAGACTGACTCCAGTGGGGAAACCAGCCTAACCCTCCTTTCAGAGCTGGGAGCTTCCCACCTACAGGGAAGGAAACCGGGGCGTGTAAAAGTTAAGGAGGCTGACTTAAGTTACAGCTAGCAAGTCTTAACCGTGCAAAGGGCAGTGGCTTCGAGTCTGCTCAGAACCTGCAGAAGCCTTTACGAGTAGGACTTGGTTTGTGAAAACAGAGTTGTTCATCTTATTATGCCTCATGGTCATCGTCTTTAAATAAATTCATTTTAACTTTTTCACTTACATTTTTCCAAAACACTTCTTGAACAGCCTCAAAAATATGGAAATTATCTTCATGGATGAGTAAAAATAAGAAAGTTGTGCAGACGCAAGGTTNGAGACTTGAGCTTAGAGTCATCTTTGCCTCTTACTGTTGACTTAGGACACATCAGCACCACCACCCCAAAGCCTTAATTGACTCATCGCTAAAGGGGGGGACAACATAGCCAGGTAGTGGTGGCACATTCTTTTAATCCCAGTACTTGGGAGGTAGAGGCAGGTGGATCTCTGTGAGTTTGAGGCCAGCCTGGTTTACAGAGTGAGTTCCAGGACAGCCAGGGCTGTTTCACAGAGAAACCTTGTCTCAAAAAAAATAAAATAAAGGAATAAAAGGGGGGGGCGGGGGGACAACAAGGTCAAAGGTTCTCTGGGAGTCCGTGAAGTGACATGCTGTAATCACTGTGTGTGTGATGGGTATTAGATAATATTTGTGTGCTTTTCTTAACAAACGTACAGCCATCAATTTTGAAAATCTTAAAATAGCACCTTATGTTTATTCAGTGCCTTATTGTTGCATAACTATATGTATGATTATATTTAGTCCCCATAGAAGCTCTAAAAGGCTTGTAGGAATGTCTCCATTTAACAGACCCCATAGCTCTGTGCTCTTGAATGCTACAAAAGCTATCAAATTTCCAAGATTGACTCATTGTCTCACCAGTGTTGTGGCTACTGTGTCCTCTTCTTAGGCAATTCCAGTATGTTCTCAGTTCAAGACTAATAGGAACTGTGGTCCCTCGTCTCAGCATTGGCCAGTGTGTTAGGGTCAGTTACTGAGTACTTCTACTCAGTAATGGATCTTTCAGACAAGAAATTTGGCTGTGCAGGTTGTGTGTTTCCCGTAATGGACATGGCACAACACTGGGGCTGTTAGTGCCTGTCCTTGTGCTGTCCTCAGGGACATGTGCTGAAATGTCACAAGTTAGCCTTTGTGTCTTCTCCCTAGAGTGACTGGCAGGCCATCCTTGCTTGGTGATGGGAGGGATACTGTTGATAGTTTTGGATTAAATACCACCCCAAGTCAAATAATTATTTAGGCCTAGGAAAGTTACTGTCTCTAAACTAAAAGTTCCTTGGCTTTGTATGACACAGTTAAGCCAGCTGACTTCTAATTCTGACGTGTGTAATTTTCACCTTGAATTTTTAAAAAATGCATAATATTTTGTTTAATGGGTGCTTACCAGAGCATTTTAGTTCATTTGGGGCTTTTTCATTTTAAATTATATTAAACAGAGAACTATTAAGATTTGGGGCCTTGAAACACAGTTTGGGTAGGGGCAAACAGAAGTTTGATACACGGCCCAGCATCTGCAGTGAAAATGGTCAGCAAACATAAAAGTGTGTGACTGGGTGGAAGCCACAGTTCACCATTGGAATAGACAGTGTGATCTTCCACTTAGAAGTTCCTCTGTGGTCTCAGTTGTGTACTGTTCTATATTTAATTCCATCCCAGACTCTTTGCTAGATGGCTCCATCCAGCTAACTACAGCTGCCTTTCTGTCTTAAGGACGGTTTGTGTTTCAGTAGTAGAGAAGATGGTTCTAGGATGTACAGCTATTTAAAGCTTGGCATTAATGAAGGGCTAGAAGATTGTGTTGGAGCATTTTGATACCTGTAAGATGGTGTCTCTGAATAATACAGTCCTACCTTAGTGTATGCTGGGTCTTGGTTGTTACACCTGCTGGTTTCTGATGCCAATAACACTGAGTGCATTGCTCCGACAGTCTCTTCCATCCAGCAGCTGATGTGTGATGGGACAGAAGCAAAAAAGGTGACAATCTCTAATGGAATCTTCTGCCTTGGCTTGCTCACTTTAGCTGGTTCCTTCCTTTTATTTATCTCTGTATCCTTCCTAGTGTTTATGCTTTTATTTAAAGAAAGGGTCTCACCCAGCCTAGGCAATGAAGAGAGACCTTATCTCAAATAAGTAAGACCATATGGAGCTGTAGCATGGCTCAGAAGTTCAGACCCCTGGCTACTCTTCAATTTGCAGCACCTTACATAGCAGCTTATAATTATTCATATCTCTAACTCCAGAGCATCTGATGGCATCTATAGGGACCAGGCACTCGTGTGGTACACAGGCATATGGGCAGTAAAACACCCATACACATTAAATAAATAAATAAATNAATGAATGAATGAATGAATGAATGAATGAATNAATAAATAAATAAATAGATAGATAGATAGATGACGGAGAAAGGGTCTCACTATGGAGGGAGCCCTGACTGGCCTAAAACTCACTATGTCAAGTTGGCTTCAGACTTGAAGCTGTCCTTTCTCCTCAGCTTCCCAGGTGCTGGGACTGTAGGTGTGAACCACCATACTAGCCCTGCCATTGAACTGAGTTTGCATAAGAACGTGTTTGCATTGCGTCAGAGCCCTACAGCATCCCTCAGCTTTGAAGATGAGTGTTTACATCACTTTACCCTCTAGTCAGATAGTCCTGGCCTACTTGTTCAGTGAACCACCTAATTCAATATTTGGAGCTTTTTAAAAAGCATTTCCTTCAGAGGGCCAAGTTAGACACACACCCCTCCCTCTGTGTGTGTGTGTGTGTTCACTTTCTGGATTCTATTAACCTACTGTATTATAGGAATGGAGTTTTCTCTCCAAGACCTGGTGTGTATATTAAGTAGGNTGTTTTCTTAATTGTGAAAGGGGATTTGGAACTGTCTTTCCCTACTTAAGTTCATTCTGTATGAGTTAACACCTGAAGAACAACTTGAAGCTTGACATGGCAGAACTTGAAGAGNCAAGAGTTTGCTGACTTGTTTTAGTAAATTATTTGTAGAGTAGATGTTTGTACTTAATTCTTGGTGTAAAAAGGGTTGTATACATGTACGTGTTTTGTTAATCCCCACTGCTTTTGTAGAGGAGGTTAACATATCTCTCAAAGCAGTGTTTGACGCCTAAAATATGGAAGTTAGAAGTGTCTGGTGGTCAGGAGGAGGCCAGGTCTTGGCAATCCATGTGGTGGAACAAGACACCCTTTGCCCTGGTGTGGGCTNCATGGCCCGTTTCTGCAGCTTTTTGTCATCTCTTTCCTCCTGAGCCACACTCTGCTCTGTACTCTTGGCCCAGCCAGATACTTAGTCATGGGTAAGGGGTATAGACTATAGGCTTTTCTTCCTCTCTTGTCATGGTGTATNACTAGGCTTGTTTTTAAAGATCAATTTGTTTGTTTATTGTGTGTATGAGTGTTTGCCAGCATAGATATAAGTATACCACGTGTGCCTGGTGCCTGTGGAGGCCAGAAGAGGGTGTTAGATCCCCAGTAACTGCAGTCACAGGTGGGTGTGAGCTGCCATGTGGGTGATAGGAACCAAAC
>LZPO01037920.1:576906-597000 GCA_001675575.1 Neotoma lepida
CTGAGACACAGAAAAGCCCTAGAAATACTGACTGCCCAGCCTTTAGCAGTGAGGTCTGGTGTCAGCCTGTTATCAAAGTACTGTTCCTCACTAAAAGGAGACAGGTTCCTAGAGGGACCATTGCTTGCACATCTGAAGCTGTGCTCAGGATAAGCCAGCCTGTAGGCTGGGGGGCCACAGTCCCTCAAGATAGCCTTCATTTCTCATACAAACATTCCCAAAATGCCCTCAGGCTTCTGCAGTTCACCAGAACTTACAAAGTTGCTAGAATCTGTTACACTTGTGGCTCCAGGTTGTTACAGGAAAGGGATAGAGATTAAAATAAGGCAGGATAAGAGGCCTGAAGCAGGGGATCTGGGAGGGCACAAAACCAGAAGCCTCTCGGCCCCTCCCCTACCAAGTCAGAACATGCTGCCTGCCTTCCCCGCGTCAGCAGAAGACTGGATGATGCCAGTCAAGGAAGAGCCAAGAATCTTGGTATTCAAAGTTTTTCCTGCGGCCCCTTGTGTAGGTGTGATTGATTGATTGATTACATGGTTGATTTTTAGTTTCCAGGTTGACCCATATCACATGACCTAAAGCTGTCACTTTACATCAACATAGTTGATCTTTCTTGTGTGGCCAGCCCTCCTCTAAGACTGGAAGGTGCGGCCAGCTCCACCCTCAACAAAGACATTTCTATCACGTATGATGTAGATTACTTTCCAGAAGCTGAAGGCAAAGGCCGCCCTCCCTTTAGGTCAAGCCAAACTCTTACTCCACAGGAACAAATGCTGTAAGGTCTGGAAAATCTTGTCATGCCAGAAAGCAAAGAAACTGTCAAAGACTAATATTAGGTTGGGAAGTCTCTGGAACCAGTTTGAAGTCAAAGATGGAATAATTTGATCAAAAAATATGAAATAATAATGACTGAATCACCTAAAACATGTTGAAACCCTTAAGGCTGTGTGCTGAGTGGTCTTATGTCAACTTGACACAAGCTAGAATCATCAGAGCAGAGGGAGGGAGCCTCAAATGGGAAAATGCCTCTATAGGAATAGGCTGTAGGCACGCCTGTAAGGCTTGTTCTTAATTAATGATCAATAGAGGAGGGCCCAGCCCATTGTGAGTGGTGCCACCCCTGGGCTGGTGGTCCTGGGTTCTATAAGAAAGCAGGCTGAGCAAGCCATGAGGAACAAGCCAGTAAGCAGCACCCTTCCATAGCCTCTGTATCAGCTACTGCCTCTGGGTTCCTGCCCTGCCTGAATTCCTGTCCTAACTTCCTTTGATGATGAACTGTCATGTGGAACTGTAAACCAAAATAACCCTTCCCTCTCCAACTTACTTTTGCTTATGGTGTTTTATCATAGCAATAATAACCCTAGGACAGGTTGTAAGAAATATCACAGGTTTAGTCCATTATCATCATGGCGGGGAGCATGGCTGCACACAGGCAGACATGGGGCTGGAGAAATAGCTGAGTGTCCTACATCTTGCAGGCAACAGGAAATCGACTGATTGTCACACTGAGGGAAGCTTGAGCAAGAGAGACCTCAAGGTCCACCCCCACAGTGACATACTTCCTCCAACAAGGCCACACCTCCTAATAGTGCCACTCCCTTTGGAGGACATTTTCTTTCAAACCATCACAAGCCCCAAACTGGAAAGAGTCCAAATGACCATCGCTTCACACATGGGTAAGCAAGTTGTGGTTGTACCCTTACACCCACACTGCCTAACAGTGTGGAGAAACAGAGTGGTTGAGGTAACCTGCCTGGGTGAATCTCAGGAGTGTTATGAAGAATCCCGACACAGAACATGACAGTGTATGGTTCCATTTGTTTGGCTTTATAGTGACCCCAAACTAGGAACATAATATACATCACCAGTTGTTGGGATAGAGGGCTAGAGGAGGACTCACAGGGTGTTCTGTGTCTTGACTGTGATAGAATCTGATTGCTTGTCTTTGTCAAAGCCCAGAAAACTAGTCACTTTAGTAGATAAATTTGAGGACTGGAGAGAAGGATTAGTGGTTAGGAGCACTGTTGTTCTTCCAGACCTGGGTTCCTGGCACCCTCTTCTGGTCTAATAGGCATCAGGCTTGTACATGGTACACATACACATATGCAGGCAAACATTCATACACAAAATAAATCTTTAAAAAGAGGTAAGTTGTATGCAAATTATGCCATCATAAAACATATTTTTAAAAAGGGAGGCGACTTAGCTCAGTGCTAAAGCACTTGTCTAGCATGCACAAAGTTCTGTGTTTGATTCCCTAGGACAACAAAAACATTTACAAACTCCAGTATTTGATCGTGTCAGTGTCTGACATCAGTGACTGCTGAGTCTGTCAGGTGAAAAGTGATGGAACACTATCTTAAGTTTCTAATGCTGTGGTAACACCATGATCAAAAGCACCTTGGGGAGGAAAGGGTTTACTTCATCTTATAACTCTCAGGTCACAGTCCTATTACTGTGGGAAATCAGGGCAGGAGCAGATGCAGAGACCATGGAGGAGTGCTGCTTACTGGCTTGCTCCTAATGGCCACCTCAGCCTGCTTTCTTATAGAACCCAGGACCACCAGCCCAGGAGTGGCACAGTGTGCAGGGCCCTCCCACATCAGTCATCAGTCAAGAAAATGTCCTACAGGCCAGTCTTGCCTGTGGAGGCCTTTTCTCAATTTCAGTTCCCTTTTGGATAACTCTAGTTTGCGTCAAGTTGATGGGGAGAAGGGTCACTTTCTGCTGAATGTTGGGTTATGACATGCCCAACCGTATTAGTGATTTTTTNAAAAAATATTTATTTATTATGTATACAGTGTTCTGCCTGCATGTGTGCCTGCAAGCCAGAAGAGGGCACCAGATCTCATTACAGATGGTTGTGAGCCACCATGTGGATGCTGGGAATTGAACTCAGGTCCTCTGCAAGAGCAGCCAGTGCTCTTAACCTTTGAGCCATCTCTCCAGCCTGTAATTATTTTTTTAGGGTGCTGGGGATAGAGCCTGTGTATAGCCTTATACAATGCTAGGCAAGCTCTCTTCTACTGAGCCACAGCCATAGCCCTCACATTGGTGGTTGTTCACAAAAAGGTATAATTAAAAAGAACATGCACACACATAGGACACCCTGGTCAAGACACTGAGCCAGGGTCTGATCTATCTCTAAAGGTTGTAACCACAGCATCCAAGATGTAGGATTTTGCAGGTCAAGGAAGCAGTGCCTTTAACAAATGGATTACAAGGAAAAGAAGGAGCCTGTGAATTAATAGATTTGAGGAACATCAAATAAGATGCTTTGTTATGATCTGAAGCGTTCATCTAATTATTTATCAATAAACACTCGGGAGTCAGATACCAGGGTAAGAACTGAATGATCAGAGAAACTGAAGCAACCAGTGACCTCCTCCTTCTCTCATTCTTCAATCCCCAAAGACCAAGACTCCCTAAGCCCCGCCCTACTACTTCCTGTGTTACCATCTGTCCTCAGACCTCTAAAACCTCTATGGCTAATTTTGGTCAGCTGTAACTAGCTCCACCCTCTGATTCAAAGCAAACTTTATTGGCAGTCTCGGGAGTGTCAGAATGCAATCAAAATATCACACAACAAAGATCCTTGTCTAAAATGACTATTGGGGGTTGGAGATGGCTCAGTGGTTAAGGGCACTGGCTGCTCTTCCAGAGGACCTGGGTTCAGTTCCCAGCACCTACACGGCAGTTTAGGGGATCTGATGCCCACCTCTGGCCTCTCAGGCACCAAGCACACACATGGTGCACAGACATACAAGCAGATGAAATTTTTAAAACTTTTAAAAATAAAGTAACTATTAAAAGACACTTCAGGGCTAGAGGATGGACAAGTTCAGACGGACAAACCCCTTGACTTGCAAGCATGAGGACCTGAGTTTGAGCCCCAGAACCCATGAAAAAATGCTGGGTTTGACAATGGGTGCTTGTGATCTCAGGGGAGGTAGAGATGGAGCATGACTAGCCAACCAGCTTAGCCTCATTGGCGAGGTACAGCCAGCAAGCGACCTTGTCTGAAAGGAGATGGACAGCATTCAGAAAAATGACAACTAAGGTTGTCCTCTGGCCTCTGTATACATGTACACACACATGAACTCCCCCCCCAACACACACACTTTAAAAGATACATGAGGGAATGAGGAGATGGCTCAGCTGTTAAAAGTATGACTGCTCTCACAGAGGACCCACGTTTGATACCCAGCACCCACATTGAGTGGCTTGTAACCACCAGTAACTCCAGCTTCAAGGAATCTGACACCCTATTCTGGCTTCTATGAGCACTGCCCTCCTTTGCACGGACACAGACGTGCATATACATGATTAAAAAAGAAACAAGTGCTTTTTAAGCATATGAAAGAATTAGGGATATTTGAAGATATTAAGAAAATTCATGGTGGATTTTTAGTCTTAATAATGGTTTTGCTGTTTTAAATTATTTTTGTTAATATGTGAGTATGGGCCCACATGTGGGGGTCAGGGGACAACTGTGCAGAGTCCATTTTCTGCTTCCACCTTTACCTTGTTCTGGGGATCAAGGTTGTTAGTCTTGTATAGCAGACATTTTACCTGCTGAGCCAAATAAATTTGGTGTGTTTCCAAATTTTTCTGCATATTTGGAATCATCTGGCAAGCTTTAAAACTACTGATGTTTATTTATGTCCCACTATTATGATTTTGGAGTGGGATCTGGCTTTGGTACTCAAAACACACACCCAGGTGATTCTAAAAGTGCACACACGTTTGAAAAGACACTAATTCTAGTTCATTTAAAAGAATTGTAACTACTTGGTAGGCAGATTCTAAAATGGCCTTGCACCTAGGCCAGGGCCAGACAGCACTTCTGCACCGAAGTATCCTGGCTAGGTGTGCAGACACCAGGTTTTGCCTGGAGAACGGAGCTCTGTGTACAGCTCTTAAAGGAACAGAACCAGCGACTCACTTGTAAACGATGTTTGTTTCTCGAAGTGCATAGAAAGGTTTTATTTACTCAGAATGGTTTTAAAATTTTAAAATAAACTTGGGTGGGATTGTTTGACTTTGACATTCCATAAGAACAATCATAGGAACTTGAGCAGGGGCCAGACAGAGGCTGCTGAGCTAGAGAAGTGTGAGCGGAACGCCATTTTATTTTCTACAGAAAGGGACCATTTGGTGCTGTGCACGGCCTTGGATGTGTTTCAGCAAACACACATTTGTACTTGCCTAGGTTCCTTGTCTGCAAAGCCATTTTTGTTCTGGCCACATTCACTTCAGCTTCTCTGCAGCCCACTGTCCTTCCCTAGTCTGATGCCTGAGGAAAAGGACCAACAGTTTAAGGGGTCGTGGAGCCCCAGCCTGTAGTTTCTTCACGTGGTTGTTTTACAGTAAATGCTGGGTGCTTTCCTGAAGGACTTGGAGCCAGTCTGGAGACAGAGAGCAAAGCACTTATAGTATGATGCTGCATTTTATGCCATCAGCTTTTTACTTTCAGTGCTGGGAGTTGAACCTGGGGCCTCTCACACACTGCTCAGCTACATCCCCAGCACCGCTGGGAGTGGTTGATTACTGGAAAGCAAATCGCTTCCCCAGTCTCTATGCAGACATGCAGTTTTCCAGATCCATTTGGACTTGCTGCTTGTTGGTAGTCCAGGCAGCCAGCATGCACTGGTGGATAGACAACAGGAAGTGATCCCAGTTCAGTTCAGTGAGGAGGCTGAGAGGATGTACCTTTGTCACAGAAATGCTGCAGAGATCCAAACCTTCACTTTATACTTCAAGATCATGGAGTCCAGAGAAGTTTCCTGAGACCTCACCCTCAGCTGACTGGGGGATTGAAACCTGCGCTGTCTGCTCCTGTGCCAAGCCACCACTCTTCTCTTANTGCCTGGTGCTTACAGTGCCTACGGGCTCTGCATGTGCTCCTGTGGGATCATAGAATGTACAAAGTCTGTGCTGCGGCCCTGGAGACCTTCCGTCGGTCTCAGCAACCCTGTGTGTGCCCTGCTGCTTCTGTTCCCTTCAGTAATCTCCCACATAGCGGAGATACATCCACTGATAGCCTGGTTTGTCTTTGCCACACTGGCCTGGTGGAATGTCCCACAGATGGAAGAGACTCGGGTTTTGAAAATGAATAAAGACTTTTATACATCCATCTTCACACATGCACACATACACCCACCATTTCACATTACTTACAGGTACAGTGTTGGGGACACAGTAAGCTTTAGGAGTGCTGTGTGAAAGGTAATTAAGGAGCATCATTCCTCAGATGGCCACATGCTGAGGCATTTGATTCCTAAGCTGTAAACTGCACCACCATGGGTGATTATGGTAGCTGTGGTGGCTTAAACAACCTGAGTTGTAATCAACTATAGCATCTAGATAAAACATCTAGATAAAACGTCTAGATAAAACTCTAGCATCTAGATTAACTCTCTTGTTTATGATGTTTTCCTCCCTCTTTCCTTCCACAGGATGAAGTGTCCTCTTGCTGGTACAAATAAAAGATTCCTAATTAACACAATTAAGAACACATTGCCCTCCCATAAAGAGCAAGACCATGAACAAAAAGAGGGCAGCGAGGAGCCCGGCCACAGCCAGAAAGACCAGAAAGAGACAAAGTCAAAGAAGCACAGAAGTCATTCCTCTAAGCGCAGCCTGCACTCAGCCCGGGGCTCCGCGGGCTGCTCACCCCCAAGGAAGCGCTCCTCCCGGGACAAGTGTGACCACCGAGCCAGCAGGCTCTCCCGAGCCAGCAGGCGATGAGTAGAGCCCCAGGGCCAGCCCAGGACTGCGCCTGCCACTAGGTGCAGTGAGGACGGGGGTGGCAGGGTTCTGACACCTGAGAATGACTTTTCCAGTGGGCCCTTTGCTCTAAGGTGGCTGCTGTTGTTAACAGGCAAAAACAAAAACAAAGGAAAACAAAAACCTTTACAAAACAAACCTTTCCTATCTTGTCCTGAAGGTGTCGTGGCAAGAGTGAGCGGACTTAGCATTGCCATGCACTTCCATGTTGATTTTATCCTATCCTGTTTACAAGTTAGTTTCAGAACAAGCAATTCTAGAAATTAAAATTTCCAGGTTGTTAAAATCTAGTCCCAGTTTTCTGATGTACTGCGCTTTTGTCGTCATTTCCCAGAATTTCTCAAAACAAAATAAAATACTTAGAAACGCTACGCTTTCCTCTTTTAGATGTCAAAGGCTAAGCTCACAGTCTGACTAGGGGCCATCCTGAGGAAACTCAGCCACACTGTGTTTTCGAAGTGACTCGGGTGAGGAGTGCTCACAAAGCTTTGGACTTGTTGTTCCATGTCAGCTTTGCAAAGGGTAAGAGAATGGCTGTTCCATTCTCAAACTCATACCTTAGATAAGGCGATTTTTCTGTACTTAAATTTAAATATTTATGGTTTGGATGGTTCTATTCAAAGAACCCTTAATAGTTAAAAATACCATAATTACTTTACCAGTAGATAGCAAGCCTGACTGTGCTGATCTATGCAAGCAGGCATAGCTGAACTCCTGAAGAGGGTGACCGCTGGACCAATTTACAAAGGAAAAGCAGCAAGACTCTTGCACGCCGATAGCATGTGAAGTACAGTCCACTTATGTTTTCATCTATCCAGTCAGTCAGTGCTCACTTGGAGAACCAGGCATGAAAGCAAGCACATGCTAGCGCCACGTGAACTATTTCACCACTGCCCAAAAGTCTCCTAGGCTATGTGCGACTGCCGTACTTAAAGGTGTATGCTACTTGTCAGCACATTTGCTTGCTCCTGAACATTTGGGGGACCTCCCCCCCACCAGGATTCCCATCTTCCATATTAGTGAACTGTCTAGTAAATGGCTATGGATTCTCTCATTTTCATTTTGAAAAACAAAAAACAAAAACAAAGACGAACAAACAACACACGTTTTGGTCCAGTGAGGTGACTCAGTGGATTAAGGTGCTTGCCACAAAGCCTGAGGCCCCGAGTTCAATCACTAGAACCTACACAGAAAGAGAGAGCCAAATCCTGCAAGTTGGCCTCTGACCTCTACACATGCACACACTGACCTCTATGTACATACACACGCAAAAAAAAATTAATTAAAAGGTAATTTTTAAATCTCTTAAAACTCAAAGCTTTCAATTTAACAAATTCTAAGCTGATGACTCAAATATGTTCATCTCCAAAATATACCAAAGACATAACAATAACATATAAAACAATAACATCTAACTACCAAAGACATAACAATAACATCTAAAGACATATAACATATAACTACCAAAGATATAATAATAACATCTAAAAACATATAACATCTAACTACCAAAGACACATAACATATAACACCTAACTACCAAAGACATATAACATATAACATCTAACTACCAAAGACATAACATCTGAGACATAGTAAATGGGGATTATTGGCAAATGAGACTTTGTATCAAAATGACATAGCAATAGATAATCTTCAGCATAAACTACAGAAAGAAAGACTTGGACCAAAAGAAACAGGACCAGTGAGCACGGACAAATTCAGATGACCAAATACACTCATAGTTGGTGTCTCTAAAGATAGGGATAAATTGAGAAAAATATTTGCAGAAATATTGACAAAAGTTTTCCAACTGTAACAAAATCAAAGCCAAATTGATGGCTCATCCTTATAATTCTTACACTTGGGCAAATGAGGCAGAATTGCTGTATGTTCATGGTCAGCCTGGGGTACATAGTGAGTTCTAGATCTTCCCTGGGCTACAAGTGAGACACTGTCTCAAAACAAATAATAAAAACCATAACTGNACAAACACAAAAGGCTCAGCAGACTCTAAGAAACAGACATGAAGAAGACCACAGCGAGACACACGTGATGGGTAATCCTGATTGTCAGCTCAATAGATTGAGAAGTGTCCACACATGGTGGGTAATCCTGATTGTCAACTTGGTAGATTGAGAAGTGTCTAGGAGATTAATGGGGCACTCCTGGGTGTATCTGTGAGGGCGTTCCCAGAGGTGATTGAAGGGAGCAGTCCACCACTGATGTGGGCTGTACCATCCCATAGCCGAGGACCCAGACAGGATAGCAGCAGTACAAGGGGAAAGGAGAAAGCCCCACAGAAAGGCATTCCCATTTATTCTCATTCTCGTATTCTCTCTCTCTCTCTCTCTCTCTCTCTCTCTCTTTCTCTCTCTCTCCCCTCCTCAAGTTCTCCTATTTAAATATTATACTGCATCCAAGAATTCACCTCCATCTCAGAGGACACTTTGAACTTGGGCTTGCTAACGCTGTTGGAACTGTTAAGACTGTGGAGGCTCTTGGAGATGTGCTATGTGTATTTTGTGTTTATGAGCTTTTTGGAGGCCAGAACTAAAATCTGTGATCAAAGGAGATTGGTGTCAAGTGGACACAAGATAGACTTGTTGGTCATCAAACTGGACTGTTAAAGTGATTGACTTGAGAAGCACCTGGGAGATCATTGATACTTAACCTCTGACCTCTGACCTATGTATGTGAGGATGTTTCCACAAAGGGTTGACTAAAAGGTGAAGCCTGTCCATGAACCAGCCTACAGACCTGGATAGAATAAAAGTGGGAAAGGTGGTGGTGGTGGTGACGGTGGTGGCGCACGTCTTTAATCCCAGCACTCAGGAGGCAGAGGCAGGCGGATCTCTGTGAGTTCAAGGCCAGCTTGGTCTACAGAGTGAGTTCCAGAAGAGCCAGGGAGACACAGAGAAACCCTGTCTCAAAAAACAAAAAATGAAAAGTGGGAAAAGAATGCTGTGGGTACAGACATTTTCTTCCAGCTTCCTGGCCCCCGCAAGGCAAACTCTGCCCGACCTTACCCTCCCCACCATAATGAACTGAACTCTGAAACTGAGATAAAAAGTCTGGTTAACACAGTGGCTAAAATCCAAACCGCTTTAAACCATTCGTAAAGAGACATGAAAAACAACCAAAGGAAAATACAGTACATTCAGAAAAAAAAAAAATAAGGATAAAGGATGTCAGAGCTAAGGGTGATGGCTCATACAAGAAGTCTCAGGACTGGGGAGACTGAGGCAGGAGAATTACCATGAGATTGAGGTCAGCCGGAGATACATTGTAAGTTCCAGGTCAGCCTGGCTACAGAGTGAGACCATGTCTTAGGACAAACAACATGTCATCAGTAGAGCAGAAACAGACAGTGAGACAAGGTCACCAAAATATAGAAAGAACATTACAGTTGTCAACACAGAATTCGTCACCCTGTAAAGAATTTTTAAAGCAAAATGTCTTTGCTAATGTCTTTAGTCCTCCACATCCCTCCCCCCATCCTCTGCACACAAAAGGCCTCAAGTGATGGAGTTTCACAGCCCAAGATCAGAGCTCCACACACAGCTGCCACTAGCCTGAGCCCCTGTGACATGTGAGGGAAAGTACTGAGGAGAGCCACAGAGAGGCACTGTAGTCTTGGAATTTTTTTTTTTAACATACTTCTTTTTAAAAGGTACTTTGTTACAAAAATTACACATAGTTTTTATTTAAGAGACGAAAAGAAGACAAATATGTAAATCATGCTCTTAATATAAGATTTTAAAAGGCAAATTCTTGGTACCTTTTTAATAGACAGGGTCTCATATATACCAGACTGGTCTCAAAGTCTGTAGTTAATGATCTTGAATTATAATCCTCCTGCCTCCGCTTGCTAAGTGATGGGGTTACAGACATGCACCACCACACCTGGTGTATGCAGTGATGAGAGCTCTCTACATGTAGGTGCCCTATCAGCTGAGGTACATTCCTCCTACATCCCATTACATATGATTCTGGAGGGTCTAGCCAAGTGCCGTCATAACTCGGTAAAACTTAGTAATATATCAGAGTAGAGTAATTTAAACTCTTGATTTGCAGTTGACATGCTTCTTCTCCATATAGAATTTACTATAGCATTGTCCAGGACTATTGGCTTAGAATTCAGTAGCTACCAGAACTTTTAGGGAGTTTACTGTAGGAGCCAGGTGTGGTNGCACACTCCTTTAATCCCAGCACTCAGGAGGCAGGTGTATCTCTGTTAATTTGAGGCCATCCTAGTCTAAATAGTGAGTTCCAGGGCATCCAGGGCAACATGCAGAGATCCTGGGAAAAAAAAAAAGTTTACTGTGAGGCTAGACAGATGGCTTAGAGCAGTGGTTCTCACCCTTCCTAATGCTGACNCTTTAAGACAGNTCCTCATGTTGTGGTGACCCCAATCATAAAATTATTTTCGTTTCTACTTCTTAACTGTCATTTTGCTATTGTTATGAATCATAATGTAAATATCTGATGTGCAGGATATCTGATATGCGACCCCTGTGAAAGGGTCATTCAACCCCCAAAGAGGTTGCAACCCACAGGTTGAGAACCACTGGCTTAGAGGCTGAAAGCCTGGGTTTGGTTCTCAGTACCCTTATGGGGCAGCTCACAACTGCCTGTAACTCCAGTTTTGGGAGAATCTGATGCCCTCTTGTAGTCTCCAGAGGCACTATACACATGTGGTGAACATATAGACAAAAAGACACACACACAAAATTCCCATCACACACCATACACCACACTCAAGCACACACACACAGTAATAATAAATTAACATGAAAAATCAAGCAGTACAGTTCTGCCTCCCAATACTCATTCCACAGTAGTATCTTCCAAAAAGTGTGAATTCGGGGACTGGAGAGATGGCTCAGCTGTTAAGAGCACTGGCTGCTCTTTTAGAGGACCTGGGTTCAGTTTCCAGCACCNACTTGGTGGCTCTCAACTAATGGGATAAATCCACGGAGTCTATTTAATGGTCAAAGGAATTTATTTGGGGGTAAACTCACAACCACAGGAGATTTATCGTAGGGTCCAGAAAGCTGAGCTATGTTTCACACTGAACTGCTTGGTCCAAGATCTTAGCATCCAGAAATACGAGGTAGCCAAGAGGTGCCAGTGTACTTGCATCCCAGGTCTTAAGGGGCCATGGTGGCCATGCCACAGAGGCCATTACCTCAAGGTCATAGGCAGGTGTAACAGCTACAGCTACCTCACTAGGGAAGATGCTTCAGGGCATGGCTCAAACAGCTACCCACTTACTCTCAACCATCTGTAACTCCAGTCCCAGGGGATCTGATGCCATTTCTCGGCTCCATGGGCACCAGGCATATGGTACATAGACATACAAGTAAAACATTTATACAAATAAATAAATCTGAAAAATATATTTTTCTTTTTTGGTTTTTCAAGACAGGGTTTCTCTGTGTAGCCCTAGCTGTCCTGGAACTCACTTTGTAGACCAGGGTAGCCTTGAACTCACAGAGATCCTTGTGCTTCTGCCTCCAGAGTGTTGGGATTAAGGTGTGCGCCACTATGCCCAGCCTAACAAATATTTTTAAGAGTAAATTACATTGAATTCTAGAGGAATTTTAGAAGAATAGTGATAAGATTGTGTAGTGAAGTCAAAGTAGATACAAATAAAGTTGTAATTCAAAGGGAATGCAGATAAACAGCTGGAGGAAATAAGAAAATGATACGGGATATGAAACAGGAATTCAGTAAGNGGAAATGCTGAAAATGCAAATGAAAAGTTTAGAAATGAGAGACACAGTGGAAAGCCTCATCAAGAGAATGGATCAGGCAGAAGAGGGCCTACCAGTGATGGAAGACCAGTTAGGTAACAACAGAACTCACTAAGACCTATGAGCTAGAAAGAAAGCAGGCCGGAGAGGGATGCTCACAGCTGTGAGGACCTTCATTAAAAAACAGTAATTTATTTTAGCTGTTAAGCAAGGGAGTTAACTTTGGGGATAAACTCTCATTATACCTTCAAAATACCCTTTTCCTTTGCTCCAGCTAAAGCCTTGTAGAAAGCTGAACAGAATCAGGAGGATTTCTGTCTGCCATTGTAATCTACAGCATGTGCTCACAGCCTTGAGCTGAGAACATGCTGTGGAGGCCCAGCTCTGAGGCCAGGGATGGGGTGTTTTAAGGGCCGGGAAACTAAAGAACATACCCAGAGCCACAAGGAGATGTTCCGTATTTTATTGACTGGCTATGAAGGAAGATGCCAGCTGGTACCCAGGCACACACAGGCACAGACAACACACACACACAGGTTGTAAGGAGGTGGGCACACAGGCCTACAGACAGGCAGACACACGGGGCTGGCGAAGGCAAAGGCTTCTGAACTCAAGGCCATACTTAGACAAGACCCACATAAGGGTGGCTTTCTGTCAGAATAGTTCTAGAACAGATTACATCACTGTTTACCTTGGGGTTTCCCTGGATATCCTGTCAGCCATTATTAACTGATTCATGGTCTCTACATACATACTCATGTCTCATACTCAATGTCTGTATCTTCACCATGTTGTCTAAATGGCATGGCGTACGCACACCTCTGTTCCTTATACACATCCGCTAATGCGTTTGCTACCTTTCCTTCTCATACTATGATCCCAAGCTGAGCGTCCTAAACAATGCATCTGCTCAGCGAATGGGGCAGGACACAGCATTCATCCTATCTCCATCTGCCTTAAGCTAAGACTGTTGCATACAAATACATCCGAGAAGTGTGGTGGTATTTTATCTATGTCCCCCAATAAAATTTATCTGAAGATCAGAGGAACAAGGTCAGCCGCTAACCTTGCAAAATTAGCACACGCCCTTAATCCTATCACTTAGCAAGCAGGGCCTGTCTGGATCCCTGTGGGTTCCAGGTCACACTAGAAACAGTCAAGTGTGGAGACACACGCCTTTAATCCCAGCATCAACCATAGGATTCTGGAGGTCTATACAGACAGGCAGGAAGTGACAGAAGTGGGCGATAGGAAAAAGTGATGTAGCTAGGCTGAGAGAGCCAACAGGAGAACAGAACAGAAAGGGATCTAGATGTGGAGGTATAAGGAAGTGGTACTCTCTCCATTTTGGGAGCGGCGGCTGCAGTCTAAGGTCAGGCTGGTAGCTGTTCCTAATTCCTCTGATCCCTGTCAGACTTTCACCCCTATCTCTGCCTCTGTGTTTTATTTAACAAGACCATTTAGAAAATCCATCTTACAGAGAAGTTGTGTGCCCTNAATCCCATCCAGTCCCCACTGGTGGGAATGAAGCTCTACCTACATCTTGGCACCCACGAACTTCATCATCACCCTTCCCTGGTTCATAGGAGATGGTTCCATGCCACAAGAGGCAAGCTGAGAGAAGTGGAGGTTACGCCGCCATCCCTACCACCGTCATGATCAGCTCCTAATGCGAATGCTATTGGAGAAAACCTGGCTGCCTCTCTCTGAGCACAGTTGTTTCAATGAATGGCTGCATGTTCCTTTGGGCAAGCACTAGNAGGAGACAGCTTTCCTCGTTCCAGGGTATCTGGCCTTTTAAGGTGTGTAGTATGTTCATCAAGCCTCNACCAATTGTCAGGTCTGAGCTCTGAAGCCAAGGAAAGAGAATCACTGGGGACAGGGAGATTAAAGAAGTGCAGGGAGCCACAGGCAGATTCAACACACGTCGTTCTTTCTGGGCAGAGGTTCTCACTATTAGTCCCAAAGACATATTTATTCGGAATCACACAAAAGTGGCATTTTACCAGAAATAGTTATACAGTGAATCACATCATAGTCATATTTATTGCTAACCTATGGTTCTCTGGATATCTGGTAGCTGCCATTTTAGCTGACTTATTCTGGAAATCCACACTGGGCCCAATTGTCTAAACCTTTCTAGGGCCCTTAAGGCCTTTTCTTCCCATCTCNAATACACANAGTCCTGTAACTACTACAATTTCGAACCAGCTGAGCCCCAATATGAGCAAACCCACTGCAAACTTTAATTTTGCAAGTCAAGTGGTGTATGCCTTTAATCCCATTACTCAGGAGGCAGAGGCAGGTGGATTTCTGTGAGTTCGAAGCCAGCCTGGTCTATAGAGCTAGTTCTGGAGCAGCCAGAGAAACACAGAGAAACCTTGTCTCAAAAAGCTAAATAAGTAAATAATAAATAAAAGTTAGGTTGGATTTGTGTAATTACAAAACACCCGAGGCAGCTAGCTTTGTTAACCAAAAGTGTAGCTCACAGTTTGGCAGAGAACCCTGCCCCTCTTGCTCCCTTCTTTTTTAAAAGGGGCACCAGTGGCTGGCCCCCATCCTCACCCTGCTCCTTTCAACAACCAACCTCTGTGATTCATGACCACAAAAAGAGCAACGGGAAATGCAGACATTTACATTATAATTCATAACAGTAACAAAATTACAGTTATGAAGTAGCAACGAAATAGTTTTTATGGTTGGGAGTCACCACAACACGAGGAACTCTATTAAAGGGTCACAACATTAGGAAGGTTGAGAACCACTGAGAGTCTAACAAGAAGTACCNAAGTGTGCATGGCAGGACTGCCATCTTAATCCTTTGTGGTGTCACACCCCCATGACCTCCCACTGGACTAGACCACGCCTCTTAAAGGTCCCACTCTCAAGGGAATTTGGGATCCAAGGAGCAACACAAAAGTCAGTTCCCTGGCTTTGCTCTTAGGCCATTGTGTCCCAGGCTTGGAAACGAAGCAGCCAGGGACTGGGAAACACCAGTGGCTACAGACTGGAGAAGCTCGCCCCTGTGGCCTGCGACTGTGGCTTGCTTCTGTTTCACACCTGANCTTTTTCCTGACTTTCCTTAAGTTTTCTCAACTTCAGGAGACAGAGGCACTGTCCATCCCCTGGCATTCACCAGTTCTCACAGTGCTGAGGGGCTCTTCCTCCCCGTCGCCATGCTTCCAGAACTGAATGGTAACTGACGCAGAGTGGCGAGCTGCAATCACCCTGTTCAGAGAAGTGCTTGTGGGAAAGGACATGCAAGCTNTTGATTACTTTGAAAATATTTTTGGAGTTACTGGCAAATCTACGCAGATGAAAGCCACTTCCAACCTTGTCCAACCAAGTGAACTCTTACAGGTATCAGAGGATGTTCAGTGCCTATCTCTTGATGGACATTGCCACCGGGCTCTTCAAGATTTATTTTTATGTTTGCCTGCACATGTGTATGTACACCACAAGAATGCCTAGTGCCCTAAGAGGCCAGAAGAGGGCGTTGGATCCCCTAGAACTGGAGTTACAGACAGTTGTGAGCAGCCATGCGGGTGCTGGGAATGAAGTCCTGGTCCTCTGCATGAGCAGAAGGTACTCCCAACTGCTGAGCCATCTCTGCAGTTCTGCGCTGGTTTTGTTGTTGTTGGTAACTGAACAAAAACTTCTAGACTTAGAAAAAAAAAAGTCAACCCACAAAACACTGATTTAAATCTCAAAGTATTTTTATTTATTTANATCTCCTTTTCCTCTCTTGAGAAAGCCCATTTGACAAGGAATATTATAATAGTTTGCAATGCACAACATTTGAGCAAAGCATTCTGCCCTCTTTTGAAAAATCAATTTGAGTTATTTACAATGAACTTAAAAACCATGAACTCTAATGAAAAGGCTTGACAGGTTTGATGTATGNTAGACTAAAGTTTGAAACAACACCAACTTTTTGGCTGTGGAATGAAAACATGTGCCTGCTAGCCCCTCAGCAACACTTCTCAGGGGACAGAGCAACCAAAGAGAGCTGCCTTGGGATTATAAAATTGCTGCAGAAAATGGGCTGACAAAGGAGATGTTAATGTTTTCCATCAATGGGATAATGTAGCAGGAGGGGGCTGCATCTCTCAGCAAACAGAATCAGTGCTGTGTCTGGGTCTCTAAGTTAGTTACTGATATTCCTCATTTTGTTCATTTTGGGTAGCTCCTAATAATTACCTTTTTCTGGGCAATCACAAAGTGCCTAAGGTGCAGGACATCCTTGGAGAGGAATCTGGATCCTGGCCCTGGACAGATGGCTGCTTCCAACANACCACTCATGGCTTCTGCCTTCCACCTCCTCCTGGGTCAATGCCTCCACGCTGGTGCTACGCAGTTTCTCAAGCATGGTCTTCAACCAAGTGTTTACTTTGACCACAGACCCTTGATTTAGAAGGAAGTTTTTTTCAAAGAAAATTCATGCACTCTTCCCATGTCAGGTGATTGTATCACAGCATCCGGGCCCAAGTCTTTAGAACTTTAGAACACCCCCCCCCACACACTTACTTTCCCTCTCTTATGTATTTCCCTCTTGAATCCTGATTTACAGCAATCATTCCAATGACTTCACTACATGGGCAGCTAAATAATGGCTGTTTTAGATAGGAGACACTGAAGAGCTACTTTGTCACAACCCTTAACTGCTTAGTACATGAGAAAGGTCAGGAATCTGGCTGAAAATGTGTCTTCGTGCAAAACCAAACCACAAACCCGAAGACTTTATTCCTTTCTTGTGATTTTCTTCAAGACAGTGTTTGTAACTGTTTCACTGTTGTGGTTTCATTCTCTTTTTAAACTTCTAGAGAGAACCAGGGCCTTAAGCACGCTGACCAAGCAATCTGTCTGAGTTACACCTCCAGTACTGTTTGAAACTGGTTCTTCACATGAAATAAAGAAAAGAAAAAAAGCCGGACACCTTTTGGCCCCCATGTGCACCTATATGCACACACCTTTAACCCCAACACCTGGGAGGTAGGGGCAGGTGGATCTCTGTGAGTTCAAGGCCAACCTGGTCTACAAAGTGAGTTCCAGGACAGCCAAGACTGTTATACAGAGAAACCCTGTCTCAAAAAAACAATAAAGGGGGGGAGGGAACTAACAATCATAAATCATTATAGCTTCACATTATAATGAATTATAATTTATAAATAATTATGATTTTTAGTAATTAATGATCTCAATATTAAGACAGTGACTTTGCAGTATAAATACAAAAAGATTATTTAATTGGAGACTCTCTGGACTTTGAGTTTTATACCTTTTATAAATTCTTGGACTCCGGCTAAGTTTATTCTTTGTGATAAGTGTATTCTTTGGCTTGGCTTAATATTTAATTTTCCTCTTCATTTTTATTTTATGTGTATGAGTATTTTGCCTGCAAGTATTCTGTGCACCATGTGCATACAATGCTCATGGAGGCTAGAAGGCGTCAGATCTCCTGGGACTGGAGTCAGACAGTTGTGAGCCAACATGTGGGTGCTGGGACTCCAACCCAGGTCCTCTGGGTGAGTATCCAGTGCTCTTAACTGTTGCACCATCTCTCCAGACCCCGTAATACTTAAACTATAGCAAGAACACAGACTTAGGTCCCTCTGAATTTGATTTGCCTCTCCAGTCATGTGGTTATTCCTGGTCAATTATGCCCCCTCTGGCCACTAAGATAGGACAGCAATCACATTAACTGGGATATTTGGGATCTGCGAGCACCAAAGAGGATTCTTTTTTGTTTGTTTGTTTGTTTGTTTTTTGACACAGGGTTTCTCTGTGTAGCTTTGGCGGCGCCTTTCCTGGAACTCACTTGGTAGCCCAGGCTGGCCTCGAACTCAGAGATCCGCCTGCCTCTGCCTCCCGAGTGCTGGGATTAAAGGCTTGCGCCACCACCACCCGGCTCCAAAGAGGATTCTTGAAGTAAAGATCGCCAGAGCTGTATGTCTGAGAGGAACAGATTCAGAAAGACTGAAAATAGATGATAAACTTTGTCACTTAAAAATTATATATATGTTGAGACAGGATCTCACTGTGTAGGACTGGCTGGCCCAGAGCTCACTAAGTAGACCAGGCTAGCCTTGAATTCATAGAGATCTACCTGCCTCTGCCTCCTGAGTACTGGGATTAAAGGAGTGTGCCACTGCACCCAGCAAAAATTTGATTAAAAAAAAAAGAGAGAGAGAGCTGTTTCTATTTTGTCTGCTGGGTGCCTGCGTGTGTATATGTGCAATGCCTTCATGCAGTTCACAGAGGCCAGAGGGGGCACCAGATCCCCTGGAATTGGAGTTACAGTGAGTGGTGAGCCTCCATGTGGGTGCTGGGAACTGGATGCAGGTCTCCTGTAAGAGCAATAAGTGCTCNCTACTGCTGAGCCACCTCTCTTGCCCCCAAACTAGATTTTTAAATGTTTTTTTTTTCTTGATACCTCTTCGGAACATGTTTGTGTGTAGAAAGGATGATGGGGAAAGGGAATGAATTGTCATTTGCTGGGAATATTTGTTCCTGTTAAAAGCCATCAATGGAGCACTCCAGAGAGAGGAAGGACAATCACAAGTTCCAAGCTAGCCTGATCTACATGGAGAAACTGAATAAATAAATAAGTGGTCATCAGTGGAAGCCAGGCACAGTGGCATGTGCCCATAGTCCTAGCTACTGAAGGGGAGGCTAGGGTGAAGAACCAGAGCCCCTCTTCTGGCCCCCACAAATACACACATGCAATGACACATAAATGTGCATAAATAAAAATTAAATAATTTAAAAATTTCAGCAAGTGGCACAGGTACCATCCCTATACAGCCTCAGCTTGGGGCTGGTCACCCCAAGGGCCAAGCTATTANGAGGTTGAAGTTTTCAGCTCCATCCACCGACCTTCGAAGAGGTGAGAAATGCTTGGTGATGATTGATTGATTGAAATGAAGTCTTATCAAGTTGCCCAGTGAGCATATATGTTGTATGAGTACCTCTACATTTTTAATAGTATAAATGCTCAATGCATCTGGTTAGAATTTTCATCAAATCCAGGCATGGTGGCCACAGTCTGTAATCCCAGCTACTAAAAAGGCTGAGAGGTAGGATGGCCACAAACAAGTTCACTGGGCAACTTAAGAAGATGGAGCANTGAAGCGCCACACTCGTCTGCATACTTGGCTTTGTCTATATCTTTAATAATATTCTTTATTAAAAAATCAACAATTCATTTATCTGAGTATCTTTAGCCATCCTTTAAATGAGTTGAGCCTGAGAGGGGTCTTGGGAACCCCANTTTATAGTCGGTTGGTTGTAAGCAGAGATGAACATACCCGCGGTCACCATTAGCATCTATAGTGGGGGACAGTGTCNCAAGACTAATGTGGAAACTCATGCTGTGTCCAGGAAGACAGGGTCAGAACTGAACTCATTAGAGGCCCCTCAGCTGGTGTTTGGGGCCCCCAGTCTCACACATACCTGCTGTGAAAAGTTCTAGGTGACAGTGCTTTCGGTCAGGCTTACCTTCCCTTGTCAATGGCACTCAGCTTTGCATGCAAAGACTGCCTAGATA
>LZPO01037920.1:637795-665416 GCA_001675575.1 Neotoma lepida
CTCTCCTCACACATCACTCAGGACTCCATCCTCTCCTCACACATCACTCAGGACTCCATCCTCTCCTCACACATTCACTCAGGGTTTCTCAGTTCCCCACACGCAGAGGCTAGAAAAGAGCATCAGATCCTGTAAAACTAGAGTTATAGATGGTTGTAAGCTGCTATGTGAGTGCTGGGAATCAAACCCTTACACATTCATTCAGGGCTTCTTCAGCTCCCCACAGTTTGGCTCATGGCTTTGAAGGCTAAATGGCCAAAGTCTGCACCGTTCTGGTTCTGGTGAGGACCAAATAGTAGATGGCATAATGGTGGGAACGTGTGCAGAGAAGATCATGTAGCAAGGCAGGAAGCAGAGAGACTTAGGTCAGGCTTGCACGCTTTATAACTATTTGCTCTCATGGGAACTAACTGGGGTTCTGTGAGTACCAGTGGCCATGTCAGAGGAGCAGCAGGTGGCAATTGAAGTTCAAGGTGTCAGCACACCAGGAGGAAACTCTCTGATGGGTCAATCTCAGTTAGGCAAGGCCACAAGACCACAAACCCTGGAATGTCTTTTGCTTCTGCTATGCCTTTACTTGCTGTCTTTCTCTGGTGGGTGTGGGGAGATCCCCATTGCCTGTAGTGTAGTGTGTTTATCTCATGGAAACAACCCGTTCTACTGGGCATTTTTACCTGTAGATCGTCACGAAGATGATTCCTCCTTTAATTGTACTGTCTAATTGATAATAATGATAGCTTATATAGAGTTTTGATGAATAAAAATAAATACAAGGAAATGTTACACAGTTACGGCCTATGAGTTTTACAGCTAAGGCCTACAAGCTTCACCTAAGGAGCTGCTTTAGATCACAGTTCAGCTTAATGCTTAAGGAAAGCAATTGAGTTCCCAGGAGCCAGGCTGGCTCTAATGCTATTAATGCTTTGAAAGATGCAGTCACAGGTCTCGGTGTGCGCCATTAGCTGAAACAAAGCTTCAAAATAACTTCAGGTTAGACAAGATGCTGTGATAATAGATTTAAGATGAATAACCCCTGAGAACAATCTAAAGTTCACAGGGACACATAGCTGAGCTGTCTGATTCATTAGGCTAGGCCCAAAAATACAAAACAGGCCAATTGTTGCTAGCTGACGTACTCTCCTTGCTGGGTCTGGTAGATAATCAAAGGTGATGATTAATTCCTTGCACCCATTTCTGACCTCGATTTTCTGATATAAGAAACTATTGATAAATGGGCATATACCCTGGGGATTCTGACTGACTTTTTTATGTATAAGAGTTTAGGTTTGTGACTCCTTTAAAATTCCTTATAAGATTACCTTTCAAGATAGATAATAAAGTGATTCTTTTTTAGTAACCATAATTTGCAGCCTGACAACCAAAGAGTTGGCCGAGGAAAAAATGTTCCTTGCTTGCTCGTGTTCTATTAATCTATGTCAAGTTACCTAGATGTATTGTATGTGGGTTATTGGGATGACTCTATTTTTAATCATTTAAGGGAGGTGAAAAACATGTTTTTACCTATATTCAATCACTTGAAATATGGAATGTCACCACATTGTGATTTGTGTACTGCCTGAAAGATTTTATTGGGGTATATAAGCTGTAGAGGGAGAGGAGAACGGGGGAGAACAAAGAAGGAAACCATCAAGAGAGCCTGTGAATGCCTTTTTCCCTAACCCCCTCAGATAGAAAAGTCTTAGTTTATGCTGACACTGGGGATTCCTTTCAAGCCCTGGGCTGTCTGGAGGCTGGTCCCTCAGGTGGCAAGAAGTGAGGACCATATTCATCCCTTCTGAATACATACTCTCCTATGATTCCATCATCTTTCACTAGAACCCACTCCTCAAAGCCTTTTTCCACCTCAACACAGTCACACAGAGAGCCCACTTTCCAGCCTTTGGGGGAACATATTCAAATAGTACCAAAACATTGTCACGTGGATCTTAGTGGCTCCCTGAGCATGAGTCCAATGACAGGGCAGCTCCTGAAACATAGCTTCAATTTCCTTGGGAGAAGAGAAACTCTAAGGAGTTTGTAAAGGGCTATCAATGGTCCCTTCTTACTCCTGGGCTGATACTCCCTGCCCCCAAAGCAGATGCTTTGCCTGACAGCCTGGGTAACAACATGACTGTGACCCTCTGCTCCTTTAGGGACATGTTTAAGTTCGCTGAGCAGCAAAGAGAGGAATGCATCTCACCCCTCATGCCTGAATCAACTCTGTCTCCTGCCCTCACAGTCTGCATCTACTCCCTGCCTGTCTGCTACCTGCTTAGGAGTCTGGTGGAGGCAATGGTTTCCAGTGCTGAACACTCCAAGTGGAATCATGCCATTTCTTCCTTGAGGCCTATCTGGGGCCTAGCAAGACTATTTCTCCCTTTTACAGAAAGAAAAACTGAGGGTCCCATTATCAGTTAATGAGACTGGAGAGCCACAGCCTGCAAAATCTGCATGCCTAATAACATGGTTGTGGGAAGTGAGCCTTTGCCTTCAGGAGTCAACCTACCACCTTTGCCAAACTTTCCAGAATACTGGACCATTCATTGGTCATTTTTTGCCAATGTCACCACCTAGCTATCTCCATAAGTGACACCAGTGAGGTTCTACAACTGTTTGTGGAGGAATCAGAAAGGCTTTCCTGAGACACAAGTCTCAGCCTCAAGGCAGATGACATTTTAACTCAGGTAGCTCTCTAGTGGGGAAGGCAGGAGCTGTTCTGTATGTTGTGGGGTATTCAGCAGCATCTTTGGCCTCTCTGTGACACAGAAAAAATGCCCTAGACATTGTCAAATGTGCCTAGGGTAAGAGCTGAAGAAACTCAGAGAATTTGGCCTATGGTGTCCATTCTTCCATCTTATCAGAGTCCAGAGGGGTCTGTTCCCACTGTAGCATTTTGACTCACTATAGCTGCTGAGACAGGCTTGACCCATCCCAACTGTTGTAAGTAAATATGTTACACCCATCAGTCTATGAACGATTAAATGTATATTGTCAGTGTTCTGGAATATCTGAGATCAATAGTGCGAAGTGGGCTCTGGGGTCTTCCTGTAACCTCATGCTACAGACAGAGAGCAAGAGAGACTTCAGAAATCCTTCTCTATCCATCTAATTCCAGAGGGCTCCACTCTCATGAGCACATCACTTCTCAAAGGCCCTACTTCCTGATAACGTNACCTTGAGGCTTAAAATTTCAGCATAGAAATCTGAGGAGATGGTCCACCTCTGTAGGCAGGGTTTCTGTCCTGTCAGTCAGTTCTGTCCCACCAGCTAGCTACCAAATAACTACACAGAGACTTAATATTAATTATAAATGCTCGGCCAGTAGCTTAGGCTTGTTACTAACTAGCTCTTACAACTTAAATTAACCCATATTTCTTATCTAAGTTCTACCATGTGGCTTATGGCTTCTTACCTCATTTCCAACATGTCCTGCTTCCTCTGCATCTGGCTTGTGACTGCCATCTCTGCCATTCTTCTTCCCAGCATCCTCTCTGCCCCCAAAATCCTGCCTAGCTATTGGCCAACCAGTTCTTTTATTAAACCAATCAGAAGGTGCCTTGGCAAAGACACAGCTTCACAGTATATAAAAAGATTATTCTGGGCTGGAGAGGTGGCTCAGAGGTTAAGAGCACTGACTGTTCTTCCAGAGGTCCTGAGTTCAATTCCCAGCAACCACATGGTGGCTCACAACCATCCGTAATGAGATCTGGCGCCCTCTTCTGTATACATAATAAACAAATCTTTTTTTAAAAAAGATTATTCCATAACATTTCCCTCTTTTTGTCTAATTAAAAATGAAGGTTTTAACTTTAACATAGTAAAATTATATACAACATGAACAGTTACCAAGTAAGAATTATAGTTACAATATAGAGTTCATTTGTATTTAGAAAATTTAGAGAAAATATTCTATTATCTATCTTATCTTTGTGAGTCTAAAGTTTTATACCTAATTTACCTTTTATTATAACTAAGGAAAACTGTAAGTCTAATTAATTAGTCATTAACTCCATCAAAGACCACAGAAGGGTATAATATTACCTAATGACAGGGACATCTGGTTGCCTGGACAGTCACTCAAAGTTCTTCAGTAACGTTGGGGGATCTATCTTTAGCCTACAGGCCTAGTATACCTGACAGACATTTTTGTGAAGCAGGGAATTTTGAAGGACTGTCTTACCTTGTCTTGGCAAAGTTTGACAGTCACTTTTTTTACATCCTGCTGGTTCAGTTTGGATAGTATATTGTCAGCAATTGAGGCAAGGGCAGTTTCTTTGCCCAGTGGCTAGCATTTGCCACTAAGAAAACAAACTCTATATGGAGTTTCTTTGTTGTCCATCATTTTATCTGGAGTAAACTGGTGGTGCCAGGAGCAGATGTATCTCACTGTCATGAAAAGCCTTATGTTATTGAAACATTTTAAATGCCATATTCTGCAGGTCTTTGAAGTATTTAAAGACCATCTATCTATCTAAATATATCTGTGTATGACCTTGAGAATATACTTAACATGACTATATGTTTGAGTATCATAGATGACTATTAACCCATATTTCTTGTTTTTTAAAGATTTATTTATTTATTATGTATACACTGTTCTGTCTGCATGTATGCCTGCAACCCAGAAAAGGGCACCAGATCTCATTACAGATGGTTGTGAGCCACCATGTGGTTGCTGGGAATTGAACTCAGGACCTCTGGAAGAAAGTCAATGCTCTTAATCTCTAAGCCATTTTTCTAACCCCTAACCTGTATTTCTTATACATTACATTTTAAAATGAGTTGCATAAGCACAATACCCCAAACAAGAGTAGAAACATACATACAGTATAACAAAAATAACTTTAAGTTTGTATCAATAAACCAAAATTTATACCAATGTAAAATATTGATTAATAGTTGTTTTGTGGATTAAAGTAGATTCAATAATCTACCCTTTTATCTCATAATTTCTCTATTATACCCCCCTTTTTCCCTCAGAAAGGGATCTTTGAAGCTAACTCCTTTGCTTAACTTTTTTTCTGATCATGACCAATAATAACTTATAATCAACACACGCCAACTCCACAAATGATAACAAACATCCATAGCCTATCTTTTGGGAATGTGGGTGTTGTTTTCTCTAGACTGCTTCCTACTGAGCTGACAAACACCACCCAAAGATTGGCTTTGGACTACACACTGCTCAGAATAATTTCAAGGTGGCTAGCTGAGATGGTCCAGCCTCATGTACTACTCCAGCCAGGACTTCAGGTAAGCCCTGCACTTTCCCATTACACAGAGACTGACAACAAATGATACAGTCAGCTCTCCCAGGACGTGACCATTATCCCAATTTTCTCAGGGTCCCCCAAAGATGCCAGCATCCCCAGACAACAGGAAGCAGTCTAGAGAAAACAACTCTTCTTTTTCCCAGTGTCCTCTCTGCCCCAAAAGTCCTGCCTAACTATTGGTCAGCCAGCTCTTTTATTAAACAAATCAGAAGGTGTCTTGGCAAAGGCACATCCTCACAGTGTACAAAAAGATTATTTCATAACACACTTCATCTCCTGTCCTGGACTTTATGGGGAACTCAAATGTCCCAAATGGAATTAGTGAACCCAACTCTCCCCATCCTCACCCAACAATCTTACTCTCTTGTGGGAGTCTGTCAGAGTCTAGCTCCAACCTGTTGAAGGGTTCTTGGGTAGAGGAGAGAGGAATGAGGAAATATTAGGTAGAAAGATAGAAATAAATGATAAGAAAGACAAAGACATAGGATAGCTTTGGGAGGGCCCTGGGTCAATACCCAGACACCCCGAAGTTTATTCAAAAGGGCTTTTAATAATATGCCACAGGGAGAGGCAAAAGACCCTCCCTTGCAAGATCAAAACACAAAGTACCGTTAAATGTAGACCTTTCCAAACACCTGGTAACCACGCCCATGGTCAAATCATCTCATTATGCAGCCCTGCCGGGTAAAGCAAGCCCAGATTCTCTGACCCGAGTAAGGTCTCACTAGAGAGCCTCTGTGGGCTCCCACATTCTCTTTTTCCATCCAGCCTTCCGGGAGGGAAATGATCTTTGTAGAACACACACACTGCTCCCCAAGGTCCTGGGGATGACAGCTTCACCTGCCTTGCTAGTCCAGAACACTGACTTACTGTGAGCACACATCCTTAGAAGGCTATGAAGAATTTTTTTAGGGTCATTTTCTTTTCTCCATTGGCATTCAGTGGAGAGAAAGTCTGGCACCAATCCCCACTGTGTCTGTTGCTGTGAGAAAACATCATGACTAAGGCAACTTACTGAAGAGTGAGTTTATTTGGGCTTATGATCCCAGAGAGCTAGAGTCCATGATGACGGAGTGGAGGCAGCAAGCATGCTGGTTGGAGCAGAGGCTGAGGGCTCACATGTTGAACACAAAAAAGAGCTAATTCTAAAGGCCCAAGAGTAAAACTCTGAAAGCCCGCCTCCAATGATATACTTCAACAGAGTCAAAGTCTCCCCTAAACAATGCCATCAATTGGGGACCAAGGACATCTCATTAAAACTACTGCACTATGCAAAGGGAAAGTTGGCTTCCAGGTCTCCAGAGCCCCTGGACCCTGTGACAAACAAAGAACTACAATCTTTCCTTCTCTTTCTACCTTGTAAGAAACTGAATATTTGTTGTTTTCAGTTGCTTGTAGTGTCCACTATGTGCAGGGAAAGGATGTTTTACAAATATTGACTCACTGATTGACAGCTGCTTTAACCAGTGGGCTGGTGCTACTGATTCCCACAGGTTGTTCTCTGGTCTCCGTTTGAGCATGGTGGCAAGCCCACATGTACACACACGGGCATGCACACACACAGATTTAATCTTAAATTTTGTTAGTTAATTTATATGTATGGGTGTTTGCCTGCTTATATGTATGTGCACTATGTGTGTGCCTCGTGTCCTAGGAGGCCAGAAGAGGGTGTCAGTTGGTTGTGAGCTGCTATGTGGGTGCTGGGAGTTGAACTCAGATCCTCTGGAAATGCAGCCCATGCTATTAACCACTGGGCATAGCAAGCTTTCTTGTTGAACTTTCTTTGGACCACCAGCCCCCAAATAATGACATGGAGACTTATTAATTATAAAACCTTGGCCTTAGCTTAAGCTTGTTTCTAACTAGCTCTTATAACTTAATAACCCATATTTTTAAATCTACATTCTGTCACATGGCTCAGTTACCTCTTCTTAGTATGACATGTCCAACTTGCTCTGAGTCTGCCGGCCAAATCCACATGCCTAGATTCCTCCTCCTCCTCTTCCTCTCTCTCCCTGGAAATCCTGCCTAGCCTCTCCTGCCTAGCTATTGGCCATTCAGTTCTTTATTACACCAATCACAACAATATGTCTTCACACAGTGTACAAATATCCCACAACAACTGAGCTCTCTCTCCAAGCCAGCTTAAAAACTACTTTAAAGAATTAGGATCAAGGCATTTGTGTTCTCTTCTGGATGCCTGGCCCTATAACATAACGATGTAAGAGCCATTGGAGGCCATGTATACCACTTTGTACACCAAACAGCAGAGCTGCCAGAGGGAGGAGGGACTNGGCTCTGAGCAATGGCGGAGCAGCCGGTGGGGCGGAGGAAGGGCCCCACACCAAAGTCCCACAGGTGGAACAGGAGGTCCCGGCAACAGTCAAGCAACAGAGAGAAAAGATTTAAGAGATAGAATTATAGACAAGGAGAGGAAGTAGAGGCAAGGGGTGTATGTGCCGCATAAAGGAACCTGGCAACAGGTGATGACGTTATTGCTTAGCAGAGGCTGGAGGAGCATGGGGGAGTTGGCAATGAGGAAGGAGCTGGGATGGGAGGGCGCTAGGTGCATTTTTCCACAATGAGGTATAAGGCCCAGTGGACAGACCACTGGCATTCCAGAGGGTCAGTGAGGGCCGAGGACAACAGCACAAGATAGCCAATGGTCCATCATCACAAAGACTATGGGCTGTGGAATTGAGAGGGCACAGGCCGCCTCCATATGCAGTCACATAGGAACTGGGGCCAAGGGGCTTAGGGCCCAAAAGACACACAGTACCAGCAAGCGAAATGAAATGAGTCCTCAGTTATGGAAAGATGGCCAGAAGGGAAGGGAGGAATCTTACCGATCCAGTAAGGTGAAGAGTCCCCGGCAGTCCTCCAGCCGGAAAATGGCAGGTGGTACAGGATCCCAGAGCTCCTCAGACTGCTGGCGGGCAGGAGAAAGCAGTAGGATTGCCTGGTGACGTTGGGCGTCAATGTTATGAATTATGCACACGTGGGGGAACCCCCAGCTGGCCAGGCAAGGGTATCCCACATGTGAGAGAAAACTTGTTGGCCTGCTGGGCAGATGTAGTGGCTGGCTGGGCAGATGCATGCCGTGAGGGCATGGTGGCAGCAGCTGCGGCCAGTAATTCACAACCCAGACACTGCATCCGTGTGGAAAGTTTTATAATAGACAGATGAAGAGAAAGATAGGAAGAGGGGGGAAAGAGAGGGAGAGAGAGAGGGAGGGAGGGAGGAAGGGAGAGAGAGAGAGAGAGAGAGGTAAGGAGGTCAAGGGGTGCACATCTCATGGAGGAAAAGACAGAAGAGAGAGAGAGAGGAAGGGGCAGAGTTTTTCCTTAAAAAGAGGCTTTTACGTCAGGACGCAGGGCGGCACCAAGGGGTGGGATTTCAAGGGGTGGATCAAAATATTAACAATGTGGGCGCTGGGAACCGAACCCTGGTCCTCTGCAAGAGCAGACAGCACTCTTAATCACTGAGCTGTCTCTTCAGCCCCATCCCTTCTTTCTATATGAACCTGCTTTTAATTGGGCCAAAAAGTATTTTTACTTAAAAATCCAGAAGAGAAAGTTGATCAATAGCAGTGATAATTGTGGCTATTTCTTTGGCCTCCTTTGTTTCTGGCTCTGTGATAAGCATATTTTGTGCCTTACCTCATTTCCATGCACAAAAACCCTAGAGTGAGGGTGCTAGTGTTATCTAGTATTGTCCCCACTCCACATGCAAAGTCACAGAGGTGCAAAATCCAAAGCTAACCAATCCCCACCCAAGGTCACACAGCCAGTAGGTGACACAGCCCTGACTTAGATTCAGAAAGCACTCAAATACTATGCTATCAAGGCTTATGCCAAGGTAGATGTCTTACCTGGATGAGAGAGCCCTCCACTGTAAGGGACTTTTTAGAGACAAAACCCAGATTTCCCTCANAGACCCCAAGCTCTGAGATGCAAACAAACACTCATGGAAATGCGAGGCAGGTCACCTCTGTGGCCAATTGTCAGAGCTCCCCTTGGCGAGAACGGTGGCTTGGGCAATCCATCATCTGCTGACTGCGGCGCCAGCAGTAGACTCTGGCTGCCGGTGCTCGATGCTATTAGCATCATTTAGTTTTTAGACTTATCCTATTAAGAAAGGTTCCCACCGGCAACAGCAAAANNTCCTTACCACCTCTTTCATTACCCCAGCTTTTCTTCCCTGTAATTACTATTGAGCTCCTGGCTGATTAAATTAGGTTTTCGGAGGTCCTTTCTAAAATCTTGGGGAAATTATCTAAAAATCATGAAATCAATTCCCTTCCGCTGTTTTAATCTTTTATGCCCTCTGCTCAAAGAGGGATGGGCAGACAAGGGCAGGCCCTTGGAGAAGTGTGCAGTTCTACACTGCTTGCCAGCCTCCTAGGGCCTTTGTGGACCATCTGGGTCAATTTCCTTCCAAGCAAATGAAATGCAAATAAAAATTCCAGCAGTTTTTCAGATGCAGGCTGCCTAGCTGATTAGCATGACAGAGGCTGGGAGATGAGGCCTGACCCTGTGCACTTCCCCCCGGCTCATTAAGTTGTAACTCCACCGCGGCTGCATTCATGCTGTGTATTGACGCTGAAAGGCGTCTTTATCCAAAACTAGCTAAATTCACATTCAGACTTTTTGCCTGGAAGTCTTGCCTGCTTCGGCACCAACATGAAAGTGAACCTATTGTGGCTGGCTCATGAGTCCTGCTGATTCTAAGACAATCTGGAGGTTTCCCAAAAAATGTTTATTTCCCAAGTTTGTGTCCTTCCAAACTCCCTCCCCCATCCCACCCCCAGCCTCTGAGTGCTGAGAGACATCGGCGTGGGAGGAGACGCAGAGCGTGGGAGGAATTCCTAAAGTCAAGTTCTTGGGGATGCTGGAAAGCAGGAGTCTGAGAGCATGGCCTGCCTGGATGACTCTGGGATTCGTGGGCTACCTGGAGCAGCTTCGCAGAGATGTTGGTGGCCCAGAGACTAGCTTCCTTGGTCTCTCTTCTAGAAAGCACATGTAGGCTAGTTCCCTTGATAAAACATTCTATCCATTAACCATATGAAAAAAACACACCATGTCTGTTACCTTGGTTATTGTAGGCCCTCCTTGGGTGTGGCTTCAGTATTTGCACGTGGATGGTCGTTACTGAGGTTGAGAGGTCCCACTTTAGTCCTACAGGGGAAACAAGAGCTATTTCTCTGTGAAAACTAAGAATGAGGGGAGAAGATATGAAATCTAAGAGGGCGAAGAAGTCACTACTATTTGTGACTCTCTGGTTGCCCCACGAATAAAACACTAGATCAAAAANCCCACCTCACTGATGTTATTGAAATTGCAGAGGGCGAGAGCATTGACATTTCATGAAGGTTTGGTTGATGGTGACTTTGCTATATGAAAACAAAGCTGATGTCCTAGATTCGGGTTAGCGTGTAGGAGGTGGAAGTGCGTGGTTCTGCATGTGAGAGGGGTTGGAGTCTTTGCAAACGCACTCTTGACATCTCCAAAAGTCCAGGCAACTGCTTTGGCAGTTCTTAGAGTAGAACTCATAGCTTCATGCATGCTAGGCAAGCGATCTACCACTGAGCTATACACTCAACCCAAAACATCTTTAAGCNTGGAAACGACATTGGGTCTGCTATAATGNTTGAATGTGTGATTTCAATGACAAATGTCCCCCATAGGCTCAGATATTTGAATACTTGGTCATTGGTGGTGCTCTTTGGAGAAGTCCAGGAGCACAGCCTTACTGAAATAAGTATTTCACTGGAGGTGGGCTTTGATAGTAAAAAGCTGTGTTTACCTCCAGTTTGCTCTCTCTGTTTCTTGCTTGTGTCTGAAGATGTGAGTTCTGTCTGCCTCTTGCAGCCNTGCTTCCCTGCCATGATGGACTGTCATCCTCTGCACCCAAACAAGCTCCTCCTTCTGTCAGTTCCTCCTGGTCATAGTGTTTTATCACAGGACNGGAACAGACACATTGGTCTATGTAATTGTCCTAGTCTTATGCCCTCTGGCTATTTTAATATCCCAGGGCCCAAATCAGTAGGTTGGTCACTCTATGGGTTGNCCTTGATTTTCCTGGCTGCTGATAGGACATTTTATTTCTCTTCAGTTGGCCAACAGCAGGAGGTGAGTGAGGCAAGGACAGCAAAACTGGCCATTCCCAGGAGCTGTGGAAGGATGCGAAGATTTGTTCAGCTCACCCCTCAAAGGAATAAAAGACATGGTTTATTCTGGAGCAAATATGAGTGACCATGGCTCAGGAGTGTACATGCAGATCTCCCCAGATACAATGTTCCTACTTGGAAACAATGTCATGGGGTTTTTATACTAACAGAGCAAAAAGTTATAAACCAAGATGTTTTTAAAATTCATTAGTGGAAAGCTGGGTGGTAGTGGAGCACGCCTTTAATCCCAGCACTCGGGAGGCAGAGACAGGAGGATCTCTGTGAGTTCGAGGCCAGCCTGGTCTACAAAGCTAGTTCCAAGACAGCCAAAGCTACACAAAGAAACTCTGTCTCTAAATAAACAAACAAATAGGATACATTGGGGGAAACANCAGAGAGGGTCACAAAGAGATGAGGAATCTCTCCTCTAGGTCTCAGATGATATATAATGACATTCTCAGTGTTTAGGTTGGTGGAAGCTAGTGGTCTGCTAAGTTAATAAATTTCAAAAGGCTTTAATGTGTTAGTCACAAGATGCCAGCCCAGACACAGAGGTGGACAAGGAAGCTATTTAGGGGGCTAAAGCTAGCCAAAGATAAAGTTTAATTAAGCTCTAGACCTGCAACATTCCAACCTCTCCACATCACTGTAGCTCTAATCAATCAGTCTTTGCAAGTGCAGCTTCTTTCCAGGAGTTCTCATTCTACCTCAAAGAGGATGAGAGAACTTACACTGGAGTCAGACANGAGTGACCATGGCCTGGAAACACAGATGAAGTCACCTCCAAATGCCATGTTCCAACACAGTGTCAGTTCCATGAAAGTTTACAGTAACAGAAGAGAGTCATAAATCATGGTGCTTTTCAGATTTATGGGTAGGAAAATCAGNTAGGCAGGTGCAAGAAAGTGGGGAAGTCACAGCTGATGCTGACAGCGTCCTTGTTTGTGCATTCCCACAAGACTCACCTAACGGTCCTCTCCTAGTCAGGGTCACTGTTGCTGTGATGAAACNNCATGACCAAAAAGCAAGTTGGGGAGGAAAGGGTTTATTTAGCTTACACTTCCACTTCATAGTCCATCCCTGGAGGAAGCCAGGACAAGCACTCAAGCAGGGCAGGAACCTGGAGGCAGGAGCTGCAGAGGCCACGGAGGGGTGTTGCTTACTGGCTTGCTCCTCNTGGCTTGCTCAGCCTGCCTTCTTATAGCATCCAGGACACCAGCCCAGGGGTGGCACCACTCACAGTGGCCTGGGCCCTCCCACATATATCACTTAACTAAGAAAATGCCCTACAGGCTTGCCCACGGCCTAATCTTACAGAGGTATTCTCTCAAATGTGGCCCNCTCCTCTCTGATGACTCCAGCTTGTGTCGCAGTGACGTAAAACCCAGCCAGCATAGTCACAAAGATGTTAGGTCACATATGAAGTCAGGTAATAAGTGACTATTGCGGGGGACTAAAGATAACCCAAAATAATTTGGCTCTGGATTTGCCAACCTCTCCTCACCACTGAATGCTTTGTGTAGGATCTAGTCTTTTCCAAGAACTTTCANTCATGAGGTGAGAACAGTCTCAGGAGGTGGCTTTGGCAAACTTCAGCAGCAGAAAGGGGCTGGCACAGTCTGACTAACCAGGCAACCTTCCTGTGGGCTGTGATTCAGGACTCTTAGAGAGAGCATCAAGGCAGTATCTGACGGGAGACTGCAGACCATGAGGGCAGTGGATAGCACCTGATAAGGCGTCACCTACCGTAAGCCATCTACACCCTATGTTTATTTGAAGGTGCTAAGGGCAGCAGGGACAGAAGCACAGACCTACACTGTCACTCAACGCAGCCACATCTTCACAGCCCTAATATACCACACCGTGGGAGGAGAAGACAATCCGGTTGTTTGCTTTTCCTCCAGCCTCTAGCGTTCCTCGTGCTGTCGTGCAAGATGTGTGAGCTCAAGGAAACGGCCACTTATGTCCTCCAGGAAAAGCTGAGGAAAAAAGACATTGTTTATTTGGGACTGTAGCAATTTGCCTCGAGGGCAAGGGTTTGTGTGTGTGTGTGTGTGTGTGTGCATGTGTGTGTGCATCTATGTGTGTGTGTGTGCATGCGTGTGCATGCATGTGTGTGTGTGCACGTGTGTGTGAAAAGGAGCCCTCAAAAGGAGCCCTCAGCCTTCTACAGATGGCAAGACAGAGATAGCTGTGTGTCGTGTGTGTGCATGTGAGAGTGTGTGTATGTGTGTGTATCCATGTGTGTGCATGTGCATGTGTGTGTGCGTGTGTGTGCGTGTGTATGTCTGCTCCACTGTAACTATCTGGACTCTTCAAGGGTTTGTTCTTGTCACCTCACTTCACTTTTATTTGTTTGTTTACTTGTTTGCTTGTTTATTCTTTTGAGAGAAGGTCTCATGGATCCTAGGCTGGACTGCATCTTGCTGTGTAGCTGAGGATGACCTTGAACTCTGACCCTCCTACCTCTACCTCCCAGATTCCACCCAACACCAAGAAGCTTGCCAGCGTCCCACCAAGTACAATGAGATTTAGAGGAGAGGAGGTGACTCCCTGACATTGGCCAGGCCGCTGCGGAAGACTCTTTAGGGCTGATGAGATGTCTCAGTGGGGAACGATGTTTGCTGTACAANTCTGGCCACCTAAATTCAGTCCCTAGAATTCATCCCCCAGATCCTGTGGTAGAGGAAGAGAACCCCTGAAGTTGTCCTCGGACCTCTACTCACTTGTCATGGCATACCCATCGTATGAGCATACACACAGAGATAATGGATAAAACAGGCCTGGAGGGCATGTCTTCATCCCAGCATTTGGGAGGCAGGGGGATCTCTATGAGTTGAGGCCAGCTTGACCAGGCCATCCAGGACTGCATCATGAGACTCTGTCTCAAGCAAACTGTAATTATAGTAATGTTGAATAAATAAAATATTTAAATCTTTGGCGTGAGAGACCAAAGCATGATGGAAAGAGAAGTTACAGAACAGAGACTCAAAGTCTAGTTAAACATCTCACCAGCTGCCAAGCGAAGGCTTTCAATTCTCCTAACATTGCTTAAGTCCTTTGCTTTTCCCAGTTGAAAATCTACTGTTTTTCACATCAGAAACTCCATTCACAGTAAAAGATAAGTCATAAGTGTTGGCATTCTGGCCCGCCCCTTGGGGACCCGTCCTGTGCATCTTGACGTAAAACCTACTTTAAGAGAAAACTCCTCATCCCTCCTCTCTTTTCTGCCTATTCCCACAAGGTGTGCATCTCTCTCTCTCTCTCTCTCTCTCTCTCTCTCTCTTTCCCTCTCCCCGCTTCTTCCCCCCAGAAATAAAACTTCACTGAGCGCTGCCTGTATAGCATCTCTGTCTCTCATCACCTGCTTGGCCCAAACACACACAGACACACACACACACACCATGCCGTGTCATTACACTAAGCCCTCATGCAGCACTAGTGGCTCCTGGTTCTACCTCTTTAGATTAGAGCTTAGAGCTCCATGCAAGTTCCCACTGGAGACATTCATCATCTTACTTACCAAGAAGAGAGAGATTAGATTTATTCATTTCATTTTATGTGAGTGTTTGTCTTCATGTGTGTATGTGCACCACCTGTGTGCTTGGTGCCAGCAGAGGCTGGAAGAGGGCATCAGATTCCCTGGAACTGGAGTTATAGATGGTCATGGGCCACCAGGTGAGTGCTGGGAATCAAACCTGGGTCCTTTGTAAGAGTGAGTGCTCTAACCACTGAGCCATCCCAGTCCCACTTCTAATGTCTAATAACACAGTTGCTGATGAAGAATTCTGTGAGCTTCCACACAAGGAAAAGTTCCTTATTTCACTTTCTCAGAAACTCCTTTGTGGCACCATAGAACTGAACTAAGCAAGGGCTCTAGCTCTGAGGTATGTACTTGCTGGTTTTGAAGATATTTTCACTGGATATAGACTTACAGGTTCAAAAGATGTGGTTGGTTGTAGGGTTTTGTTGTACTTGTTTTTGTTTTTGTGTTGCTTTTGCTGTTGGTTTGTTTGTTACCAGGTTTCCTTCCTTCCTTCCCTCCTCCCCTCCCTCCCGCCCTCCCTCTCTCTCTCCCTNCTCCCTCTCTCTCTCCCTCCTTCCTTCCTTTCTAGTAGACACTTTACCAAGTTCCTCATTCACATTCTTTTCTGTGAGACAGCGCTCCTCACCCATTTCTCTCTCTGCAGCTTTCTCTCTCTGGCTGCCTTAGTGCTTTGTCATTGGCTATGACTCACCATGGTGTGGTGTAGACGAAAGTTTGTCCGGTTTCCGTGGGAGCCGGGCGGGATCAGAGAGACCGCGACCAGACAAACTTTCGTCTACAGTGTGGTTCGTATTTCTTCTGCTTTTGTTTATTGAAGGCTGTGGGTCTACGGGCTTGTTGTGTGTAAAAAGCCTAGGCAGTTTCAGCTGCTACCTCATTATTTCCCCTGCACCCCTCTTCAGGGCTCCAGTAATGTGTGGATCAGCCATGGGGCTCCATAATGTACTGCTACTGTTCATTTTCCCCAAATTCTGTGTCATCTATACTGCTTCTGTTGTGGGATAGACTTCCTAGGAAGATGCAACACCACATGCACATATACATACACACACATATACACTCACCACACACACAAATACACACACACACCACATATTCACATATCACATGCACACACACACACCACACACACACATATACACTCACTGCACACATATACACACACACACCACATATTCACATACCACACACACATATATACATACATCACATATATGTAGTGGGCAGCAGTTCCAGCTTTGACGTGGAAGCACAACCCCTAGTGAGGCTTCTGGTAACTGCCATGCCTACCTAGGACCTCCCCCTGGGGCGGGCCGAGACAGGAACCTTTAAGACCAGAGATCCGTCCATGCCCGACCTCTTGGTTCCTGGATCCTGGACACTGGATGGTAGACCGAGCAGAGTTCTCCAGAGAACACCGCTGGACTGCACCTCAGCTCTCCTGGACCCTATAACCAACCCCTTTACTAGCTGGAAGTTACCCCTAAATAAATCTACTATTAACTACGTGGAATTGCCTTATTAATTTCCCCCTTTTACTGGCACCCAATGTGGGGCATGAACCCACGACCCTGAGATTAAGAGTCTCATGCTCTACCGACTGAGCTAGCTGGGCTCTGCTTTTGTTTCCACAGAAAACAAGAGGCTATGGATTTGTTCCAGGTTAAGATGGTTCAGATTTGATCAAGCCAGACCTCCTGAACCTTAACAGATGGTACCTATCAACAAAGGTTATAGCCAGTCTTCCCAGGACTTGATTATTATCTCAAATTTTCTTAAGATCCCCATACGACTACCAGCGCCCTCTATCAGCAGGAAGTAGCCTAGAAAACTACACCTACATTCCCAAAAAATGGATTATGGATGTTTGTCTTTGTTTATGTTGTTGGTTACAAATTGTTATTGGTCATAGTCAATATCTTTCTAAAATAAGAAAGGGGGATATGATATAGAAATACAGGATATAGATATGATAGGATAAAAGGGTGGATTGTTGAACCTACTTTTAAAGAGCAACTTGTTTAAAATGTTTTACATTGGTATAGATTTTAGTTTATTGATACAAATTTAAAGTTAATTTTGTTATACTGTATATATAGATATTTCTACTCTTGTTTAAGGTATTATGTTTGTTTAACTCATTTAAATTATAATGGATAATTAAGAAATACAGATTAATAATTAGTCTTCTATGATAGTCAAACTTATAGTCATGTTAGTTAGGTTTTCTAGATATACATAGATATATTTCAATTAGGTAGGTAATCTTCAGACACTTCAAAGACCTACAGAATATGGCATTTAAAATGTTTTAAAAACTTTCTGGACAGTGAGACATGCCTGCTCCTGGCAGCACNGATTTACTTCAAAGAGAAAGATGGGCATTGAAAACACTCCATATGGAGTTTATCTTCTTGGCAAAAATAGCCATTTGGACAAAAAACTGTTCTTGCCTAGACTGCTTGAGAAAATGTTATATCGACTGGACATGCAGGACCCATAAAAAGGTGACCACTGAACTTTGCTAGACAAAATGGTCCTTCAGGTTCCTGCTTTGCAGAGGAAACTGCCAGACATTCTAGCAGGACACAGAAAAAAATGACTGAAAAACTCTGGGCCTATAGGCTGAAGATGGACGCCCCAACGATACAGAGGAACTTTGCGTGACTGTCCTGGCAGACAACTGTCTCTGTCATTCTAGATTTTTGGAAGTTGCTTACAATGCTCTTCCTGTTTACTTAGGTAGTATTATATCCTTCTGAGGTCTTTGATGTAGTTAAAGACTAGATAATTATAATTATAATTTTCCTTAATTATGATAAAAGGTAAATTAGATATAAAACTTTAGAGTCACAGATATAGGATAGATGATAGAATATTTTCTTTAACTTTACAAAATACAAATAGACTAGATATTGTAACTATAATTCTTGCTTGATAACTGTTCTATTATATGTAATTTTACTATGTTGAAGTTAAAACCTTCCTTTTAAATAGAAAGAAAAGGGGAAATGATGGAGATATTTTCTATATGCTGTGAATATGTGTTGCTCTGATTGGTTGATAAATAAAATGCTGATTGGCCAGTAGCCAGGCAGGAAATGTAGGCAGGTTAAGCAGACAAGGAGAATTCTGGGAAGAGGAACCTGAGGAGGAGACTCCAGCTGCCGCAGAAGGAACAACATGCCTGCAGACCAGTAAAGCCACAGAACACGTGGCGAAACTACAGATTAATAAAAATGAGTTAATTTAAGATGTAAGCGCTAGCTAATGAAAAGCCTGAGCCATATAGGTCATTCAGTTTGTAATTGATTTAAGCCTCTGTGTGTTTACTTGGGTCTGAGCAGCTGCGGGATCACGTGGGACCTGGCGAAACCAGGACAAAACATTCTCCTATATATATACTCACACCACACACATATACACACCACATACACGTCACATATGCATACCACATGCACACATATACACACACACCACACACATACATACAAACACACACACACATACACACACACACCACATATATACATACCACATATACACACACCACACACACCACACACAAACACATAAACACACACGCGCATACACATACATACACAGGCCTCTATTCACACCAGAAAGAGCCTGGGACAGATCGAAGTAATGATTGCACCAAGGTCCAACTTGGTGAACCAATGAATCTTTATTGGGGTCACTAACAGGAGTGTTGGGTGAGGGGTAACTTACAGGAGTAGGGGTGGTGCAGAAGCCATTGTGTCACCATCAACGTGGGTAACCAACCCTGGAGCTCTCTGCATAGCCTGCAGGCAGCTCGACAGTCTGAGACCTCATCTGCCGCTGGGCTGGCCAGTCTCCACACCTGCAGCTGTTCACTCCTTTCGTTTGTTTCTTTGTTTTCGAGACAGGGTTTCTCTGTGTAGCCCTGGCTGCCCTGGAACTCACTCTGGAGACCAGGCTGGCCTCAACCTCATAGAGATCCTCCTGCCTCTGCCTCCCAAGTGCTGGGATTAAAGGCGTGTGCCACCACTGCCCGCTACACTCCTTTTTATAATGCTGGGGAGGGACCATCCAAATCTCCTGTTTCTTTTTCTCCTAGACAGATGACCTTTTATTTTCCTCTTGACTCTCATGAGCCACGTCCTCCTGATTCCTGGAATGAAGGTTTTAACTTAGAAGAAACTGCCAAACAACAGCTTTCTTTGGAATAAATTCCTATTTCTATGCTTTTAAGATGCTTAAAGTTTTCCCTAACTAATCTTCACTAGCCCTCCTTAGTATGTTTTCATTTCAGACATGGACCTTTTTGTTTCTAGAAGGTTGATTTGGATATTACTATTGTATCTTCTTGCTTTTCCAGCAAGTTCCAGACCAGGCTGGTCTAGAACTCACAGAGATCTGCCTCCTCTACTTCCCAAGTCCTGGGATTAATGGACTAAAATTTTATAGAATGTCCATGTGACCAGGGACTGGAAAAAGCAGCTTCTATACTTGATGTCTGTGTCAAAGCTCAGGTGGTGTCTCAGAGCTCCTCAGGCCACTCAATGCTATCCTTGGTGCCATTTTATTATTGTTAAACAGATACTGGATTTTTACTGCACGTCAGTCACTACTGGAGAAGCTTTTGCGCAGGGTTGGGAGCATAGCTCATTGGTGGAGCACTTACCTGTACTTCCTCCATCACACTCTTCTGTGGCAAAAGAAAAAAATTAAGCCAGATGGTGATGGTGCACATCTTTAATCCCAGCACTTGGGAGGCAGAGGCAGGCAAATCTCTGTGAGTTCAAGGCCAGCTTGGTTTACAGAGGAAGTTCAAGGACAGCCAGGACTACACACAGAAACCAAATCCAGAAACCAAAAACCAAAAAAAAGAAAAGAAAAAGAAAAAAATTAAGAAATTTATGAGTATTACATCTTTGTCTCCATAAACACATGTTGACTAATAGCTGGATGATGGTAGCATCAGCACTAATACTCACAACAAACCCTCTAAAAATCATCTTACAGGTCCAGGGATGTAACTCAGTGATAAAGCACTGTATAGCATGTGCAGAGTCCTGGCTTCAACCTCCAGGTATACAGAGAAGTCATTGTCACAGAAGTCCTTCCCTATCTCAGGGGGATGTGCCCTAAGATCCCCACCACACTGTATGCCTGCAACCTTATATGATACTGAACCCTACACACAGTGTTTTTTCCTCACTCATCCATACAAAGCCTATAATAAAGTTTCATTCATAAGTTAATCACAGTAAGATGTTAATGAGAATAATTACAAACAAGAATGACTGTAAAGATCATTGATGAAATATCCAACATCACTGCTCATGCATCTAGGGACCATTACTATATAAAGTAAGAGTCGCTTGAGCACAGGTACCACGGTGTTGTGTCCATGGATCCTACAGCTGAGCAGCCTGCAGCGCCAGCCAGGTATTCCATACAGTGTTGATCCGCTGGGGAAATGAGAGAATGGTTCATCACACTTCTCTGAATGGCCTGCAATCTAAAACTCCCGTTGTTTATATTTGCAGTTCCCCAGTTAATATTTCCTGACTGCAGCTGCAAGAGTAACGGAAGCTGCAGAAACCAAAACTGTGCATAGGGGATGTGGCTACCACACCCCCACTTTACAGATGAAAACTGGGGGGGCAGAGAGGGCATAGTTGTTTGCACAGTGCCCCTCAGCCAGCAGATGGCAGGGCTGTCATTCTGTCTGTCTCTCTACACTTACACTCTTGCAGTCTTTGAGAGAGTGGAATGAACAAAAGTGACATAAGATTGTCTGTGGACTGAGAAAAGATTCCCTCCCACATGTCCTACAAGAAGCTGGAGGTTACGCTCCAAGCTGGGAGGAGTGGATTGCTAGGCAGGCGATGGCTTCCTAAAAAACACAGATCTGTCCCCGGTACCAACATATTCATTCTAGTTTAATGCACTTGTCTGGTGCGATCTTTGTAGACACAAGTCAGAACACTCAATTTTGACTAACTCTAACAGACCAGAGAAGCTCCAATGCAAAGCAGAGGACCAGCCCCATCCTGGTGACCGTCACCTTGCAGCAGTTAAGCAACCTCCTCTACGACCTTGGACCACTCACATTCACAAACCTTTTGAAGACCACTGGCAATGTTTCCCCAAATACCTCAGCCATGAAGACGGGGAGCGCTGGCCACTCTGCAATCCAGCTAACTTCATACCCTCAAATAACTGCCAGGAGCCCTAACACAAGCCCTTTCCACAGTAATCTCAAGTGTCCTCAGAAGGGGTCTTGTCACTCACGGAAGACACAACAGCCGCAGCACCACACACTGACTTGGAGATTCTGGTTTTTGAACATTTTCATATCCTTTGATTTGAATTTTGTACTCACCCATGTGAGAAACAGGTGAGTATCTTTTGTTTTGTTCTGTTTTGAGACAAGGTCTCATGTAGCTCTGGCTGTCCCTGGAACTCACTGTATCAACCAGATTGGCTTCGAATTCACAGAGAGCTGCCTGCCTCTGCCTCCCGAGTGCTGGGATCAAAGACGTGTACCACTTATGCCCAGTGGCAGGCAAGTATATATATTTTCTCTGTTGAGAACATTTAGGCTTAGAGAAGATAAATACTTGTTCAAGGTCACATCTGTAATAAGATTTGGGACTGGCTATGGCCATTGATCAGAGGATTCTGAGCCCAATGTTTCTTCACCAGCGCAACTACTCACAGCACATCACCTCAGGAAAGGGCTGTCAGGATCCATAGCCCTTCTCAGTGACATGGCTGTCTTGCAAATAAACCACAGATATGTTTGGCCACTGCAGTCACAAGAAGCCTGATCTGCCCACGCACCACGACACAGCCCCGCTTACGCAGAAGACTTGGGAATAGCTCCTTTCCCTCACCCACAGTCACTCCTGTAAATGTACCATTTCCCAAATTCGTTCAGACAGAATTTTGTATTCAGGAAAGGGCTTCCTTGGGCTTCATTTGCCGAGAGTCTGTGGTACCCGTGTGGCACCAAGACCCGGTAGAACAATGCTTCCAACAAGCAATGTAATGATCACTGATTCTACCCAACAAAGGAAGACATGAAAGTACCAAGGCGGCCTTCCCCATCTTCAACATAGCAATTCCCAGAAACACACAGTGGCTGACTCGCCACGCATCCCAATTTGTTTTCTCACCCTCAGATCTGCATCCTCTCCAACTCTCCTGAGTCCTTGGCAGGACAGAAGTGCCAGGGATATTTTCTACAATTTGCAGACAACAAAAGGCTTTTACATGTCCAAACGGGTGACTGTTAAAAGTCTGCTATCATGATGGTGTGAGCAAGCCGGCATCCCTAGGGGAGATTGTTGGGGTTATGTGCCTTAGGGAAGAAAACTGGGGCTGGAAAGCATTGAGGGGGAGGGCAGGAGCTGGGACTCTGGCTGGGAAGAGAAGGGACAAAAAGTCAGGACACTAGCCGAGAAAGAGGGACGTGAATTCCACTTGTGGATCACCTGCCAGCGTGTGCATAGTGGGCCTTTGTCACCCGCCAGCCACCATGTTATGGCTACAGGGAGAGGGTGCCAGTGACGCAGAGCCTGTGACACATGAGGGTGGTGGGAAGAGACCAAATGCTCACCATATATGATGTCATCAAGGACTCTGTTCTGTGACTTCTCCCACACTGTCTCACGGGCTCCCCAAACCCGTGAGCGTATGATTTCCATCCTGGGAATAAGGAGGCCAGAGCAATTGCTCAGAGCCTCCGAGCCATGCATCGGTGTCTGGGAAACAGGCCTTCCCATCTGCCTTGTGTGTGTGTCCTCCCTTCCAAAATATGTCTTTTCTGCTACACACCAAACATCGCCTTCTTGTTGTCCAAATTCTCAGCTCAAACCCCTGACATCTTCTCCAGGTTCTGTTCTGGTCCTTACTGTTCCATGTGGGGCCTTCATGCTTTCCTTCGCTCATTTTCAAGGCTCTGCGAGGGCACCAACGGCACCTCTCCTGTTCCTACCTTGCCTTGCTGTCAGCACAGTGGATGTCTGTTAAAAGAGACCAAATCTGAGACTCTCAGCCCCAGCTACCACTCTGCTGGCCCACTGGATTCCTGTACTTGATAGTGTCTCTAAGAAAGACTCTGCCTCCTTTTGGCTCTGATGGCTGAAGGACACCCCCTCCATTCCTGAGAACTCTATTCTTAGATGATTGGACTCACATGCTACTATGATATCAAAGTGCTCCTCAAGGTTCACTTACTAGGAGTTTAAATTCCCAGTGGAAGTCCCTGAGGCAGAGCTTAGCGAAGCATAGGTTATGCGGGCAGGAACGATGTTACCAGAGCGAGTCAGTTACCTTGAAAGCGGATTTGAAATTAGAAACCATGCTTGGCTGCTCTTGTTCACCTGCACTTGCCTTTTCTTGCCTTTGTTCCTCCTGGAATGATGCAGAAGGAAGGCCTGCCAGATGTGGCCTCTAAGTCTTGGATTTTCCAACTTTCAGATCTCAAGGCAAACACATTTCCTTTTTTACTGGACTGGAATTTAGAGCAAGTGAGCCACAAGTCCCCCTAAAAGCTTCTTTCTTTTAACGCATGCTCGGCCCCAGGTATTCTGTTAGAGAAACACAAACCACACTAAGAAAGGTTTAGTCTAGAGGGAAGCAACAGTTTGCTTCTCCCAATGGCAGTCTAAGACGCGTAACTTTAAGTTCTCAGTTTTGAGGGGCTAGGGAAAGCCGAGGCTGCACCAGCAGCCAGTGACAGTGAATGCCTTCTAATGGTGCCCCTAGCTGCCTCACAGGCACCTCCAGGAAGTAGAAACAGCATTATCCATGATATCTTCTCTTCATTCCTTCCCCAGGTTGCCCCGTAACAGAAGTGTCCAACCTTTTGACCTTGAGGTCTGACATCGTCAGTCACAATTGTGCTGAGCCACATGCATGGCTATCCTGGGACACATGCAGCTCATGAGCTTCAGGTTGGACATGCCTGACTAGAGTCAGTGAAAAGCAGGTGCCTGTAGTAGAGTCTGAGTAAAAGGAACCAGTGCTCAAATCCCTGCTAACTCTTGTGGCTGCCTGACTTTGGTGATGTGGAGAAGGAGATGAGCCTGACTGGGAAAAGTACAGGCAGGAGTTTCCTGTCCCACTGCCTGCTCCCAAATAACTGGCTCAGAGACTTAATATAAGTTACAAATGCTCGGCCGATAGCTCAGGCTTGGTACTAACTAGCTCTTACAACTTAACCCATTTCTAGTAATCTATGTGCTGCCCCAGGCTCGTGGCTTGTACCTCTATCCCATTTTGTGTGTCTGACTGGTTCTCCNTCTGGCTGGAGACTCCACTGACTCCNCCCTTCCTCATCCCATCATTCTTAGTTTGGCTTTCCTGCCTGACTTTATCCTGTTCAGCTATTGGCCAGTTAGCTTGTTTGGTAAACCAATCATAGTGACATATATTCACACAGTGTACAGAAGGATTATTCCAAAGCAGAAGAACCTTTCTGACATTGAAGAAAGAGCCTCTCACATAGCTGTCAAGATGGCTGGGCCTCTTGGTCTATGGCTGTTCTAGTTCTGAGCATGGGGTGGGGTGGGGTGGGGGCTGACTCAGGCAATCCTTCTTCCTTTCAAACATCTCACAATTAGGGTAGGAACCACTTCCCTGCCAGAGCCCTCTGTGGGTGGAACAAACATCTTCCTCAAGCAACTTTCCCTTGGTATCTGAAATAGAAAACTTCAGAATAAGAGCAGCACCCACCCCATCCCCCAACTGCCTGGATAAGCAGGAATCCCCCAATTCAGAGAGCTCCACCATGGTGGTCTGTGGCTCACAACCCACTTTGTCAGCAGCTCTGCCCCTCCTTCATGGAAACAGTCATGAGTTTACAGCAAGCTAAAAAGTGGCCTGAGAAAAATCCAGCCCCCAGCTGGCAGACACAGCAGCCCACCGCATTCATCTCAGCTCCGACTTCAACTGGACCTCCATCCATCACAGCCCTCCTGCCACGTNAGAATCCAAACCCAGTCTCCAAGCCTGGCATCTCAGAGTCACAAAGACAGCAACCAGAGGGCAGGAAAAGCACCTTGTTCCAACAGCTGGCTCCTGAGCAGAAGTCTAGACTAGCAGGTGTAAGATGGATTTTTTAAATGGTCTTGTTAAATAAAACACAGAGGCAGAGATAGGGGTGAAAGTCTGACAGNGATCAGAGGAATTAGGAACAGCTACCAGCCTCACCTTAGACTGCCACTGCCGCTCTCAAAATGGAGAGTGAGTGACTTCCTTATACCTCCACATTATATCCCTTTCTGTTTTGTTCTCCCATTGGCTCTTTCAGCCTAGCTACATCACTTCCTCCTGTCTCCCATCTATCACTTCCTGCCTGTCTGTATAGACCTCCAGAATTCTATGGTTGATGCTGGGATTAAAGGCATGGGTCTCCACACTTGACTGTTCCTAGTGTGACCTGGAACCCACAGGGATCCAGACAGACCTGGCTTGCTAAGTGATAGGATTAATGGCATGTGCTAATTTTGCAAGGTTAGCGGCTGACCTTGTTCCTCTGATCTTCAGATAAATTTTATTGGGGGACATAGATAAAATACCACCACATGCGGGGACTCTGCATCTCTATTGACTTTGCCTAATGGAGGGAGGTAAATGTGTGGTCTTTGTCCTTAGTAGTATTATCATATTTGTGATGGAACACCAGTGCTTTGTTCTTTGAAAGACTCTTCAGTCTTAAACAATAGTGACTATTTATATTGATCCTTTATAACATGAGGAACTAATTAATGCTCACTCATGTGTTGAGTTCACAACCAGAAACATCAGCCTAACTAGGCATGGTGATACAGGCCTGTGACCTGAGCATTTAGAAAGCAGAGGCTAGAAGACTGCAAGTTCAAGCTCCAGCCTGGGTNACATATTGAGTTCTAGTCATGTGGACTATACANCAAGACCATCTATCTTGAATGAAGAAAAGTAGGGACTAGAAAATTGGCTCAGGTGTTAAGGGCACTTGCTGATTTTCAGAAGACCCACATACAGTTCCCAGCACTACCTGAACTCCAGCTCCAGAGGATCTGCTGCCCTCTTCTGGCCTTTTGGGGCTGTTACACACACACACACACACACACACACACACACACACACACAATTTTGTTGTAAAGAGCAAGAAAAATTGTGTAAAGGGAAAATAGGGACTGCTCTGAAAAGCCCTTGAGAATTGGGTGAACCCTGAAAAAAAGATCAGTTTTCCTTCAGAAAATGTTCTTTTAAAATGCAGACTCACGGGTGGGTGGTGGTGGTGCATGCCTTTAGTCCCAGCACTTAGGAGGCAGAGGCAGGTGGATTTCTATGAGTTCAAGGCCAGCCTGGTCTACAAAGCAAGTTCCAGAACAACCAAGGCTATACAGAGAAACCCTGTCTTGAGAAAACAATGTGTGTGTGTGTGTGTGTGTGTGTGTGTGTGTGTGTGTGTGTGTGTGTATTTAAGGGCGTGAGCATGGCAGCACACATCTTTTATCCCAGCACTCAGAAGGCAGAGGCAGGTGAATCTCTATAATTTTGAGGCTAGCCTGATCTACATAGTGAGTTCCAGGCCAGGCAGGGCTATGTAGAGAGGCTCTGTATCAAAAGAACACGAAAAGAAAATATGGCTATATGCAAGAAGCCTGTGCTGATGCACCTTAGAGAAAGCTGAAGGAAGATGGAGCTGAGGGGTGGGGGATAGGCTGTGGAGAAAGGAGAGAAACTTGATGGGAACAGGCTGTAAGATCCTTGGACATCTTGGAGGACATCAGACCTCCCAAGTGTGTTACACAGCCTTCCGTTACTGCCACCAAGTACCCGAGATAGTCAACATAGAAAGGGAAAAGACTTGAAGACTTCTCACAAAATGGTGACCAGGAAGCTAAGTAGAAAAGAAGAGGCTGTTGTCCCAATATCTACTTCACAGCCATGCCTACAATGACCTAATGTCCTTTCAAAAGGACACGTTCTCAGGTGTCCCACCATGTCCCAATAAAGCAACAGAATGAGGGACACACCTCTAATCATGACTCTTTAGGGGACATATCATAGGAGTGCTATGTCCCTGGGATGGGGTGAGGTGTCCAGCACAGAACAGTCACGAATTACATGTGGCTCCATGCTGTCCACAGGCATTTAAAACCAAGATGTGTGATGGATCAGTGCATGAAGCACTTGCCACAGATTGGAGCTCAGATCCCTGGCAACCACAGATGCTGTGTAGGTATAGTAGCTTACTTACAATCCCAGCACTCAGGAGTCAGTGGCAAGGGAGTCCTAGAACAAGTCTAGTTGACTAGACTAGCTGGCTCAGTGAACACAGAGTTCAAATAAGAGACTGCTAAATACATAAAATGGAGAGTGATCAACACCCAGTATCAACCTCTGCATGCTGTGGAATAGAATATTTGTTTAACNATGTAATTCATTTGTTTATGCTGTGTTTGTTTAACTATATAAAGATGGGTTGCATTTGTTTCACCTTGCCTGCCTAAGGCACCTGATTGGTCTAATAAAAAGCTGAACAGCCNATAGCTAGGCAGTAGAGAGATAGGCGGGGCTGGCAGGCGGAAAGAATGAGTAGGAGGAAGAACCTAGGCTCAGAGAGAAGAAAATGAGGGGTT
>LZPO01037920.1:698351-708351 GCA_001675575.1 Neotoma lepida
GTGTGTGTGTGTGTGTGTGTGTGTGTGTGTGTGCCTCTGTGTGTGTGTACGTGTATGTGGAGGCCCACCACTGACACCAGGAATTTTTTTCAATCATTCTTCCACCTTCTTCTTTGAGACAGGGTCTCTCAATCAATCCAGAGCTTGCTGATACGGTTANTCCCACTAAACAGCTCACTTTGGGGGTTCTCTGTCTCTGCCTTCTGAGCCTGGAATTACAGGTGAGCCGACGCACACATGCACGCACACACACACATGAACACACACACACACATAATCTACCTAGGTTCTGGGCATCTGAATGCTGCTCGTCTTGCTTATGTGACAAGTACTTTAACTGCTGAGCCATTTCCCCAGCCTGAGGAGAAGCCATTTCCACTAATCAGAGAAATCTCCGAGAAGAAATATCCTATTGGAATTTGAATTATGAGGACGCAAAGATAGTAAGAGCTGGAAAGAGTGTTCACACAGAGAGCCCAGCATGTGCAAAAGTCCTGAGGAAGAGAAAGAGTTCAACAGTGCCATAGAGAGAAAGAAAGCCAGNGGCCAGAAGTGAGGAGCAAAGCAAGGCATCCTGGATGGGAACGGAGANGCAGACAGAGGTCATAGGAGATGTCTTAAGAGAAGGGAAAAAATAGAACCGGGCTTAGTGACGCACACCTTTAATCCCAGCACTCAGGATGCAGAGGCAGGCGGATCTCTGTGAGCTCAAGCCAGCCTGGTCTATAGAAGAGTTCCAGGACAGCCAGAACTACATGGTAAGACCTTGTCTTGAAAAAAAACTGTACATGGTAAGACCTTGTCTTGAAAAAAAACTGAGAGAGAGAGAGAGAGAGAGAGAGAGAGAGAGAGAGAGAGAAGAGCTTTAGATTTTATTGTATAAATTAATTTAAAGCATTAATTCAGCCAGGAGGTGGTGACACACGCCTCTAATTCCAGCACTCCGGAGGCAGAGACAGGCAGATCTCTGTGAGTTCCAGGCCAGCCTGGTCTACAGAGCAAGTCCCAGGACAGCCAGGGCTACACAGAGAAACCCTGTCTTGGAAAAACAAAAGAACAAGCATTAATTCATGGATAGGGGTGGAGAAATNATTCAGTGGTTAAGACCACTTGCTGCTCTTCCAGAGGACATAAATTTGNCCCCAGCTCCCACATCAGGTGGCTCCCAAACACCTGTATCTCCAGCTCTAGGGGATCCTNTCTTCCAGTCTCTGAGGTCACCAGCAGACACCGAGACACACACATATACACATAAATCAAAAGAGGAAGTAATCATGAAAAATAAAATATCCCGGGCACAAGGCAACCTCTGTTCCATAGCTGGGACTTTAGGTGTAGGGTACCACCATGCCTGGCTCTGGATTTTGAGAATAAAACTGTGAGAATAAAAATCTATGACTGGATAATTCTTTTTTATGATTTTTTAAATTCTTTATGATGTGTACAGTGTTCTGCCTGCATGTATCCCTGCCCGCCAGAAGAGGGCACCAGATCTCATTACAGACGTTTGTGAGCCACCATGTGGTTGCTGGGAATTGAACTCAGGACCTCTGGAAGAACAGTTAGTGCTCTTAACCTCTGAGCCATCTCTCCAGCCCCAACTGGATAATTCCTAACAAGAGAGAGGCTCCCTGGTGTGTGTTATTGAAGGATCATCCAGGATGCTAAGGGGAACAGAGTTGAGGGAAAGAGGCCAGGCAAGCATGCTGGCTGTAGTGCAGGGCCAAGCTGGTGATAGCTGGAACCACAGAGGAGTTACAAAGGTACAGGGTGCTGTGGCAAACACAGCGAGGGCAAAGCCACCACCACCACTGTGTGGGGACATGTGTCAGGACAGGAGCAGAGACTTGGGTGAGCAGGAGCATCTCGGCCTGTGCTGCCTCTCATGGTTTGCTTATCAAATGAGATGGAGATGCCTGGGNAGGNGGAGGTCACAATGAAGAAAGATGTCACTCAAGGGGACTACCTGAGCCATGCTATCTTGGGGNTGCTGCTGTGTGACTTTTTCTGGGGAGACATGAAGAAACTCCATGCATCCCAGATGACAGATCAAAGACACAATTCCACCTTCATCAAGCTCAATGAACGGGAAGGGTGGTTGTTTTGTTTTGTTTTGTTGGTTGGTTGGCTGGTTTTGTTTTGTTGTCCATTGCTCACACTAACTTAATAACTGGTAAGTTTTTGAGGNTCCCTTACCGGAAACCGGAGGAGAGGCTACTCACAGGAGTGTGGTGACTAAAAGACAACCACATCACTGAAAATCCCAGGTGGAATGGGTGAGAACTCCAATGGGGTATATTCCTGGAACCCCCTGAATAGATTACCGACAGCTAGGCCAGCCGGAGTACCGGCTCTCCCCAGCAATTGTTCCCGCTTCCATAACCTTGGGGAGGGGTTTGGTGAGTCTTAACTCTCAGAGTTCTAGAGCCTGGCAAATTGTGTGAACATCTTNCCACCCTCCAGGAGGAAATGCCTCAATTCCCCAAAAATGGCTATTCCAAAGATGCCCATTGGCTTAAAGAGGAACAGTCAGCTGGCATAGGTATTTGGAGTCTTATGGGCAAAAAGGATGGTAATAGGGACCAAGGGGAGGAGAGAGCCCCGAGGAGATGGAATATGGCATGAGAGACATTCACGGCTTGCAAGGATGAAGATCCCTCTTGCCACAGTTTCCAGCTCTACCGAATCCCTCAAATATCACTAAGCTAACTGGGCACNNTCTGAGGCACCCAAGATACATCCAGAAGTAGACAAAAGTCTTCCTGGGCAGAAGATAAGTCACTGGTCACGAGGATGCCACCTGCGGGGCAGCTGTGCCCGGCAGACAGATCCAAGAGCTGTGCTGGCCGAAACCTGAGCTGAGAGCCCCAGCAGCGACTGAGTTAGGAAGGAGGAGTCTCGATATTTGCGATTATGCAGAAGGCAGAATTGGTCATCACTCTCAGAAGGGAACACAATAGCCCANGAGGTGGGAAGAGAGGCAAGGCCAGCAGTNTATAAGGCCACCATGGGAGGGAGCTGGGGATCCCCTGAGGTCTATGAGAAACCCACAAAAAATTAAGCCAAAGAGTGACAAGACCATGGAGGACACTGGAAAAATCACTAACTGGAAAGCAGCTTGGTCTCCTCGTCATGGAGGTAGTTCCATGAGGACATCTGTCCCCACTGTCCCCTTGCATTATGGGAAATTCTCGCCTTCTGAGGACCGTCATCTCCCAACCCTGGGCTCTTCTCTTATACCAACACCATCATCAGTCTCAAGCCTTCCCAATAACCCAAGCTAGAGACATCCATCCATCCATCCATCCATCAAGTCTCTGAAGGGCAGCTACGGGTCAGGCCTTGTTTGTGATGCTCTCAATCCAGTGGGGAAGACAGTGGGGAATCCAAGTCACCCCTTTATGGAACCCAAATTCCAGGGCAATAGGCAATCAACATAAAAGGTTTTATAATTCATTTATTTTAGATGATGGCCAGTGGGCGTGGGCATCATAGGCTTCAAGGAGAGAGGCAATGTTGTGTGGGAAAGTGGGATGTGTTCTCAGGAGAGGGATCTGTGTGGCGTAGGAGGGCTTCCTCAGGGGAGAAAGGCAGTGTCATGTATAATAGAAGGGTGTCCCCTGGGGAAGGGAGAGAGCTGTATAGGGTGATGTGAGGGTGTTCCCAGGGGAGGGACCCAGTGTTGCATGGGGGTAGGGTGTTGTCACAGGAGGGAGGCAGTACTGTGTGTATCTTAGGGTACAAGTATGTTGCAATGGCCTAGAGAGACTCTACCCATAGGAGGAGGCTAGTGCAGTGTCCAAAGGTGGCTTACAGGGAGTTTCACCCCTCCCCCATATGGAATCAACCCTGTGGATTCCACATCTAGTATATCCCTCTCGAGAAATAGTGTTCCCATCATGGTCTAGCTGCCCAATAGAAAATCCATCACTGTGGCCGTCCATCATGGCAGTCACCATCAACATTTCTGGAAAATAAACTGAATTCACTCCTCCTTTGTTCTCTTGAAAGCTGCTGATCTCTCTCCTGCCATACTTCCTCACTCGGGCATTTGCTCACGCCCTCTTTGAGTCCCTTGGATGTATTTATAGCTGTCCTGTGGATTAGCTAGCTTGCTTTTCTCTGAGAAGATTCCAGTGAGGGTCTCATTTCTGGAGAAGACATGGTATCTTGGTTATTGAGATCACTTGGGGTTTTGTGACTGGACCTAGGCGTCTGGACTTAGGTCATTGGCAGTGCTCCTAGGTGTGGATATCTGGTCTCTCTTTTGTTGAATGGTTGTTCGGATCCTTCTTTGCTCTTACTTCAACTTGTCAGGTGGTGCACCCCCTTAATTATGCTTGGTGTTCAGTCTCGGGGCCACTCTGTGTATGAAGGGTGTGTCAGAAGTTGTGGAATAATCTTTTTGCACACTGTGAAGATTTGTCTCTGCCAAGGCACCTTCTGATTGGTTTACTAATGAGCTGAATGGCCAATAGCTAGGCAGGAGAGGATAGGCACGACTTCCGGGGACAGAGAGGAACTCAGGGGAAGAATCTGAGAGGTAGGTATTTTGCCAGTGAGAAGCCGAGGAAGTGGGATGTACTGNACTGAGGAGAGGTAAAGAGCCATGTGGCAGAAGGTAGATTAATATAAATGGACTAATTTGCATTTTAAGAGCTAGTTGGGAACAAGCCTAAGCTAAGGCCAAGCTTTCATAATTAATAATAAGTCTACATGTCATTATTCAGGAGCTGGCAGTACAAAGAAAATCCATCTACGAGAAGTGGTATCTGCTCACCTATGAATAGGTGCAACTTCTGAGCCTAAGAGTAACTTCCTGTAGACTTAGAAGATTCTCTCTGCCTATCTCAGAAGTTTGTGTAGGCTTACTGGATTTTGCAGACAATCCTGGAGTTCTCAGGTGGACCCCTGTTATGCCAGTGCTGGGAGGAGTAGTGGATGGGGTGGACTGATAGGCAGGCAGGATTGGGCAGTCCCAGAAGGAAGTCCACACTGTCCAGTACAGAAGTAGGGGGTGGACAGGGTGATGCTGGGCAGGAGGCAGAAAAGTGGATCTCTCTCTCTCTCCTGCATATGGGAAGTCTCCTGGGCAGTCTCTTGTTTCTAGAGAGCAGTGGGATTAGAAACACTGACGCAGTGCAGTAGCCCCTTCCTCAAACTCAAGCCAGCTTACTACAAACGAATTCCAAACTCCTTGCACCCTCCGAGTCTGCCCTCCCACCCCTGCCTGAGGCCACTGCTTCAGAGCAACCCTCCTGCCTCCCCTGTATTGCCCAGCCACGTTGGTATCCTAGCTCCGTCTCCCCTCAGGGCCTTTGCACATCTGTATTAATTTGCTTTTCCATTGCTTTGATATAACACTGTGACCAAAAGCACGTGACGGTAGAAAGGGCTTGTTTGGCTTGTGTGCCCCAATCATAGTACACAGCTGAGAGAAGCCAAGGCAGGAAAGCAAGCAAGGCAGGAGCTGAAGCAGAAACGATGCGGGAATGCTGTTTACTGCCTTGCTCCGCATGGCTTGCTCAGCCTGCNTTATCACACAACCCAGGACCACCTGCCTATGGGTGACACCACCCACAGTGGGCTGGGTCCTCCCTCATCCATCAATCACTAATGAAGAAAATGCCCTCACAGACTTGCCTATGGGCCAATCTGATAGATGCATTTTCTCAACTGACAGTCCCCTCTTTCCAAAAGCCAGCTTGTGCCGAGTTGACAAAACAACAACAACAACAAAACTAACCAGTACCTATGTTGTTCTCTCTGCCTGGAACTTTCTTCCTGGCTTTCCTAATGGCCGCCTTTTCATACCCTCAGATCCCAGTAAAAATGTCACCTCCTCTCCCAGAAGCCATTGCCAGTTGCTCTGCCCAAAAAGCACCTTTAGTCTTTGTCATTTGTGGCTGTGTTAGACAGGTCCTTTTCATGAGTTCTTTCTCCTGCAGCTTGGCAATGAAGCAAGCAGAAGCACAGGACAGCAGCACAGCAGGGACGAAGGCATCAGGGCATGGGTGCCATCACATGGCTGTAAAGCACCATCCTTGACTACAAAGTCGTGAAGTGGACCTTTGAGAGCCATGCTGGAGGAGAAGCCATCAGGANCTGGCACCGCTATGGTTGTCACAGTCAACCTTAGGGGCGTCCCCATATGCCCTGGCTCTTTCCATCCAGCTCCTATTCCCCCTTTTCCCTCATGCACACCAGACTCATCTCTGCTCAGGGAAAGAAGGAGGGTCAGATGGCTGCTTTGGGAAATGCTTTGTTGTTACCATTAATAGTTGTCCAGAGCCTCCTGTGACTGAGTCCTTCTTCCCTTGACTGGTCCCTGTCTCGGGTCAGCCCACAGAACCAGAGCAAACACCCCAACCTGGTGTGGTCTCTGCCACAGTACAGGGTGTTCACTCTTAGAGGAGAGAGGACACTAGCTGTGAGTAGAGGGGAAGCCTGGGCGGGCTGTGGTCACAAGTGGGGAGTAGGGAAAAATGAGGAAACCAGGGTGATANGAGNGGGGCAGTCAGCTGAGGAGAGAAGACAGGAGATTGCCCCACCTGCTGTTCAAGTCAGAGAAGATTTAAGCTTGTTTTCACAAGTCAAATTTTGAATGTCCCCCACAGGCCCAAATGGTAAAGGCTTGATCTCCGGATAGCACTGCTGGAAGGTCGTGTCACCTTTATAAGGTTCGCAGGTCACTGGAGACACATCCTAGAGGGAACTGTGGACCTGGCCTTTGCTCTTCCCTTTTGTTCCTTGGCCATGAGGTGAGTCGTTTCTTCTGCCATACACTTCCCACCCTGACACACAGCATGCCCACCCTGACATACAGCATGCCCACCCTGACATACAGCATGCCCACCCTGACATACAGCATGCCCACCAGAGGCCTAAAGGTCTGAGTTCCCCCATCTCAGGCTGAAGCTTCCAGAATTGTTGGCTAAAAACCCTTTGCCCTCACAGATAAATGATCTTGGGTATTTTTTTTTTGTCTTTAAATTTTATGTGTATGGATATTTTACCTGGATATATGTGTGTGCATTGTGTGTGTGCCAGGTACCCACAGAAGCCAGAAGGGGGCACCAAGTACCGTGGAACTACAGTTAAGGACAGTTGTAAGTCACCACATGGGTGCTAGGAACTGATCTGGGGACCTCTTCAAGAATAACAAGTACTCTAAACCACTGAGCCATCTCTCCAAGTTTTGGGGATTTTGTTGTTGCTGTTGTCTGTCTGTTTGTCTGTTTTAATCTTTTTTTTTGTGACTGGACCTTGCTATGTATAGAATTATCAATCCATCTGCCTCCACCTCCTTTTTTTTTTTAAATTTATTATGTATACAGAGTTCTGCCTGCATGTAAGCCTGCAGGCCAGAAGAGGACACCAGATCTCATTACAGATGGTTGTGAGCCACCATGTGGTTGCTGGGAATTGAACTCAGGACCTCTCGAAGAGCAGCCAGTGCTCTTAACCTCTGAGCCATCTCTCCAGATCCTGCCTAGGCTTCTTGACTGCTGGGATNGCAGGTGTGTACCACCATGCTAGAATGAATTGCTGTCCTCTTCAAGTGCCAATGGTAAACTTTGTTATGGAAATCTGCGTGATGTGCAAAGCACAGAATGTGGATTTCTCCATGGGCTTTAGAAAGTTCTCGAGAAAGAACTTATCCGAGATAGACAGGCATGCATTTCCCCTCCCCCCACTCCTCACCTTTTGAGATAGGGTCTCTCTGTAGCTCTGGCNGTCCTGGAACTCACTCTGTAGACCAGGCTGGCCTCGAACTAAGAGATCCACCTATCTCGCCTCCCAAGTGCTGGGATTAAAGGTGTGCGCCACCACCGCAAGGCTGCATCCCCCCTCTTTGCAACTGTTCAACTCCTATATGGTCTGAGTTTGATAAGGAAGGTCTTGACACTGGGGATTTTTTCACAGCCAAGCTGATCCATGTGNAATTGAGAGGCAGCTGAAGGTCACAGAGCCAGCCAGGATCCAAGAGACCAAGAGCGGCATAGAAGAAGTCTCAAAATGGATATTGGTTGTAGTATGTTCAGATAGCTCCCCAAAAGTGGAAATAGACGTCAAATAACAGACATCACCCCTGGGGTAAATCTACACAAGAAGATGACAACATGTCAGGTCCAACACAGAACATAGATGAAATATCAAAAGGGTAAGGGGGGGTGGGGAAGTTGGGTATCTAATGGGGATGGAAGAGGGAGCATGGAGGGAAAGAAGGCCAGAGGCCACAGCCATGGTCTCCCAATGGAAACTGATGCCTTTTCAAACCAAAGATGGGAGGAGAAAGACCACTGACCCGAATCATCATGGCCAAATTAATTAAAGCAAGCAATTAATTACAGCAGCGTTTTTATTCATTACACAGGCTGCTTCCCCTTAAGGTAGGGTTCGAGAGGTCAGCATTGGATGTGTGGAAAACAAGGCTCAGGAGTCGGGGGTTTCCAAATGGGGGATTTGACAGGCAAAATAGGTGGGGTTAGAGGAGCAGAACAAGCATAGCAAGTTAGTCCTTCCTGAAGTAAAGACATGGTTGCAAGGTGGGCATCATGAGGGAGTCATAACACTGGTAGTCACAGATAGTCGTAGATGGTCGTAGATGGTCATAGATGGTCATAGATGGTCATAGATGGTCATACAACCTTTTGAAACAAAGACATGGTTTCTGGTTCCTTGAACAGGCAGTACAGAACCGTTTATAGTTAAGGTTATAGTGGAGCATAGCCCAACCCTTGGGAAACAGAGGTTTGGTTATAAACAGGAATGAACTTAGTTTGTCTTTACTTATAAGATGGCTTTTAAGCCCAAGATGTAGGCAGGCTGGTTCTTCAAGAGACAGGGTGGTCAAGTCCAGAAATGTATCCTATAGAAGTCAGGCAAATCCAGGTTAAAAAAAATCTTACTTTTTTCTTAAGAGCTGTCTGGCTCACTTGGATGCAAACACCAAATCTAGGGACCATTGTCTCTCCATCTGTGGGTACATCTGGGCTTAAGTACATCCATTTTTTTTGCAAATTGCAAAAGTCAAATTGAGTTGAGCATGATGGGCCATACTTTTCATCCCCGCACTCAAGAGGCAGAAGCAGAAGGGACTCTGAGTTCAAGGCCAGTCTGGTCTACATAGTGAGACCCTGTCTCCAAAAAAAAGTTAAGTAGGAAAACCACATAAACAACACCATACCGCTTAAGGGTGGGTGTTCAAAAGCCAGAACAAAGGCAAAGGTGAAAGAAATGAAATGTGGACTTGTGCGCTTCCCTCTGGAGACAAAGCCTCTATGTGGAGTAGCAGCCAGCAAGTCCCCACCCCTTTTAGGAGGGTCAGACACTGGCTGCGGAACCACACTCCTATTTTCACTTTCTCACCAGGCTTTTCTTCTCCGGGCGTTTCCTCAGATCTGCAGGATGGCTTGGGCCGTGGTGGAGTGTTTGGCCTCTGACCCCCTGGGAAAGACCATGCCTTGACTCAGAAGTGCCCCATCGGAGACTTTTGTGCCCCCTCCCCCTGCGGTTTGGAAAGGGTAGTACCAAAAGCTAGATCCATCCAGCCCGAGTCGACAGGACGCTGAGGAGGCTGGCCTTCTGNGGCCTTGCTTCCTCTCTCCTGTCTCCCCGGCTGGAGCTCTTTAGCTTTCCGCGTTTCAAAGAGAGTGAGTGGCCTGGGCAGATAAGATCAGCTCGATTTGGGGTATCCCAAAGACTCAGCTTCTACAAGTAGGGACACTTGCCCAGGCAAGCTTCCAACAACAAGGAACACTGCAGACCTAGTAGAGGGACCAACTGCCACTTTCCAAACTCCGCAGGCTAGCTCTCTTCTCCCACGAATGGCCCCAGGTGGAGGTGTGTGGGACAGCCCATTCCTGTGCACAGTTGGGGCGCACAGTGGACTAGGGAGAGGTGCTTGGGGACCAGGTGAAAAGTAGATCTAATCAATTAACCGCGCCCTCTCTGCGCATCACCTAGTGCCCATCAGAGCAGGTACCTCAGCTCCCTT
>LZPO01037920.1:713351-721123 GCA_001675575.1 Neotoma lepida
CCTGGAGCTCCTATCGGTTTTGCTTTGAATTCAGCTCCCGTTCCTCCTGCCAGTGAGACACAAGAGAGAGGAAGGAACTGGTATGTCGGCCATGCCTCCCTCCTCTCCACCCACACTCCCCATTGGTTAGGGGAAAAGTCCACGGCTGGGTAAGGAATGAACCACCCAGAGAGGACTGGACCTCTGGAGAGGATCGCAAGTCCCCTCAGGAAGAAAAACCAAATGCCCTGCTGGTCTCTGGCTCCTTACATATGTCTCTACCACACACATGTCCCAGTGTGTCACCCACTAGTGCAAAACAAGTCTGTCTTTTAGCCCAGCTGCTTGCTGAGATTGGAGTTGGGTGGCAGCTGGCCCCAGACAGGACAATGTCAAGGCCTGCTGTTTAACCCCTACCCCCCCCCTCCCGCCCCCTTTTAAGGCTCGGGCATTCTGCATACCCTTCTGTCTTGACCAGTTACTCTAAGCCATAGTTGCCCACCACCAGTGACGACCCTGCACAGGCAGTTCGCTTAAAGGAGGGTTGCTGAAGAGTGGTTTAGGCCGAGTGAATTGACTGTCTTGGTCTGCCTGTGAGGAGTGAGTCAAAACGGTTTAAAATATAATAGCAATCCCTGTGTTGCCAGGAGGAAAAGCTTCAGGGCAGAGTGCCAGGCAGGGCGTGAGCAAGGCTGTGATCACAGGCCCCAAAGCTTGGGGAAAGTCCAGCTCTGGGGCCCCCAGCAGCTCTCTGCGGGCGCTGGCAGCTTTACCCTGGGTTTGCGGGCTCAGTGCATGCGCTTTAAACCGTGGCCGAGAGCTGGAGCGGTGCCTGGAAGCGGCTTCGAAACGGTGAAGTCGCAGCGCCCCCTGCTGGTGCACGGCCGCAATAGCGATCAGAGTTCTGAGTCTGGACTCAGGCAGTTCTAGGACTTGAGAGGTTTAGCATTTCACACAGCTTGCAAGATTGCGAAGCTCCCACAAGGACCTGAAGCTTGTCTGGAAGTAAGCAGCTCCTGCTGCGTCCTTCCTCTTGTCCCGTTCAGTTCACCCACTGCATAAAGTGAGGCCCAAGGGCCAGCAAAGAGCAGAAGGCAATCTTTGGTGCTGGCTATGGATTGATTTAAAACCACAGTAAAAGGCAAGTTCGTTCTTTCATAAAGGTGAAAATCATGTCACTGGATAAGTGTCAAGTGGTAGCCATCAAATGAGTCTCATACATTCAACAGCCCCCTTAGGATAAGCTGGCCAGCTGCCTTCCCATCATGGTCCTTTGTGTAAGCTAGACCCTGAGACTCCCCAGAATCCCCACCGGGGCAGACACTCAACTACCCATAAGCCACACTCAGCTTATGGGTTTGTCCATTTACTGTGATCTCAGAGGACACGCTGCCCTTGGCTACTTCTGTCGCCTTCAACTGTTACCAAGCAGGTGCATATACCACTTATCATCAACTCCCAGGCCTGCCACCTCCCCTCTGCCACCCTCACAGCTGCACAGGGATCCTCATCAACCCCCATCAGGTCAAGTTAATGATCAAAAGCTTTTTTTAAAAAAGGTTTATTTTATTTTATTTTGCATGTGTGAATGCTTTTCCCATGGAGGTCAGAAGAAGTCGGCTCCCCTAGAACTGGAGTTACAGATGGTTATGAGCCACCATGTGGGTGCTGGGAACCAAACCCTGGTTCTTTGCAAGGGCAACCAGCGCTCTTGACCACTGAGCCATCTCCCCATTCCAGATTAAAAGTTTCTTTCCTCAGGATGCTGAGGCTGGAGAATCACAAATTCCAAGCCCATCAGCACTACAGAGTGGGGTCAAAGCCAGCCTTGGCAACTTAGTGAGCCCCTATCTCAAAATTTTAAAAAGTCAAAAAGAGTCAGGGACGTAGCTCAGTAGCAGTTTCTAGTTTATCATGAAGGAGACCCTGGGTCCTGTCCCCAGCGCTGCATCAAACAGAAGTGTCACCTAACCTGTCCGGTTTACTGTCCAGCCTTCTGTCCTCCTCACCCACGCCCCAGTCACAGCCTTTGNAGACTGATTTGTATCATCAGCTATGCTGGGGATGGAACTCCCATCCTGGAGAGTGTCGGGCAGGGGCTCTGCCAGGCAGGGGCTGTGCGGTGGAAGCAATGTCTAGTTAGTTGTTTATATTTATCCTTTAGACTCAGCTTTGATGAGATCTCAGGGTCAAAGCCGTTCTTTCTCACTGTGACGCATCCCACAGGCCAACACAGACATTTATGCACTTACTGGGTACCTCGTGGTCTGGTGACTTTCATGAGAGAGAGAGAGAATAACATTTGTGCACTGCTGTGTCTTCAACACCAAGTGCAGGGCCCAGGTGGAATGGTCCTATCAGATGGATGTTGATAACTCAGGGAGGTTGCATTTTCATCTGCTGTCACACAGCCAACAGGTGAACATTCAATTGTTCAATAAATTCGCTACCTGGAAGAGGACTTGNGGGTTGGGGTGGGGCATGGAGCAGCCTGACAAAGAAGATTCTGAAATAGTTGGTTCTCAGTGAGCTTCTCTGTAGAGTGTAACTACATAAGAACACATGGATCACGTGGGTGGGATTCACACTGAGAGGAATCTCATCTCAAGAACAAATCATAGTCAAGCGCTGGTGGTGCACACCTCTTATGCCAGCACTCGGGCCAGAGGCAGGTGGATCTCAGTGAGTTCGAGGCCAGCCTGGTCTACATAGTGAGTTCCAGGACAGCCAGGGCTACACAGAGAACCCCTGTCTCAGAAGGAAAAAAAAAGGGAGGGGGCAGGTTAGTTTCTTTTTAAAGGGACTGGAAAGAGAATTTCCGATTGAAGACTATATATTTCTTTATTTGTGTGTGCACTAGGGCAGAGGGCAGAGGAGGACATTTGTAAAGTTGTTTTTCTCCTTACAACTCATTTATAAAGGCAGGNTCTCTCTTGTAATTCCTACCCTTCCATGAACTCCAAGCNAGCTGGAAGGCAAGATTCCTATGGATCTCCCGTCTCCAACTTCACCTCTCNGTAGGAGAGCTGGGATTACAGATATGCCCCACCCTCGCTATTAGACCAGGCTGGCCTCGAACTCACAGAGATCCCCCACCTCTGCGTCCCGAGTGCTGGGATTAAAGCATGTACTACTGCACCAGACGGCACCCAGGACCTTATGAAGATTGAACTCAGGGCATCAGGCTTGTGCAGCTTGGGATTTTTACCTGCTGAATCGTCTTGCCTGTCGGAAAGTTTTATTGATTTGTTTATTTTCCAAGCTTTCCCTTGACTGGGCAAGAGAACAGACAACACACCATTTCTTCTCTAAAGACAGGTTTGGGGGTTGGTCAGGAGAGTGGACAGGGTTATGTGAGTCTCAACAGCCAGGTGCCTTCCAGCCACCGAGACCCACTGTACACAGAGGGCGCCAGAGGGCCGCTGGCCAGGCGCTGTGCTCAGTGACCCTCTCCGTCCTTTTCGCCAGGCTTGTTGACTATGCTGTGCCGTTGTGTAGCACTTTGGGTTGACTATGTCATATGTTTTTGTTCGGTTGGTTTGGTTTTTGTTTTTCAAGACAGAGTTTTTGTTTTGTTTTGTTTTGTTTGTATTACAACCCTGGCTGTCCTGGAACTCACTTTGTAGACCAGGTTGGTCTCCAACTCCTAGATATCTGCCTGCCTCTGCCTCCCAAGTGCTGGGATTAAAGGCGTGCGCCACCACATCTGGGCTGCTTCACGTGTTGTATAATGTCTCAGTTTAAATTCTGGAGAACCCCGATATCCCCAGTGTGACTTGTCATTTCTCTGACTACATTAGCTGAGAGGACTGAGCCAGGGAGATGACAAGAATAGTTTCATACAGCAAAGAAAATGGAGACCAACACTATAAAACCATGGCTGGAATGGATTCATTAAGTCAGAGGACGTTGGGTCAGCTCGGTGCTGAGAGCTTGCCCAGGCAGCTTGGGGCCATGGATTTCATCTCCTGCTCATCAAACCAACCAAAAGAAACTCCATGTGGCCCCTAGGCTGCCCTTGAACTGGCAATTCTCCTGATTCAGCCTCCTGATGTGACGGAGATGGAACAGGAGGCCTACGAAGGTAAGAGGCTGTTCAAGACCACATCATCCTTGAATGTCCTGGCCTTGACCCCCAACTGAAGTACCGCAGAAAGCACATGNCCCCTAAAAGACAGCAGAGCTTGCTCTCAGTCCTTCCCCTCCATAACAAGGGGTCTTTGTGGGAAAAAGAGAGAAAATGCCATCATTGCATGTGCTGGATGCTGTCAGTATTTTTGCTGTGTTACTTTCCAAACTCTTAAATTGATACATTTGAACTTACAACAGGGAGCTAGAGTGACTGCACAGTGGTTAAGATGCTTGATGCTCTTGCAGAGGACCCAGGTTTGGTTCTCAGCACCCACATGGTGGCTCACAACCATCTGTAAGTCCAGTTCTAGGGCATCTAACGCCCTCTTCTGGCCTCCTTAGGAACTGCATGCACACAATGCCCTTAAATACATGCAGGCAAAACACTAGCACAAATAGAGTAAAAATAAATCAATCTTTTAAAAATCAGCTATATTATATGGGTATATTTTGAGACTGTCTCACTGTCTCGCTATGTAGTCCAGGCAGGCCTGGAACTCCTAATCCTCCTGCCTCAGCTCCTCACCCTAAGTAGTGGNATTATAGGTCCTCCACATCATTTTAGCTTAAGTTTGCCCACCTACAGAAACACTTGCTGGCTCTTTTGCTTCCATCTAATGTCTAAAACCTGTTTTGATCAAGGATATTTCCAGGGTGTCTTCACTTGACCAGAGACTCCATCGAAGCAGAAAGTGCATTCTTTACAGCTTTGTAACTTCCAGCACCTAGTGTAATTCCTGGAACACAGTAGGTATTCAATAACTGCCTGCTAAGTGAGAGCATGGATGGATGAATTCAAAACCCAGGACTTAGTTGCTGNGGGAAAGAGGAGTTATCAACAGTTTTACCCAGGGGTGAACCCTGTAACAGTGTGGCAAGACATGGCNATGGTTCCAATACTGGCACGAATGTCATGGGGGTAACCAACTGCTTTCTGATTGGATGTAAGGTTCACTCCACAGGAGGAAACACATGCCTGGTGTTGGAAATCTGGCCAAGAACCGGTGGCTGGGGAGCTTACAGAACCCAGGGGTGAACCTATTGATGTTATTTTGCTAAATGGAAATAATATCACCTGACCCTGTAAATTCATGTCTCTCTACCCCACAGCTCTCAGACTGCATGAGAGAAGTTTCCTTGTGCAGTGGTCGTGACTAATGCAGGAACTCACAATTAGGTCAATGTGCAGAGAATAAAGGTCGGGGAAGTGGTGAGCTATCACCGGGACATCTGAATCACANACACCCCTCAAAGCTCAGGGACCATCACAGAAAAGTGGAAGATTATGAGAGCCAGAGGTCAGGGAGGACTGTTCCGGACACCACAGGACCCTGCACACACGAGCTCACAGCAGCTATGACAAGCAGCTGCACAAGATCAAACCCATGGACATTCCATAGCAGAGCGGGGANGCGCTCATGAGCCCCCACCCACACCTGGGGACTTATGGGTACTCTGTGGCTTCTGGGGGAGGAAGAGTCGGTTTTCTTTAAGGATACAGGCCCACATAAGTTGTCCACACTCCAGGGGATCGCCCCATATCTGTGAGTATGCAGGCAGCACAAGTTGGATTCAGTGGCTTTAAAAGGGGGAGACATGGAGTGGGCAGGGAGTGGGGTGGGGTGAAAATGATCAAAATGTATTGTATGCATCTATGAAATTGTCAAAGAATTAATAATATATGTTAAAAGTTAAAATATACCCTAACTCAAGAAAACAAGCTGGGTAGGTGGGGCACGCCTTTAATCTCAGCACTCAGGAGGCAGAGGCAGGCCAAGACTACCCAGAGAAACGTCTCTTGAAAAANCAAANTAAGTAAATTAATTAAATTAAATTAAAGAAAACAAACAAACAAACAAAAACCCCTCATGATTTCATGCAAAGAGAGACATTTTGTANCAGAGAGACTCCAATGGTCTTGCCTAGGTAGGCTAGCCTATAGTTTTCAATCTTCATCTTTCAGAATTCTGCATGCTGAGATCACATGCACGCACCACCACGCCCACCTAGACTCCAAGCGATCTTCTATTTCACCATGGTCACAGCACTGGCTGGCCTGGATCTTGCTATGCAGACTAGACTGAGCTCACTCCCGAGTGCTGGGCCTAGAGTCACGTGCCATGATGCCAGGCTCATCTATCCATTCGCTTTCGTTTCTTTCTGTAACACTTCCAATTCATCTTACCTATTTTAGCTAAGTCTTTTTTCTATAACCTAAAGCTGGCCTGGGTGGTTCTGATTCTGTGTGAACCAACACCATGCACAAAACATTTAAAATCTTTTTGTTCTATTACACTGAATAAAATCCAGGTTCTTCTGTGTACCCTTCTCATACACCTTGGGACAGCACAGCTCATCAGCTAGCAAGAAAANAGATATTGCAATCTTAGCTTATGCTGGAGAGTGTGCAAGAGAAAGATTGCAGAATAGCATCATTGCCCTGAAGGAGTCTGACGTGTGGTTTGTTGCATGTGACTGCACAGCGCATGCTCCTTTGTCACGTGATTACTCTATCNCTCAGAGTCATGAGTCTCCCTCTTTTCTGCTCAAGGCTTTGTCGCAAGGAGCTGTGTGTAGCCCAAATACTCCAGGCTACCATGGCCCAGGACTCTGTAAGGGAAAGCCTCGGTTTCTCTTAATTGACTCCTGTCCCTTCAGGATGAGGCTCGAACATCTGCTTCATCCATTTTTGAGAGGACTGACTGGAGGGCTTTGAAAGCCCTGGTGACAACAGCTGCCATGTTCATTCATCATTACTTTTCCTTATTTGAAAATTACAAATGAGTCGCAGAGAGGACTTCTGCCTCCCACACTTGCCNGCGTTCCTCTTCAGGAAGGCTTTTCCTTTCCACTATTAGGAAAACTGTCTGAGTGCTGTGCTTTCTGGGGCTCATGAACCACCAGCCTTTCNGGTCGGGAGAAAGGACTCTCCTATCNCCACCATTTTGCTATAACTAAGGAATTCTGGCATGTGCCTAGTGTGAGGCCTGCAAGATTCTTGGCCNGNGGCTGGAGAGGTGGCTCAGAGGTTAAGAGCACTGACTGTTTGTTCTTCCAGAGGTCCTGAGTTCAATTCCCAGCAACCACATGGTGGCTCACAACCATCTGTAATGAGATCTGGTGCCCTCTTCTGTATACATAATAAATAAATCTTTTAAAAAAAAGATTCTTGGCCCAATGCTATCACAGGGGTCTCAGTAGCTGGCAGCATGGCCATATGGTGTCATTCCTAGGGTCCCTTCAGCTCCCTTTCCTCAAAGGATTTAAATTTCTTTTTTAAAAAATGTTTTTTTTTTATCTTCTTTAGACACTATCTTATTAGGAATGTGAAGAAAAGGAATTAAGCTTTCACAGCTTACACTAGACTCCAGCAGGCAATTTTTTTTTTTTTACCAATTATTATTTTATTTTATTGTAGGGATGTTTTGTCTGCATGCATGTCTGTGGATCACTTGCTGATCTGGTGACTTTGGGAGGCCAGAAGAGGGTGTCAGATCCGCTGGGACTGAAGTTGCTGACTGTTGTGAGCCACTCACCACGTGGGTGCTGGAAACCGAACTCTGGTCCTCTGCAAGAGCAGCAAGGGCTCTTGACTACTGAGTCTCTTCAAGGCGTCTTCACAGCCCTTAAAGGCTGCTGGTTCCAAGCATCTCACTTTGTCT
>LZPO01037920.1:751927-765626 GCA_001675575.1 Neotoma lepida
GAGTTCCAAGAAAGGCCCCAAAGCTACACAGAGAAAACATGTCTCGAAAAACCAAAACAAACAAACAAATAAATAAATAAATAAATAGATAGATAAATAATAAATAGATGGATTGGATGGATGGATAGATAGATAGATAGATAGATAGATAGATAGATAGATAGATAGATAGGTAGGTAGGTAGGTAGGTAGATAGATATTTGTAGAAGAAATAGATAAATATGGACTGTTCCAGTCAAGCTGGGGCCATCTGATGCTTTTCTTGTTTCTCTTTGCTGTTAAGGATGGAGTCCAGTTTCTTCAGTATGCTATCTTGCATTGTACCACACTAGCCCTCTGCTGCTTTGGGGTACATCGTTATTGAGGAATAAATGTCCTGAATCTGGAGGCTCCAATGCCAGTTGTCAAAACTTGGGAGCACACAGCCCAGGGCAAGTACTGACCTATACCATAGACAGGATGATCAAGGTGACTCCATTTCAACATGTAGTTGAAGTATCCAGTTAAATCAGACATTTACTGAGAATTTCTCATTTTTTGTTTTCAGTATTTAAATGACTATGCAACAGTTGACATGCTATTATATATTTTTTAAATAAAAAGAATGCATAATAAGCTGGGCAGTGGTGGTGCACACCTTTAATCCCAGCACTCAGGAGATAGAAGCAGATCTCTGTGAGTTCAAGGCCAGCCTGGTCTACAGAGCGAGTTCTGGGATAGCCAGAGCTACACAGAGAAACCTTGTATCAAAAAAAAAAGCAAACAAACAAAAAGATAGTGTCTATTTGGTTTAAAAAACCAAATTATTTCCCACCGTTTAAATGAACGCTACATGGGACTAGATTTTGGCCTGTTCTCACCTTAGACACTTTTTCTCAGCCCTAACTGGTTAGAAACATTTTGTGAAAAATAACTTACTATCCAGAGAGCTCTCCTGTTCGCCAGATAAGAAATCCTGTTCTGCCATCCCAGCAGGCAAGGGCTGTTTAAGTTACTAGATAACAAAGTTATTATTGATTCTTTTTTTTTTAAACTCTTCCTGATTCCCTGAAGTCTCAGGGGAGTTTGTCCGGCTAAGAATGATTTTTGTTAAAAAAAAAAAAAAAAAAAGACTCCTTGTTGTGTTGTTAACAGGCCTGTGACAGATGGGAGCCCAGAGTTTCCTCGCTGCCCTTTACTCAGGAGTGAGAGGACAGAAAGTAAACAAGCCAGAACCCAGAGCACTCCTAGTAATCTGGATTTCTCAGTGTTGGGCCCCAGCACTTGGGAAGCAAATGGCAGCTCCTGCTGGACTCCCCTGTTAGCCTGATGTTGTTAGCCAGTTTAACATCCCCTTATCGCATGCTCACGTGGGCAGAATTAAGTGGAATTAGCCAACAAATTATATAAAATTCATTTACCTTTAAAGGAAGCTGTTTGGTCCTGGTTAGAGTAGAGAGAGTGTTGCATTAAGACACAAGTTAATGGTCCTGCCTGGAGATGGATCAATATGACTCGGTTTTATTGCCTGGCTTTAATTGTACTTATGTGTGAGCTGCTGTGGTGTTCTGCTCAACGTCCCTGAGCCCCCCTGAGAGGACATTAGCATCCCAAGGAGAGTCTCACTGTTTCTAAAATGAGAGCCCACTAACCCTTCCCAAATCCTTAGCTACCTGGAGAAATAACAAAGGAGAGAAAGGGGATTATGTCACTGTTGAGCCACTGTGAAGTGTCAGGGTTTATAGCTGTGTCATCCATGAAGATTCAAGTGACAACTCTTGGACCTCTGCTGCTTCTCCTGAATTGGGCATTTTTCCAATTTCATAATAATCTCATGATGGAGAGTATTTTCTAATCATTTAAATTAAGTAAAATTTAGTCTAAATGACTGTTGTTCTTGTTCATGTGTGTGTGTGTGTGTGTGTGTGTGTGTGTGTGTGTGTGCATGCATTGGTGTTTGGCCATGGGTGTCTCCTGGAATTGGAATTACAGACAGTTGTGAGCTTCCATGTGGGTGCTGGGAATTGAACCCGAGTCCTCAGGGAGAGCAGTCAGTGCTCTTAACCCCTGAGCCATCTCTCCAGCCCCTATTCTTGTTCTTGATGCATAACGTGCCTTCGAATGAGCTTGAAAGGGTTTAAAGTGAAGATTCCAGGGCTAGGGATGTATCTCAGTGGTAGAACACCTGCTTTGCATCCACAAGACCCTGGTTTTGACCTCCATCACAAAGAAAAGAAAAAGCTAAACCAAAAGCTAGAGTACTGACACATGAGTGTAGCCCCAGCTCTCTGGAGATGGAAGCAGGAAGATCAGGAGTTCAAGGCCAATCTCAGCTACTTAGTGAGTTCAAGATCAGCCTTTGCTGATTGAGAGCTTGTCTAAAAATATGTATTTGAGTACCTACTCTATAATAAGCTAGGATACTGTCAAAGCAGCCAGAGATGCTAAAGGCTCATCATGGTCTTGAGAGGTAGATCAGTGGTTAAGAGCACTTGCTGAGCCGGGCGGTGGTGGCGCAAGCCTTTAATCCCAGCACTTGGGAGGCAGAGGCAGGCGGATCTCTGTGAGTTCGAGGCCAGCCTGGGCTACAGGTAAGTTCCAGGAAAGGCGCTAAAGCTACAGAGAAACTCTGTCTCAAAAAACCAAAAAAAAAAGCACTTGCTGCTCTTACAAAGGACTCAAGTTCAGCTCACAACCATCCATAACTCCAGTTCCAAAGGATCTGTCCCTCCTCCCACACCCCTGCTTCTGACACCCGGCACCTGGCATGCACGCAGTACACACACATGCATACACGCAGGCAAATCACTTACACACATCAAAATAAGTAAATCATGTGTATGTGTGTATCTGTGTGGGTGTATGTGAGTGTGAGTGCAGGTGCTTGTAGAGGCCAGAAGAAGGCATGGGCCCCTGAAGCAGGAGTTACAGGCAGTTGTGAGCTTCGTATAGGGAGCCAGAAACCAAACCCAGGTCCTCTGCAAACATAGTATGCACTCTTTAACTTCTGAGGCATCTTTCCAGCCCCCACAATACATTTCTACTACTGAGTTTTCACTCCTCAAAAGCAAGGACACAGTAAGGATTCTATAGATACTTAATAAATAGCATTGAAACCAATAAACCATTCGAAATACAGGAGGTTGCAGGAGGGACCCGGCAGTGTGGCACACAACAGAAACTTGGAAGAAAAGAGAGGTCCCCAGGAATAGGACACAGTCAAGACGGTGGAGAGGGAAAGAAGGCAGAGGGTGATCAGAAGCATCCTCTGGAGGACTTAGAACAGGCGGTGATGATTGGACGCTGCACACGGAGGTAAAAGAACCAGAGCTTGCGGGAAGCAACCAGAGAGGGCAGTGTACAATTTCTAGGGGAGGCCACGGAGATTGGGGGCAGCGACAGGACCACACAAAGCTCATGGTGAAGCCTTGGGAGTCTGACTTCCTTCTGTTGCTTTTCTTTCTGCTTCCTAGTGAACTGAAGGGCACAGAGGAATGAATCCTAAAAGGATGGGACTGGCTGGCGGTGGCTCACTCCTGAAGAGGACATGGGGAGCCAGCCACCTCCAGAGCCCCCTGCACTTACTGTTTCTTCTACTCGCACACTGGAGCTAGTGGGACATTGTGAGACAGTTGTGTAGTGACCACTGATTTTGAAGCTGCGTTTCTGTGCTGGCTAGTATTGTGTCAGTGAGACACAAGCTAGAGTCACTTGGGTAGAGGGAACTTAAACTGAGAAAATGCCCCCACCAAACTGACCTAAGGGCAAGCCTGTGGTGCATTTTCTTGATTGGTGATTGTTGTGGGCAGTACCATCCCTGGGCTGGTGGTCCTGGGTTCTACAAGAAAGCTGGCTGAGCAAGCCATGAGGAGCAAGCCAGTAAGCAGCACCCCTCTGTAACTGTGTTCTGAGAGGTATAAGGTGGAGTAAACCCTTTCCTTCCCAAGTCGCCTTTGGTCACCCTGTGTTATCACAGCAATAGAAACCCTAACCATGTTAGTTAGGGATGGGGGTCGGGTTGAATTACCTGGAAAATAACTTCAAGTTTCCACTTTTTGCCACTAGGATTGTTTTGCCCCAGAAATCAACTGAACACATCTTCAATCCCATCCTTGCTTCCAGGTCCCTCCTCCTGCCTGAGCTCCAGATGCTGAGTCTGGATTGGGTCCCTGAGCAAAATCTCCTAGGCCACTAACATCCATGTCTTAAAAATTAAATTTCGTGTAAACCTATCTTTGCTGAGAATCTCCAACACACACACACACAAAATGGGATTCAATGACTTAATTCCTATCATCTAGCCCAAACCAGCCTTTGGTGTGCCTGCAAAACCACTAAAGAAGATAGCCAGGACTGAACCAGAGTCCCGGCACAAGCAGAAGGTGAAAGAGCAGGCAGGGGACCTCCAGTGTCAGCAGGGACTATCAGGACGTCCTGCTAATAAAAGACTTTTTCACTGTCCACACTATAATTGGTTTACAGCCTTTTTTGTTTATTTATCCATAAGAGCTGCTGTTAAATGGCTCGGGAAGGCTCTTGCCTAATGGCTGGGTATCTCTGCGGCCTGCTGGAGGCGGAGGAGGCGCAGGCGGCCGCGGATGCCGAGCGGAAACGCGTTTCACCTGTAATGGACTTGGCCACTCTGGGAGCCAGAGAGGCAGAGAAACGCTGAGTGATCTTGTTCGCTGGAGGTTCTGCTGTGTGCAAGCAACCATTAGTTAAAAACCTCCGGGTGACTCCGGCCTACCTAAGAGTCATACCAAGTGGCTATTGGATCTTTGTTTCTGGAGTCCCTTTTTAAGGAAGAAGATGGCAGAAAACATTAATTGTGAAATCAAGAATGTGCCACAAACACACACGGGCGAGGGAGGGAGGGTCTGTCCCTCGTGTTTTTGCTCAGCCGGGGGAAATTATTTATTTGCTTGACTTTGTTTTCTGCCGGGAGACACTTTCCTTTTTGCAAGACCCAGCAAAAATATTAAATGAGAACAAACGAAGCATCGAGATGGAAGCCAATTTACCGAAATGCACGCAATTAGACCAGAAGTGCTAAGTAAACACTCCGGGGGTGACCGGTGAGGCTGAGGGGGGAAGGGCAGGGAGAGAACAGTGAGGATCTAGCTCCAGGGGGTTGCCCAGGTGAGGTACAGGAACCGTGAGGGAAGGTGCCTATCTTCGTCCCAAGCTCGAGACCCGCACATAACCGCATCACCAAGTCAACCCGCACGGCTACTCGGCAGATTATCTTCGAGGGTCAACACCCTGCGGCCGCGCCGCCCCCTCCGGCCCTGTCCTTCCGATCGATGTGACCACTCTCGGTCAAGGAGATAGCGTTGAGTCCCGGGCCGCCACCCTGAACAATGGACTCATTGAGGCGGGCCGGTAGAGATTAGGTGCGAGGCGCCCGGGCCTTTCACTCCCAGGCCCCCCGATGGCCACAGGTGGCCCTTTTCCCTTAAGAAATCAGAGACACTCTCCCCTCTGGCCCGGCTTCCCTTAGTGAGAACCCGAGCAGGAGCCTGGGACTATGGAGGGTCCAGGCTCGCACATCAGCACTGGGCAGCCCGCAAGCAAACAAAATGCTAGGAGGGAAAAAAAATTTCAGAGTTCAAAACCCCCATAATTATTTTTGCCTTTAATAATTGTTGTTCAGAATAGCGCACTCCATCTGAATGCATTGAAAACACATTTTCCAGTAGGAAAAAAAAAAGTTAAAATGCTGCAAAGGTCTAAACGCGAGTGTATAGTTTGGTTGAGTCAGGCTGCAGTGATTTATTTCCTCTTGGTTGCCGGTGCCTCTTGCCTTCTTTTACAGAGGCTCTCTGCAAAGATGCAAAGAGGCCAGGTTTTCCAAAATCTTCCAGTGTCCTAGGAGGACCAGGACTCAGTGAGTCAGCAACCTCTGTAACATACACTCCAGAAAATGAACACTATGGCCACTGGGTCCTTGCCAACCGGGACACACACTCACACACAAATTAAAGTGACCATATTAAAGGCAGGTCCCCAGAGTATCTGACAGGTGGAAACCAGGCACAGGCATCCTTGAACACGCAGTGTTTTAATTTCGTTTTCTAGGAATCCCAATCATCTCCTTGCCCAGCCACCCTGTTTCCAACAACACACAGAGCGGGTTTTCTCTGCAGGGAGATTCTACCCGGGTCTCCAGGACACGCGTCAGGGATCTGAAAACATTGTGTCAACCCTCGTCCAACCTCTCAACCACAAAGGCGACACTTTTGGGCACATTTGGGAAGCTATGCTCTGAGTTACCCAAATAGATTCCAATTCCTAAAATTAAATTTAATAACAATAGCCTTCAACTTAAAAAAAAAAATCCAGCCACTGTGATTTTTTTTCCAAAGTTAACAGTCTGCATGCTAGAAGTATCGGGAATGCAAATACAGATACCAAGAAAACAAATAAGGGGATAGTTTCAGCAATAAAGCAAAAATGAGAGTTCCTGGCTTATAGAGCTGGGTTCTGCAAGCATTTCTTAAAAACTCTATTTTTCGCCGGGCAGTGGTGGCGCACGCCTTTAATCCCGGCACTCGGGAGGCAGAGGCAGGCAGATTTCTGTGAGTCCGATGTCAGCCTGGTCTACAGAGTGAGTTCTAGGTCAAGCTCCAAAGCTACACAGAGAAACCCTGTCTCGAAAAAACAAAAACAAAAAACCCTCTATTCTTCAACAGCTGACATGTGCAATCTTAAAGTTTTGCAAATCATATTATTGAGCTGACATTTACCTATATTATTAAAAATACACGAAAATTAAAAGTTGGGNACGGTGCCTTACACCTGCAATCCCAGAACTGAGGAGAATGAAGATGAAGGCTTGCCGGAGTTTGAGGCCAGCCTGGACTACATAGTGAATTGCAGCGTGGCCAGGGCTACAAAATTAGACCCTGTCTTAAACAAAACAAACAAAATCAATCAAGACAAACAAAAAGCCGGGGGCGGGTAAACATTTAAAGAAAGCACGATGGAAGAGGTTCTGTAAAAGAATAAACGTTCTGATATTTTTGCGCGCCCGGCTTTGGAGACCTCGCCTTGCTGTAGACAGAGGAGAGTTGAGCCGACAGAGAAAATTGAAACAAATGCAGGTGTTCGCGGGCACCTGGGCCTCCTCCTTCTTAAGGAGTCCGCCGGGCCAATAATGGCCCCAGGCTGAGCCACGTGGGGTGCCTCAGAGCCTATGGCACCGCGGCCGGCTTGTCTGTCCCCCGCCAGCCCCTGGTCCCCCCGAGAGGAGTAGAGAACTGTCAAAGCGATCTGGGGTGGCGTTGGGAGTCCGCGAGCGGCACAGTCCCAAGGCCTGGCTTGTAGATACCTACCCGGGGCTGCTGCCCCCCAAGTGCCGGCTGCCACCATGAACGGGGAGGAGCAGTACTATGCGACCACACAGCTCTACAAGGACCCGTGCGCATTCCAGAGGGGCCCGGTGCCAGAGTTCAGCGCTAACCCCCCTGCGTGCCTGTACATGGGCCGCCAGCCCCCACCTCCACCGCCACCCCAGTTCGCAGGCGCACTGGGAACACTGGAGCAGGGAAGTCCCCCGGACATCTCCCCCTACGAAGTGCCCCCGCTCGCCGAAGACCCTGCCGTGGCGCACCTCCACCACCACCACCCACCTCAGCTCGGCTTAGCCCACCCGCCCTCCGGGCCTTTCCCGAATGGAACAGAGCCTGGGGGCCTGGAAGAGCCCAGCCGCGTTCAGCTCCCTTTCCCCTGGATGAAATCCACCAAAGCTCACGCCTGGAAAGGCCAGTGGGCAGGTAAGTCTGGCGCTTTCTCCCTTTCTCTTCTCCAAGTGTAGACTCAGCTGCCACTATCTTCAAGCGCTCCCCTGGGCCTTTTCCGAGTTCCTCTGCAACCCGCTTAGATAAAGCAGGTTTAGCATAAACTCCGGGGAGGCCAAGGCGTCCATTCATCTGGAAGCTTCCTCTCCTNCTCCTTCCTTGCCGGTGTCCTAAGCCTTTCTTAACCTGGGAGCCCGCTCCCAGAAAGCTAAGGCCTACCCAGGCTCGGAGCTTCTGAGCTCCCCGGATCCTTCTGTAGCGGGGGATCCGGAAGCCGAAGACTCCCTGGTAGTGGGCACCAAGTTAAGCAAGATGTCTCTGACTTAGGCTGGAACCTCTTCGAAGCCTCAGGCCCCTTCACTTCCCGGCCCTGTCGTGGTGGCATTATTAAAGAAAACGGGCCTCCTGGGGGCACCGAGTAGAAGCAGAAAAGCAGGAAGGATAAGGAAAATTGATCCATGCAGGCCTGCCAAGGGTCCGGAGGCCCTGGAGTAGGGTAAGGGGTGGGAGTGAACAGGGAGAGGCTGGGGCAAAGTGGGGGTCTCACCGAAAGGCGACTCCCGAGCATGGCAGCTGGGAGAGGCGTCTGGGGTGCCAATTCTTTTTGGACCAACCAAAAATGTTTGAAGGGTCTTCTCGTGATGTGTCCCAGGAAGTAAATATGCAGAAGGAGGNTCCTCCTTCCTGCAGTCCGGCTCAGTGAGGCAAGACCCCCGGGTTTCCTTAGCTCTGGGCGCCGCCTGCTTTGTATTAGGTCCTTCCTGGCAGCGGAGAGGCGAAGCAGAGCAAGCCCCAGGTCCCTTCCCCGCCGGATGCTGGCAGCGAATTCGCGCGGGGCCTATGCCCGCCGCTGCACAATGTTATCTCTTCCGGGCTGCAGCCACTTCTGGTCACACCTGTACTGCAAATAGCTACTTTTTCTTTTGCCTTCCGACTGACTGTCAGGAACCAAGGGTTAAGAAGCTGGAGTTGGCATCCCCTGAGAATTCTCAACGTCATGTCTTCAGGGCCTGTCTAAGAGGCCTGACACTGCCCCAGGAGCAGCCAAGCAAAGCTCTTGAGAGGGTCGGGGGTAGCAAGGCTCACCAAGGTCCCAGCGGCACCTCTTGCTAATTCATTTTCTCGCTGAGTCAAAACTCTCGCTGTTTAGGACAGGGCCCACACTTTTGCTGGGGGTGTCCGTCCCTCACCTCTGACCAACTCCAAGAAGATGGAGCAGGTAGATGCTGCAGAGGTGTCTCAAGGCCAAGGCCAAAGGTCGCTGAGCCCCGGTTCTTGGACTGCCCGAAGATGGCCTCTCCACCCAGGGGGCCTTCAGTTCATAGTTTCTTGCCAGGGATTCCGTCTTTCGGGGCTCCCTCCCTCAGAGTCCTGGAGACTCTTTCTGGCTACCGCTCCTGCGCTGGACTAGGGTGGAAAGAAACCAAAGAGTAAATCCTGAGAGAAAGCCGACAGCTTTTCCTGTGTTTGGACCACTTTGGAGACACCTTCGGACTGCAAAATTGGGGCGCCAGAAGCGTTTGCGGGTCCTTTCTGACCCTCTGCTTGCCGGACTCTCGACTGGCCGCCCCTCTCTTCTCCCGATGGAGGCCCTGCTGGGAGCTCCCGCTGTCTCCACTTTGTTCCAAACTTCAAAGTTTAGCGAGCCCACCTGTGCGTGCTTAGTAGGGTTTCACAACCCTTGGAAAGAGCACGATGACCAAAGGGTTCATAGTAGAAATACGAATACTAATGGCGACAGCTACTTGAAAATAATTGGACCTAAAAGAACTTTATTACTGGCCGGTTCTACTCTGAGTCCCAGAAAAGGTCAGACTGGGGGACTCTGAATATATCCTCACCAGCGGATTCCNATTTTAGCTTCCACCCTAGGCTTCCTCTAGCTGGACACAGATCCCTGTAGCTTTCACTAGGACTTGGCAAAGTGGGCAGCTGAGGGCAGGGGCCCGAAGAACCTGTGGGTTATATTCATGAAACCGTGGTTGGCCTTTTTAAATGCTTCGTTAAGGGTGAGTCTCTCCTCTCTCCTCTTCCGGGAAAGGCNTGCGTGGTTTTCAGGCGTTCCTGGGGAGAAGAGCTGCTTTCCAAAGGGGGGTTTAGGGGCCTCACCTCAGCTTCCGTTGCCTCCTCTTGGCCTGGGGAAAACCGGGAGCAGATTCCATCCAGGAAATTAATCCCTTGTCCTCAGCGCTCTCATGCCCCTGCCTCTGTCCTGAGTCAAGCTGGCTTCAGCCTCTTCGTTGAGCTTTGGTGGAGAACCCTAACCAGTGTCCACAGTCTGGGCGTTTGGGTGCATGGGAAGGACCCAAACCTGGGGAACACTCAGTTTGTGTCACTGATTTCCTGGCGACTTGGTTTTGTTGCTTGCTTTAGACGAGGGTTTGGAGCTGGNACTGACATCCCTTCTCCAGAATCGCTCTCAGTTCAGCTTGGACCAGGCCTCTGACAATATTCGTGGCATAACGCACAGTGGGGAGTTAACTGTCTCCTGTTAAGTGTGACCTTCCCCAAAATAGTATTTCTTCTTCTCGGAGGCAGAGTACTAACTGAAATTAAAGTAACAATTACTTCTCAAGTTGGGGCAAATTACAATCTAGCTGTGTTTAAAAAACAAATATGTGTTTAAAAAACAAATATGGGCCCAGGGAGATGGTTCAGTATGCAGAAAAAAAATAATGTTCCCTTTGCCAGCTTGAAGACCTTAGTTCAATCCATGGAACCTAAGTTTAAAAAAAAAGAACAACTCTCCAAAGTGGTCTTCCCGCCTCCAGGTGTGCGCTGCAGTGCTCACACCTGTGTACCCTACACATGAAAATAATAACTATGTAAATAAATAATGACATGTACTAAAGATGTAACAAAATGTGCCCATAATTTAATGAGCACCACGATCTTTCAAACCACGATCTGCATCTAGTCGTGGGTTATTAAATTCATTTAAAAAGTATTTTTGAGACAAGATCTCATTATGTTGCTGTCGCTGGCCTGGAACTAGCTATGGAGACCAGGCTGGCCTGCATGTGCCTGCCCCTGCCTCTGCCTCCTGTACGCTGGAATTAGAGACTGCGCCANGACGCCGATCTTGTTAAAATAATTTAATGTGTTGAGTTTAGCGTTGTTTTAACGAAACAGTGAATAAAGAGGAAAATCAGTATTGTGTGTGGTAAAAGTTTAGTCTAGAAATGTTTATCGGTTATATAGCTCCCTGGAAAGACAGGATAGTAATCTGACCCCATTTCATACAGCCAGACNGAACGGGGTCAACGTCAGAAAGTTTGTTTTAAATCCTATGTTTAAGGCATGCTATTGCCTTAGTAGAATGGAATCAATCAAAGTGTCTATTGTGTGCATTTTAACTATTTTATCATCCAATAAATGAACCACTTTTGTAACCACTGGTTGGCAGACCCAAGCGTGATATCGGAGGTGAGAGCCGGAGCAGTTGTGGCCTAGGAGAAAAGGGACTGGGTGGACTAGGGAAGATTGTGGTGCANCCACAGTGGGCTCTGGACTGACCACAGGGGTTGGACTGACCGCTCCCGATCAGTAGGAGGGCTGTTCCTGGGGTAGAGATGAAATATTTGGGCTGCAGGGGGCCCAGGGGACCGCACTGACCGACTGTGTCGCCCACAGGCGGTGCGTACGCAGTGGAGCCGGAGGAGAACAAGCGGACCCGTACAGCCTACACGCGGGCGCAGCTGCTGGAGCTGGAGAAGGAATTCTTATTTAACAAATACATATCCCGGCCTCGCCGGGTGGAGCTGGCAGTGATGCTGAACTTGACTGAGAGACACATCAAAATCTGGTTCCAAAACCGTCGCATGAAATGGAAGAAGGAGGAGGATAAGAAGCGAAGTAGTGGGACCGCGAGCGGGGCCGGTGGGGGCGAAGAGCCAGAGCAGGATAGCGCAGTGACCTCNGGAGAGGAGCTGCTGGCATTGCCGCCGCCGCCACCTCCGGGTGGTGCTGTGCCCTCGGGCGTCCCCGCTGCGGCCAGGGAGGGACGCCTGCCTCCGGGCCTTAGCGCGTCACCACAGCCCTCCAGCATCGCGCCTCTGCCTCTGCGACCGCAGGAACCTCGGTGAGCACTGCAGGCTGAGGGTGAGCGGGTCTAGGACCCGGAGAATGGACGTATGCGTGGGCAGCTAGATAGGGAGGGAATGGTGAGGCTTAACCTGGACACCACGCAAGTACANTCTTGAGGGCACATGCCAGTTGGGTATAGCCAGAGAGATGCTGGCAGACTTCTGGNAAAAGAGACCTTGGCTTCTGAAAACTTTTGAGGTTGCGAATGGCCAGGTCTGCCTCTGTTGAGCACGTTTCTCTCCCTGCCTCCAGGACTCTATCCTGGGATCAATTTAGAGGACNGGACTCCAAAATGATCACGATGGAAAGGGTACAAACTTGAACNTTCGCCGAACGTCCAGCGGGCGAGCTGGGCTGGGTGCCTTTGTCTGCCCAGAAACAACTGCCGTTACTGGGCCGGCCGTTTCAAGGTTAGGAATAATGAAAAACGAGCTGCTTGCGGTTTCAGAGATGCAGTAAAATGTGTTTCTTCTGGCCCGCCCTCTTCCATTCCTCCCTCCTTTGTCTCACTTCCCTCCTCCACACTCTTTCCCCCCTTTAGCCAAATATTTCATTAGCATCCACCCTTCAACCCGCACCCTTTCCTTTGAACATCAGAAATTCTTCACGGCTGGTCCTGAGGGGAAGTGGAAGCAAGAGTCCTTGTGCCCCAGTGGGACCTCCAGGGTCCTGAGGGACAAAGCTGCACAAGGACATTTGAGGTTTCTATTTAAAGTGCGGATATCNTCNTGGAAGGAAGCCAGGTGCCCAGGTACACCTCGGAAAACCATTCACAAAGCCCTGACGTGATTTCCACATCGTATTTTGAAGGTTTGGGGGAAAACTAGTTGTTTTCACTTAAAGCTTTAAAGTGAGCCGTTCCCTGCGGACAGGTCTGCAGTTTCCAAGTCAGTCAGCTGCTCCCTTCAAGGTCTGAACCTTATGTNTAGGTTGTTTGTGGAAAGTGCTTAATAAATATGAATAGCATAAGAGGTAATGAAGACAGAGTCTCCTGGCCTTATTTCAAACCCCCCTAGACGATGATATTTCTGTCTCNTTTTAAAATTTTAACTAGCATTTTTCAATTAAGAATTATCCAGCTTCAAGCAGGGGCAGCAGTGGTGCTCTTAATCCCAGCACTCGGGGAAACAGAGGCAGTCAGGTCTCTGAGTTCGAGGCCAGCCTGGTCTACAGAGCTAATTTTAGAGCAGTCAGGGCTACACGGAGAAACCCTGTCTCAAAAAACCCACAGCTTTTCTAAAGTGTTTTGTTTTGNTTTGGTTTGGTTTGGTTTGTTTGAGTGAGTGAGTCTCCACCCTCAGAGACCCAGGGCCAGGAGTGCCTCCTACTAGCAAAGCTGGTTGATTTAGTTGTCTTCAAACTCCCACCAGTCCCTGTTCTGCAGGCAACTCCAAAATAGTCGCTTTAGCCCTGCCCTGAGCCAAAGGCCTCTTGAGCACTCCCACAGTCTAAGCCTGAGATTCAGGAGTTGCTACTTTGATTTCTTTCACACACACANAGGCATTAGGCAGTTTTATTTTTTACTTGTTTAGTTTAAGAATTTACCCTTTTTCTTAAAGAGTCACAACCTGGTAGAAAGAAACTCTCCTAAACCAGAAAGGTGGGTTTTCCCCTTCAGGGTGACTGTGCCCTCTCCAGGTGGATGCTGCACGCAGCTTGGGCTCTGGGGTGTGACAAATCTACACTGGAGATGTAGAAAAACTTATTTAAGCCTGGTGGCGGTGGTGCACGCCTTTATTCCAGCACTGGGGAGGCAAAGACAGTTGAATCTCTGTGAGTTTGAGGCCAACCTGGTCTACTGAGTGAGTTCCAGGACAGCCAGGGCTACACAGAGA
>LZPO01037920.1:787963-800455 GCA_001675575.1 Neotoma lepida
CTTTCTTTCTTTTATTTTTTTCCAAGACAAGGTTTCACTGTGTAACAGCCTTGGCTGTCCTGGAATTCATTATGTACACTAGGCTGGTCTCGAACTCAGAGATCCGCCTGCCTCAGCCTCCCGAGTGTTGAGATTAAAGGTTAAAGTCAACAGATCCAAGAATCTCCAGGAGGTTAGTCTGAACTTGGGCGTTTGGAGTTTGGGCCTGGGAACTGAACCCAGTGCCCTCTCACACGCTAAGCCTTTAGTGAGTTGTGTCTCATGCTTATCCCTTCAGCCCTAAATTCGTTTTCTACAGGNCAATGGCTATCTTGAGGGATATCGGGAGCCCCAGTGTGGCAGCAGCTGTGAGGAGAGGCCCTGGTTGTAATGTCCTGCCTGGCCATGATCTGGAGGCCTTTCCAGGTGTCCCCAGCAAAGAGCGCAAAGAGCGCAGAGTACTGGCCAAGCCCCAGCTCTTCCCAGAGCACACGCGCCCCCTAGCGGTCTGAGCCCGGCTGGACGTCTCGTCGGTGATCAACCCTTGGAGCTTCAAGCTCCAAGCACAGAGNGCCCTTAAGTTTAGTGCCTAAACCGAGGCTGCGCTGCCAGTTCGCGCCACATCCCACGTTTCCTCCAGCTGGCTTTAGCGATGACACAGTGTCTCTGGTCTGAAGCGTCATTGGCCCAGAAGGGTCCCTTTTTCTTGGCCTGGGAGGCTCAGGCAGGCATTTGCTGCAGATAGCGGGGTGCGAGCAGGGAGGTTGTCTGCTGGCTTGCGTTTCAGAGTGCACCCCCAAATCATCTCTGTGCCAAGAGNGGGCTGATCCCCGGGAAGGGGGTAAGAACTTGTAATCGCGTGCAGCAGGACAATGCCGACTTTTGAACCTCTAACCACTAAGCAAACAACCCTTGTGCTCTTGCTCCACTGTCCAAACAGGGTTTATTGACAGGCGTTTCACGGCAACGCATAGCAACCGCGCCGCCGGCGAAAGGCTGGCTTGTGGGCGCGGCCAGAACCCAGGGCAGCGCTCTTTGCTGGGGCCGGAGGCACCTAGGAGCAATGGGGATCACCTGGCCCTGAACCTGGCGAGCTCCCGCCCAGCAGACGCCCACGCTGCTTCCTTCTGGGTGGCCAACTCCTTCCTCTTCCCGCTGGACTCCCTTTCCCAATCTTACAGCAAATCCGCCACCTGAAGGGCGGGGAAATTGGGGAGGTGCTGCCAGGGGGTGGGGGTACATGTGTCTCACAGCCTGCCCTGCATTAGGGAGCGGTTTAGTCCTAGATGGTGGGGTAAAGCTTCCTTTCTCGGCCTTGCCCGGAGACCTAGACACTCAGATATGCAACCACCACTTGGATCTTCTACTGATCTTGAATTCTTGTGTTTGGGGAATGTGGGTGGGAGGATAAGGTCATTCCGGGTAGTTCTAAAGGAGTGTAGACAGAGAGGGCCCANGGAAATGCCTAGGGATTCGGAAGACTATATATAGTCATGGAAATGTTGTCTGGAAAGAACAGAAAAATATTAATCAATGCTTGTGTCCACTTTGCTGGGCTAAGGGGCATACCTGGGTGCGTGCGCCAAGGAGGCGGTTGACACTAAGGGAGGGAGTTGTCTTATGTTTGCTTTGAGAAGGGAGCTGAAGCCCTCTTACCCCACCCCCATGACTCTGTAGCAGCTGGAAAGCAGCTAGCCGTTGTGATGAGCATTTTGCCCAAAGGCACCCCCAGGAAAACCACACATTCCACAGCCCAACGCTGGACTGAGGCGTGGGGGCGGGGAAGGGCTCAGAACCTGCTCTTTCGGGCTTCTGAAGCTTTGGGCTAAAAGGAGGCTGCCAGGAGAACCTTCTCTACCTTCTTCCTTACCAACCCTCCCCCAACTTCTAGCTTGCAGTCAGAGAAGATACTTTATTTCCTGGGGGGGGTGTTCAGTCAAAATCCAAAGACGATAAATTCCAGGATCTGAAATCTGTAAAGTTCGTTTATCTTTTGTCTTTTTAGAAAATAAAAGTCGACTGTGTACGGATACCCCCCACTTCCCTTCACCATATCACTTCTCTACCCATGGCTTTTAAAAAGGCTGGCTTAGCTTGTTACACAGACCAATGACTCCAACAGCAGCAACTCCGTTCTTCACCAGCCAGAGACTAGGGAAAGGACAGGAAGTCCAGGTTGGTTCTGGCATTTACAACACAGACATACATTCAGCCTACAGCAGCTCTGGTGACAGGCTTTCCAAACAAGCCCTGGAGTTGGCTAACCACCCCCTCCTCTCGCGGCAGCCCCTGAACCCACCAACCCTTCCTGGTCTGTAAAGGAAGAAGAAAGCACAGACCACCTGGGGGTTCTGCAGACTTTGATCAGCCCCAGCCTTCTTCTGCAGCTGCCTCTGACTCCTGCAGTTTGAACTGTCCCTGCCCCTGAGGCAAGACGGCCAGCTGGTTCTCAGAAAGCAGTTAGCAGGAAACAACCATGTTGGCTCAAGTATTGCTCATTCCGCAATACTCCCTCCTCACTCCCTCCTCGGCTCCAACCAGAAATACAGTCCGTGTTGCAGGAAAAGAGCTGGGGCAAAAGAGGCTGAAAGCTTGGTGCCTGTAGCCAGTCCTGGCAGGGAGCATGAACGAAGCCCCAGCGGTCACTTCCTCCGTCAGGAAGAGTCAATATGGAAAAAGTAAAAAAAAAAAAAAAAAAAAAAAATCTGGACCATATCTTCCCCTGAGGCCCACAATCCCACTTGTCTTTACTTCTGTCCCCATTCTTCATCTGTAGGCATTGTTTGTGGGTGGGAGGAGAGGGGTCTCTTCTGAGGATGCTAGCAGCGTCCATGCTCCTCATGGCTCAGCCTGGAATTGCTCTGCCGCCGCTACAGACCATGGGAGGGATCACTGGGTGACAGTGGGGTTTAACACCCCTCCAGCTGGCCCCAGAACCCCAGGGACAGAACCAGGCACCGAGCCTTGCAGCGAAGACACAGGACTCAAGGGCTCGGGCACGTTCCTCAGTGCACCTGGCTGAGGCTGCGCGGGCTGTGGTGGAGGCGGTGCTGGCTGCTGCTGCTGCTGCTGCTGCTGCAATTTCTTCTTGTTGATTTTCCTTTCTTTGGCTCTGCGGTTCTGAAACCAAATTTTAACCTAGAAATGACAAAATAGAAGGTAGAAGATATGAAAAGAGAAACAGCATCGCCAAGATCGTCCTCCTCGCCGGCGGAAAAAGCTCCCAGCTCTTCCGAAGTTTCCAGTTGCCACCCCTTCCCCCCATTGAGCTTCAACCTGACGAGAAGTGGCCTTCTCATTCCTTGCCCACCCCCTCCCCGTGTTGTTTTCCTAAAGAGCCTTTTGGGATCTCAGAACCAAGGAACAGAACTGTGCTGAAAAGTCCTCCCTATGCAGATGGGCGACCAGCTCAGGTGTGCTTCAAAGGACATCCTTTGGCCCTCGCTGTGCCATGAACTGCGATGTTCTTCACCTTGGTGCTGGCAGTGAGATTTCGTGCAAAATTTCCTGACTGTGGATTTGTCCTGTTTCTTTCCTTTTCCTTTTCTCTAGACTATAGAAAGCGTTCATGTGCCAAGTAGCACCTCTTTCGTTTTTTAAGTAAAGTGTTTATTTTTAATTATGTGTGTCAGTGTGTGCAAATACAGAGTGAGAGTACCCACACAAGTCAGAGGCACTGGATGACCCCCTGCAGCTGGAGTTACAGGCCACTGTGAGCCACCTGATATGGCTGCTGGAAACAACTCAGTCCTCTGAAAGAGCACTAAGTGCTCTGAAGCACGGAGTCACCTCTCCAGCCCCTGCCTCTTTAATATGCATGAGTAGATTGGGCCTTTCTTTTTCTTATTTTTTTTTCTAGTGCTGAGTGTAAAGAGAACATATCCTAATACAGTGGTTCTCAACCTTCCTAATGTTGTGACCCTTTAATACAGTTCCTCATATTGTGGTGACTCCCAACTATAAAATTATTTTGTTGCTACTTTGTAACTGTAATTTTGTTACTGTTATGAATCATAGTGTAAATATCTCTGGAGCCACAGGTTGAAAACCAAGTCCTAACAGATCTTTACTGGCCCAAGAGGAGTTCCATACTGCAGTAGCATCTTGGCTTTTTTCTTGCAGCTCTCGGATCCCTCAAAATAAAAAGGCAATTCAGAAACATCAAAAAGACAGCTGGAAACCCAAGGATTCTCAAAGGCAACTGCTCTCTTCCTTTTCAAGGAGGAAATGGGTGGACTCTTGGCCAGGTTTTTTCATGCTACCCACCCCACCCCCATGCAATGACAGCCAGACTGGGAGAAGGATTCCCACCTGCCTCTCGGAGAGCCCTAGTGTGGCAGCCAGCTCAGCTTTCCGCCTGATGGTGATGTATCGACTGTAGTGAAACTCCTTCTCCAGCTCCAGCCGCTGATGGTCTGTGTACACCACTCGGTATTTGTCTTTCGTCCTGGTTTTCACTGTGGAGGAAGGAGAAGTTTTGGCTAAGAACTACAATCCATCAGTCATAGGTAATGACAAACCTCCCTAACCCAGGAGCCATTTCTCTTCGGTTCACTGATGGTGGGGGGAGAGCAGGTTTGGCTGTCTACTACCAAGGCTGACAATATCCACCACAGGATCCTGGGGAAGTGGAAGGGTGTGAGCCTGAGGGCACAACTACTAAACAGAAACTTCTCACACAGCCCCCTCCTTCCCATAAACCAAATATAGTATATTTAGGACCAGAAGAAAGGGAGGGGGAGGAGTGGCCAGAGTCCCCAGGTATATAATATCCACATTTTCAGGCTTACTAGAAATGGCAGCCACCTTTAAAACACCTGGGGCTGTGGTGTCAGGGTAAGCTTCTAGTCAAGCTTTGTTTTAATACAGTGGAAAGATGGGTGCAGGGACTGGCAGCTTCCTGAAAGCCACCAGGACCATATTCTAGACCCAATAACTCCTGCCCTGGAATTCTGAGCTGGGCTCCACAACGTCAAGAGGAAAATCCCTCCTACTGAGAACACTTCATGCCTGCCCAACCAGGTTTGGCCCAGGGCAGCTTTTCTTTTTTAATTCCCCATTTATTCCCTGTGACAACTATCCTGACCAGTGACCTATGATCATTGGATTGAGTCAACATATTAAATCTTGGATTGATTGTTTTACTGAAGGGCCTTGACAAATAGCGCGAGACTGTTGCATCAGGCTGGAGCCTGGATATTCACCGNGTCTGTCGGGGTTGCTTCTCGACAGAACGCTGGCCAGGAACTGTTCCAGGTCCCAAGTTGGAGAGGTCTCACAGCAGAACAGGTTTTAGCGCCTAGTGCCTAGTCGAACAAGGAGATCTAAGGGGTGGGAGTTGCCCAGAGGTGTTTAAGGCCCCGCAGGCTGACTTTGTTCAGGTAAAAATCTTTGCAAACCACAACAAAAGCGCCCTGGGAGGATACAGGAGGGATCAGAGAGAGCTCCTCCAGCCTCTGAAAGGGGAACACAGCCGCAAACAATACAGGACAAGGCGATCTTATCAAAGAAAAGCCTTTTCAATGCCTTAATAACAACCGCATTCTGTTTGAATTACCACTACTGAGCAAATGGCGGCCTCAGCTTTCATCCCCTTCCCCGCCAGGCGCATTAACATAAACACAGCCCCGCAGGCGCATTTGAATGGGCGCTGCGGCCCCGACCCCGTGCCTGCTTTGGAAGAAAAGGGATCCAACACATCCTGAGCGCGTTCACACCAGCTACCGCCTGAAACCCACTCGCGAGCGCCCCACTCCACAGANGACGACAGAACCGGACCCGGGTGCGTAGCCAGAATAGCACAGCACTTGGAAGTCCTAAGGGAAACCATCAGAGCTGGGAAGCGAGGCGCAGGACAGTTCCCCCGCAGCGGTCCTCACTTTAGGATGGATGCTGCCGGTTCATCCTTCTGGACGCACCGGCCAAGGAACGCAATGATAAGGACTGGGCGCGCTCTGAGGTCCTCTCCCCCAAGGGCCTTGGAGGCGGCCCCGCACCCCCTGGGAACCAAGGGGGGGGCTGGAAGTGGGGAGGGATGAGAAGGAGTTGTCAGAATTCATTATTGACTGCGAAAGTCACCACCCTCTTTCCGGGCCCTAAAAGAGACAATGGCCGGGCTGAAAAGGTGTACATCAAAGCCGACCGGGCGGCGTACACGCCTCTGCCCCTTGACAGATGACGCTCTGCAGAGAAGTTGGGCTCCGGCGCTGCGGGCCACAGCCTCCCCACATTAACATCACAAGGGCGCCCGGCGCCGACAGCGGCCTTGCCACCTCGGCGCGGGACTTCACAGCGGCCTCTCATCTGCTGACCCCGCGGCCTGGGTTCCTGAGGTTATCCTCCCCCTCCCAGGACCCCAGTCTCGGACCACCCACCCCCTGCGCGCTAAAGGTCTTTCGCAGGTCTAAGACCCTCGCCCACTGTCCTTCAGGCAGGCTTGTGNAAAGGTTTGGGGGTAGCTCAGGTCTAGGAGTAAGTCCTTTTGGAAATGGCCAAGCCAATGCCCAGTGGAGGCTAATCTGTAGCCTTCTCTCCGACAACATTGCCCACCACGACAGTCCAGAGACAGGCCCCCGAGTGCCGCTCTGATTTATACGGTTGTAATTGGCTATAAACCTCCGCAAAGTGGCCATAACCTGCATGTGGCCCGGCTGTACTGACAAGAAACAAACCGAGAGAAGAGGAAGCTCCAAGAGCCGAAGAAGGTTTCACGGAACAAAAAAGGGGACTCCAATACCACTCGCCTGTCACACTTNTCTCACTTCNTTCCCACTCCCATACACANCAGGACATCAGAAAAGGCGCCAGTGAGTNCCACAGTCCGGCAAATCTAGGGTCTTTAGTGGAATTATTTCCCGAGTCTGGAACACNCAACACGCGCAGACACACGAGATTCTTGAAGAGACGGTTCGAGAAAAATGGCCCACGTCTGAAGAAGCCGANTCCGTTCAGGGTTTCCTCTCTCTACTCCTTGCTCTCTGTGATGACAAGAGAGGACTTCCGTGGAAGAGTTTGCTTAGCAGAAGGAAGGGTCAGGGATCCTGGAACGCCCCCTTCCCCTTAGGCTCCTGGGGCCAGCGCCTTCTCTCCAGCGGCGCACAGTAGCGTCCAGTCTCTGCTCGCAGCCGCGCTGACCCCTTGAATTGACCCTAATGGCCAAACTGGTCCTGGCTCAGCCTCCACACTCCCTGGCCATTACCCCTTTCGGGNGTACTTCAGGTGGAGAAAGGAGAGTGGGTAGCTAAGTAGTGTAGCCATGGTAAGGGGAAATCCAAGGACCCCTCTTCTCAGCTGGGAGCTGTNTGTAAGGAATGCCGGCTGCAGCGGACGAGATTCTGCTCGCGGCCAACAGTGCTTAAGACATTGCCGGGAGCTTCCGAAGGTATCCCGAGGTTGCCAACGAGGAACTGTTAGAAAGAGGAAACCATTCCTCTGCTCTAAACAAACCCTAGCGTGTGAGGCACAAAATATGCACTTCTGGGACCNTAGTCGGTGAAAGCCCCCCCTCCCCCAGGGGTCCATCCCTGTGTTTTTCCCCTTGCTCCTCCTTCTCTACTGGAGAAAAGCTTGCAGACAGCCCGCGACAGTGCAGACAGCCCGCGACAGTCCCGGTGCGCGCGGGACCTGGGGCGCGCCCCAGCACCGCTTACCTTGGCTTCCCAGGGACGGCTGCGCGGGCTTGCGCATCCACTCGCACAGGTTTCTCCGCTGGCCGCTGGGGGACAGCTGCTCAGCGGCGGCGGTGGCTGCGGGCCCCGGAGGACCGGGGTTGAGCGTCTGCAGCAAGCCGGAGGCGCAGGACGGCGCTGCGGCCGGATGGTGCGGGTGGTGATGCGGGTGATGGTGAGCGTGGTAGTCGGCGGGGCTGCTGTAGCCCATAGCGGCGGCCGGGGAGCCCCCGTTGAGGCCGTGGGCTACAGCGTTNGCCGCGGCAGCGCCCCCAGGCGCATAGCCGTTCCAGTCCTCGCGGAGAGGGGCGCCGTAGGCGGTGGGCCAGGATGGCCCTGGCGACTGAGCGCTGTCCAAGTTCGCCGCAGCAGCCGCCGCGGCCGCCACGTGGTAACCACCGTAGTCCGGGTACTGCGGGGGACTGACAAAGTTCTGCGGCGCCAGGTTGAGGCCGCCGGAGTGGCGCACGGAGCTGGGGTACATGCTCACGTCCTTGTCTAGGAGGTAGCTCACGTACATGGTGGCGAGGGACCCAGAACAGACCTCACCATGCTGCCTGGGGACGAACGCTGGAAGCTGCCAGGGGCGCGGGGCGCAGAGGGCTACGGATGAGGGGGGCGCGGGGAGCTGCGGGTGGTTGGCTGCACCTCAGCCCACGGTGCTCCGCTGGCTCCTTACGGCGCTCCTGCCTCTCGGGCAGTCCCTCCCTCTGTCCTGCCTCCTCCCTCTCTTCCTTCTTTGCTCCCACCTCCTTGCCACTAGGCTGCAGAGGCGGGGAAGACCCGTCACAGGTTGGCTTGCAGAGTCCCAGGCCAGCGGCCTTACGTGATTAACGAGTGTTTACAAGACTCTATTAGTAATGACACAGACACCAATGGCTGGAGACGTCGAGGCGCAGCGCACNGCGCTCACAACCCCCCAGAAACACGATTTGCATTTTAAAAGATAAAGGGAGGGGGAGCTCGCGAGAGGGCCGCGACCAGATCACAGCTAAATATTCAATCCTTTATTGTTAAAGAGCTTCCTCCTTCCAACCTGATGCACTTTAACCTCCAATCACAGGTTCAAAGAATGAAATCAAGGGACTTGCAAAAGCCTTGGGGAGAGAACAGTCTTGGTGGGAATCTGGGTTTAGAGACAGGAGCAGTCTTGTTCCTGCATTCGCAGGGAGGAGGCGGCTAAGAGAAGAGAAAAAAGAAGCCATCGCTTTGAGGACATTTCTGCCTAACCGAGGAGGTGACCTGTGGAGTTAAGAGCAGAGCTGTTCTTTCCCTCTCCGAGAGGCAGGATGAGACTGACCGCCGTCCCAAACTGTCAGCACTACGTTTATTTCCTTGCTAAAGGAAATCACTCGACCTTCCGCCGAAGATAAAAGATGGTCCCAGCTCCAGGATGTGCCCTCGAATTCGTCCTACACTTAGGATTTGAGTTCAATTAAAGCAATTCATTAAAAAAATTGCATTAAAGAACCGAACACCTCCACAAAGCCACGATATGTTTGACTATGGCTTACCTTGAAGGGCAGGCAGTAATTGGGGGGATCCGAAGGGGTGGCTAGGATCTCGGTAAATTTCTATCCCTCGAGCAAAGTGCTGGTTACATGGTCTACTCNGTTTGAATTTCAACCAATTACACTTGTACTTTTATTAAGAATATTTAAGACTTGAAAAATCAAGGATATTTCTGTCAACACCTACCCAGTTACTGTTGTCTTACATCATGCCTATGTCTTAAAAACACTTTCTCCTGGGGTCTGGAGAGATGTCCCAGCTGTTAATATCACTGACTGCTCTTTAGAGGACCCGTATTCAATTCCCAGTATCCACTTGGTGGCTCACAACTGCCCATAATCCAGCCCAAGGGGATCTGACACCCTCTTCTTACCTCTTTAGGCACCAGGCACGTGAGTGGTGCACAGACATACATACAGACAAAACATTCATAATAAACAAATCTTTGAAAACATTAGTTTAAAACAGCACTTTCCCCTTTATAATGTAAAACCCTCTCTACAGAAATTTATTTTATCCCAGGGAATGAAGAGGCTGTATTAACTATTGCTAGGTGGGAAGTAAATGCTGACGGGGAGACCTGAACGACTGGGCCCCACAGCGGAGCCTCTGGGACGGGAGAAAGCCACCTGACTGTATGAGGCAGCTCTGTGATGTTGGGGCTGCCACTTCAGACATGAGGTCACAAACTGCCCAGGCCCAAGCTGGGCAACTCTTCTCTGCTCTTGCCAATGGTGGCTGGAACCCAAGGGTACCGATAGCACTCCTTCCTCGAGCCTTGACCCGTGGGTTCTCTGGTCAAGTGCTTCTCTGGGTATTCGTGGACCTCCTTCCTTCCTGGGGCACTTTCCAGGGTCCTTTATCTCCTTTGACCCTCACCTCACAAGTTTGCCAGTTCTTTCTGCCCTTTGTGTTTTGTAAAGAAGGTTAAAACTGGGGGGTGGCTGGATATTCACAAGCTGTCCCTCAAGAGACCAGGGATCCTTGTTGCTCCTCCCTAACCGCTCCTGGGTGGGTACCTAGCAGGAACAAGAGTGCCATCTCATTTTCCAAGAAACAAACCTGGAAATAAATATAAAACCCTATTTAGAAGGCAAGAGCAGAAAGGGGTGTTCACAGTCCCCACGGGGTGGCCGGAATGTGGGAGGTTAAGTAGTGGGCGCTGCAGACTTTTGATCTTGGGAGTATCTTCCTCCTCTTCCTGGTACTCAATACCTCTTTCCATCCTCATCCTCATGTCCCCTCCAGGAAAGCTCTGGAATCCCAGGCCCAGACCCAGGCTCAGCCTGTGTCTTTAGAATGCCTGCATTCTGGCATTTCTTTGAAACAATCACTTTATTAGGGACAGCCATTCCCTCAGCCCTGTGGTGGCTACTTCCTGAGTTTTTATGGCCCAGGCTGCCAGCCGCTGGCTAATTGTCCCTGTTTTCCAGCTGTGTCTCTGTGCTCTGCCACAGAAAAAGGACTCCAGCTTGGGCACTGCTAGGGAAGCAGATGGGGTTACTCTGCTCCTCCAGAGCCAAGCCACAGGGGAGCCCGAGTTTTATTTGGGGTGCTTGAACTCGGGAAAGGAAGCGATACTAACAAGGACTGGTTTTCCTCCTTGCAAAACCTGGGCACCCCAGCCCGACTGGGTTGCAGTGGCAGAGTCTGGGCTATTTGGAGAGGAGGAAGAGGCTGATAAAGGCTGTCCTTTGACAAGGCCTTCAGAGTGCAAATGTTGCTAAGCCTCCCTCTCCTCCATGGATGGGTTCCCCTCTCAGCCTAAAAGAGGCCCACAGAGACAGGACTGTGAGAATGTTCTGACCTCTGTAGAAGTGGCAATGGGAAGGAAGCCTGTGTGGCTTTCNGTTGGGACAGTTTTAGCAGGTTGGCAGGTTGGTGGGCCTCGCCTGTCCCCCAGAAATCCCCTCTGGGCTGAAGCACTCTGACAGAGTGCTGGCCCCCAACTCTGGCACAAAACAGAGCAGGATGCACCAAAGCCCCTCTCCAGGCTCCTTACTGTTGAACTCAGCCCACAGCAGCTTTCTTAGAGTTTTTTTAGTCTGAGCTGAGACTACTAGAGAAGGGACCACTCTGGGTGTCCCCATCTGCACTGAAGGTGGATGCCTTCCACATAATATCTCAGTCACCAGTTCTCCCTGTTGGGAAGGCATGAGCTGCCAGGAGAGAGTGGGGGGGGGGGATCCCGGTAAATAAAGCCACAGGAAGACTGCCCAGACAGCCAACCTGGTTATCAAAGGGATGGCTTTTTGTTACCGACAGTGTAGAGGCCATTCTACATTCCTTGAAGAGGGTCTCTTTTCAGGATCCAGGCTGGTGGCCTGAGCAGGGACTCTGAAGGAACTGTAGGCTCCCGGAAGGGGCGGGTTCCCCCTCCAGGCAGATGGGGCACTCCTTAAACCCACAGATCACGGACAAGGCTCCCTCCCCGCTCAAAGGTCCTGCTGTTTGCTCCAGCTTCAGGACCTTGCCTCTGCCCCACATTTGTGGTTCCTGCAGCTGGAGAGTGGGTTCCTCACCTACCACGGGCTGTCTCTGCCCATCGTAGCATGAAAGTGTCCTTTCTGAGTCCCACGTAGACAAGATTGATCTCAGTAATGCAACTCACTCATTAAAAACCCTAATCTCGCCGGGCGGTGGTGGCGCACGCCTTTAATCCCAGCACTCGGGAGGCAGAGGCAGGCAGATCTCTGTGAGTTCGAGGCCAGCCTGGGCTACCCAGTGAGTTCCAGGAAAGGCGCAAAGCTACACAGAGAAACCCTGTCTCAAAAAACAAAAACAAAACAAACAGACAAACAACAACAACAAAAAACCCCTAATCTCCAGGAAGAGCAAGAGAGAGTTTCTGGTGAGTTCTCTCAGCTTGTCAGGCAGAGTTTTGTGGGGGCACTGCTCAAATTCTACTTAATTGGGAGCTTGGGAATCTTTGAGCCACTCTACTCAATGGCAATCCACTCACACAAAGAAAGACGAAATAATGCATGAATTGACCCCAACAACAGCACCAGACCCTGCTGCAACCCACTCAGCTAACATCTCTGGGAAGGAAGGCAATCACATTGTTCTTTCTATAGGGTTTCCCCAGAGCCTGCCACCTGTCCAGCACACTAGGCTACAACGGAGACCCAAGTGTCCATCCAGAGCATCAAGGAGGTGCTGCAGCTGCTCACAGCTGCCAGCAGAAGCAGATGTGGTCTCAGCTGGCAGAGGAAGCTTGCTTTTCTCTTAAGCATACTGGGTACTGGGTCCTCTCCAGCTAAGGGAAACTTCCAGAATTCGTGGCAAGGCATTGTGGGCTGGGATGCCCGAGCTTAGGAGGGACACAGCTGTC
>LZPO01037920.1:801595-815951 GCA_001675575.1 Neotoma lepida
TGAACACATTTCCCCCCCCCAGACATTCTACTCCAGCTTCTTCTCCAGCTGACTGTAAAGGTCTCCATCTCCTTCTGTCTCATAGTAAACACTTTCAGGGGGGAATCTCCATTTTTTAAAGTTGAAACTGACATTCTGTGACTCAACTTGGAAAGGCGTCAGTTTAAAAATGAGTAAAGGCTATGCATCAAACGAGTGTCTTCCCTGCTCCTCTCCCTTCGTTAAATGCAGGCGGCTTTAAAGACGAAGGCACAGAATAGGTTTTTTAAAACCTATTCCACAGACCCCAGTTACAGAGGTGGACGACACGCTCAGAAATGGGCTCCCGCTTTCCAGGCTGAGGCTTGTGCTGAGGTCCCTTTACAGGAACATTCGCCTGCTGGGCTCGGATGTTTTTGTAAGGGACAGTGACAATGGGGGAGGTGTGTGTGTGTGTGTGTGTGTGTGTGTGTGTGCCCCGCGGTGAGCTGTCTGGTTACCGACTGGAGTCAAAACACCCTGTCCTCGAATCCTTAGACTGTCTAGTTCTTTCTCATTTTCAATCTTTTCTTTTCCTTGACGAATTCATAAGTATACTATTAATTGTTCCCACCAAATGCAAACCAGCCATCCCTGCGCCCTGCTGGTGTTTGCTCGGTCCACCCGAGCAAGCGCCTTGCGGTGCCTGCGGTCTCCCGCGTGCTGCGCACCAGAGGGGAAGGAACAAGGGGCAGCGCCAGGCGCAGGCTTGTCACTGTTGGAGCCCAGATACGGAGGGAGGTAACTGCCTGCCATCCCTCTGCAGCACTGGTCACCCGCAGGTGAGGGGAAACGGCCTCAGGGCCTCTGACGCTTGCTCCCTAGAAAGGGTCCTCTGTTGCCACAACCGTTCTTTCCCAGCTCCCAGATGGCTTCCTGCGTCGGGCATCCAGCCTACGGGCGGCAGCGCTTTAGCGTCTTTGGAAGAGTCCTTGAGTAACCCTCTCTTGTCCTCTCACCTCCACCTCCCTCCAAAGGGACGCCAGCAACCGCCCAGCCCACCCGTGCCCTTTCCCGCAAGGGTGAAAGATTCGGGATAAGCTCTTGACTGTTAAAATGCAGTCATGTCACTGGAGAGACCCAGTCGTTCCTGGGAAGCACAGATTGCATCTATGATTCTAAAAATAGCCTTGGGAATCTTGTCCCGTTGGATTCTCTGCATCTTCGGCTTAGCAAATTTACATAAAGAGGGTGGATTCTGCATTTTAGGGCCCGTTTATCTAAGGGTTGGGTTTACCCCAGGGCTAGGCAGAATGCTTTGAGTATAGGGGATTTTGAGTCTTTGGCCTGGCCTCTGTGTGTGTGTGCATGTAAGAGAGAGAGGAAGATGGGCAGAGTCCTAGAGCGCTGGCCTCTGTGGACATCTGATAGTTCACCATAAGATGCTGAAGGCAGGTGCCTTCCAAGGCATCCACTCCCCCACCCCCAGTTTCTTTGACCCACACTGCTCAGGGACATAGATGAGGTGACAGAAGAGATAACAGGCTCCTTTACTTTGATTCTGAGTGCTCCAGGAGGGNATTATTTCTGCGGGCCATCATTCCCAGAACCTAACGTTCTGTGGCACAGCTCTTTATGGAGAAGGGAGAGAGTGCATTTTGTTTTANTGGGNTGTTCACTAGTGGAAATCAACTCTGCTTCCACCTGTCTGTGTTGGGGATGCCATGTATGGCTTTGGTTTTTCTTCGCCAAGAGAAGCCTAAGTGGTGATGGCTCACACCTTTAATCCCAACACAGAGGCAGAGGCAGGGGGATCTCTGAGTTCGAGGCCAACCTGGTCTACAGAGTGAGTTCCAGGACAGGCTCTAAAGCCACACAGAAAAACCCTGTCTAGAAAAACCAAAAGAAAGAGAGGGGGTGGGGGTGGGGGCAAGCCTAAGTAGTGTTCTTGGGACTCATTAACTCTCTCCGCGCTCTCTCTCTCTCTCTCTCTCTCTCTCTCTCTCTTTTTCTTTCTTTCTTTCTTTCTTTCTTTCTTTCTTTCTTTTTCTTTCTTTCTCTGAGATGGTGGGGGGTTGTGATGGTCCCTCCTGCTGGTGATGTTGCTTCTCCAGAGGCCACAGCAAGCTGACTGACTCTGGAGCTCCAGGTTTCCATGTCTGACTTATTCTATGAAAATACTTCTATAGGCATCATTCCTATCCCAGCACTAGGGGATACCGTCTTCAGCCTGGGCTCCACAACATCCAGGGCTATCCAATGAGTATTGCTATTTTAATACCGGATGGTTTGCAGGGCCATCCAGTCCACCACCAAAGGCCGACCTTCTGGAAGGACAAGGGTGACACTGGCTTCTGATTGATAATCAAAACCTTNGAACGTTTCATAAAACAAATAAAAAACAAGAAAACTTGATTTTCTTAAGATTAAGACTCTAGAGCCTGTCCCCCCCATCAAGTTTCAAAGAAGATCTCCTGGATCACTCAGTAAAGGCATTCTCTCTGAAAGAGAAAGATACCCCTCTGAGGTAAGCGTGTACTGATTATAAACCTCTGGTCCTTGGGTCAGTATGGAAAGATCTCCACTTTGAATAATTCAAATCCCCTTGACTACTAATTACCAACTGCTGTATCTCCAAGGAACTACCTCTGATCCAAAATAAAACACAAATATGTCCTGAGCCTTCCAGACACAAACTGCAACAGACAAATAATCTTAAATTATACTTAATGAGAGTAGACAGCTTTCAACAGTAAGTAAGATGTATTCTGATTTTATCCAAGTGTCTAAATAAACCAGCTTTGGGCCCTGGCACACACAGACACACACAGACACACAGACACACACACAGACACACACACACACACACACACACACACACACACTACACTACACTGGCCTCCGCAGGGCATTTTCCCCAGGCTGGAAGTTGAATGTGAGGACTCAACTCCCATTGCTAGTTGGTCACCTGGGACCAAATCCAGTGTTTTTATTTCCCCCCCAACTTCAGCTTTCATGGTTATCTCAGACAGTCGCTTCTGCTGTCTCACGCGTAAATATCAGGTAAATTAAATGAAGTGGGAGAAGAAAGATCACTATGGAATGCAAGATTCCCGTTTCAGTGCCATTTGCATTTCCAGTTCCTGCTTAGCAGGAGAGAATGGGGGAGCCGGATGGGAGCTTTCAATCCGCCAAGGCTGTAGTCTCGGCAGACCGCAAGGCGAGTGGAGAATTGAAGCAGCGATCTGGATAAATCGGGGGCAAAGCGCTAAACGCTCTAGAATTTGACATATTTTGGCGACGCGTACTCATGTGGATGGGTGCACAAAGGATGCATTACTCGTGTGATTGCTTCAATTCTCCACTTCCTTTGTGTGGGTGAGTGGATTGTCTTCCAGGCCCGAGCCAGCCTCCGGCGAAGGGAGTACAGCGCCAAGTCCCCTCCGTGGCGCATCCTGCTGGCATTCGGTTCCCCAGCCCCGCGGCGGTTTCACCCTGGCGGGATCTGCGCCTAGCAAATCCGCCAGGCGCAGGTGACCGATCTTCTTCACCTCGCCCAAGGCGGTGCGCAGCTCGGACTCGGGCTGGCAGTGCAGCCGGCGGGCTAGCTCCCGGAGCACCGCGGCGCGGTCGCTCAGGCGCGCAGCCAGCACGAACGGGAAGCCGAAGCGCTCTCGGTACCGCGCGTTGAGTCGCTGCAGCTGCAGCCGGTCGTCTGCATCCAGGCTGGTGAGGCCCGCTTGGCTCTGCTCGCGCTGCGACTCGGCGGTGAGCGTGCCCCGCTGCAGATCGCGGCCGGCTAGGTCCGGATGACAACGTAGGATGCCCTCCTGGCCTGCGGAGAAGCACAGACACCCACGGGCAGAAGGTTACCCCCTGCCGATCAGAAAGCCAAGCGGGGTCCCCGGGTAGTGGCGTCTTCCTTCTCCAATAACGGGATGCCGCCCCTCTATCCCCCGCCAGGACCCGGGGGCGGGGCGCGAGTGACAGGTTTGGCCTTTCAGACCTAGGGGATCCTGGAAAGGAGGAGAGAGAGAAGGCAGTCCAAGAGGCTGGGAATTTACGACCTGCTCCGCCGAGAGCTGGGGAGCGATAAGAAGTCCTAGCTACTCCTATCTTTTCAAAGTCCTTTGCTCTCAGGGGGGCTTTGATGTTGAAAGGGGGCCCGGATACGAGGGCCTGAAGACTTCCGCCAAAAGTCCTGGAATGGGCTTCGTTCTGCCTCAAAGAAGAAAAGGCAGGAGCGGGGTGGGTCCAGAGGATAATATCCATGGGGCTTGACAAATAAATGCCTAGATTTTGTGACTCTAAGTGTGAGTTCTGGGTCTCCTGGATGAAACAGCCAAAGGGCCTCGCGGATTAACCGAAAAGAAACCCATTTCACCGAAATTCTTCCGCTCTTGATNAAAGCGTCTTGTCTTTTTATTATTGTTGCTTGGGGGGGTTGTTTGTTTGTTTTGTTTCTTAATTATGTCTACCCACTGCTCTGGGGTTGTGTTGTTACTTCTCCGACTGACTTCAGATCCCGAAACAGCCCGCGTGGGCGAAAGCTCTTGCTCTTCTAGGCCTCACACCGTGGGAAAGCCTAGCTGTGATACCCGGGGTTCCAATTCAAGGGGACTCCCGGGCGTCCTGGCAAGTCATGTCATTTAAGCACTGTAAAGAACGAATTGGAATTCCCGGGCCAGACAAGATCTCAACTGTGGCGGCCCTCCGTAAAAGAAGGGCAGTGCACCTGATTTACCGACTGTGGAGAAGTAAGGATAACTCACTTCCCCACACAATGGCACCTAACGCACAAGCAGTTCACGTCAGTAGGAAGTCCAGGAAAACGGAACCATGGGATGCAACTGCCTTTTTATTCCACCTCCACAAAGCAGGTGTCTGTCTCTCTTTGGCACTGGGAATAGGCGAGGCTTTGTTGGAAATGGGAAATATTTAAAAACATCCTCTAGTAAGTTGTATCTCAGTACTCACAAAGAGGAAAAGCCCCTTTAAATATGGTGCGGCCTCCTCTTCCTCAAACGTAGCTCCCCACCTCGCCCCCAATAACAGGATGGAAAGTAGAGCCCTGCGCCAAAGCAAACCCGAGGCCAGTGTCCCCAGAGCCTTGCATAAGGAACTCCAGCTCCAGGAGATGCGACAATTTCTCCTGGCCTTCTTGGGCACTGCGGTGCACAAACAAGTAGCATAAAATCACACTCACATAAATAAAAAGAAAAATTAAATCTACTTAAAAAAATAAAAGAATACTCAGCAAAGGTTCAGAAAACAAACGTTAGTTCACCTGCCCAAGGTCACTGAGCTGTGCACCTGTACCCTTCGCTCTAAGCCCACAGCCCCCTTTAATGACTTGCCTGTCCCTGCAAGGCTAAGGGGAGTCGGGTCACTAATCCCACTCTTCCTCTTTCATGGGTACCCTAATTCCAGGCCACCACAATCAGGAGGACTTCTTCCTCTCTCTGCAGTCGAGCTTTCCGTGTGGTGCGAAAATGTAGGTGTTAAATTCCCCACCTGGGGGACCAGGGACTGGCAGTTGCCACGCCACTCAGGACGGGTTCGTCCCACATCCACCCAATCCCAGGATGGGCAGGCAGCCGTGGCTGCTCCAGGGGAGCTGCAGGGGAGTCGGGCACATTTGCGCTACTGCGACTGTGTACCCCCGCCCCCCATCGATTCTCTCTTGTTCAGAATTTCAAAGCAGCCTCTGGGTCTCCTGTCCCATGAGGATCCAATTGCTTTAGTGCGTGTGCTCCCGGGTCAGTCCAAGCTGCCATCGAAGTAGTTACTGGTAGGATTCTTGGGAGCGGGAAGTCTTTTTTTCCTCACTGTCCTTCACGAACCTGCCAGCGCGCATGCGTGAAGCGGGAGCGGGCTGCTTAGCGGCGCCACCCCCCAAACCTTCTTGCCCTTACACCTCACTTCTCACTCCTCCTAGGGTTTATCTTCCCTCTTGAAAGCATCGCCTGGGTTAATGTTTGCCTAGGAGTGAGATGTGTTTTCCACTCTTGCTGAGAGGACAAGAAGGGGGAAGAGAAAAGAGGCCCCGAATAGGGTAGAGCAAAGGGCAGAAGAAAATACGCTAAATTAGCGGAACCGAAATTTACACACACACACACACGCGCGCGCGCGCGCGCGCCTGGAATGGTAGTCTACCAGAAAAAACAAAACTGGTTTGCACAGCCACAGACCCCACCTTCACGGCTCCAAATCACTGAGCCCTTGGGTACTGCAGAGGCCTGCACCCATCTCCCCACAGACACACAGCGAGGACCTTCCCTAGTCCGGTCCACACTGTATCTCCTTCGAGGTACTCCCAGCCGTGGCCATTAATCCCAGTAGGAGGCTGGAGACTGTGGAAGTCAGCCTGCATTCCTGAGTCTCCCTATGTGGGTGGCCCAATACTCATTTGTTTCTTAACATCTNATGGAAACTCTGATTTCCCAGCTATGTCTCTGGGTGTCATGATTTGAGACTAGGTGCAGGTAGGCATTATTTNCTGGGAACACAGGTCAGAGATGTCTGCATGAAGAAGACTTTCTCCGAATCCATAGAAGAACCGGGCTGGCAACAGTGCTCTCTGAGCAAAAGGCAATTGCCCAGAACCCCATTAGGGCCACCTGTGCCCTGTGTCCTCACAAGTCATATGTCCCCACTGGCACAACAGATGGCCTTGTGTCATTTAGTAAAAACCAACTCCCTTACCAGTGTTCTTATTTTAAAATCAGTTATTTTAAAAGGAGATCTTTTAAAAATATTTATTTTTAAATTTTTGTGTGTTTACCACAAGTGTGTGCACATAGCATGAGCACGTGTGTGCTTGGTGCCCATGGATGAGGCATCCAATCCCCTGGAGCTGGAGTTCCAGGTGATTGGTTGTGAGCTCTGGATGTGGGTTTGGGGAACAGACAGAATTCAGGTCCTCTGCAAGAGCAGCATCTGCTCTTAAACTCGGAGCCATTTCTCTAGCCACAGTGTTCTTTTGGTGACAGCATCTCATCAAGCCAAGGCTGGCCTTGACCTCCTGATCTTCCTCCGAAGCGCTGGAATTACATAAATGCACTACCCACACTGAGTTTCCACTTGTAGTTATTTTGTTTTGAAGTGTGTGTGTGTGTATGTGTGTGTGTGTGTGTGATACATGTGAGTGCTCTGCACACCCCCAATCACTCCTCTCTTGTTCAGAGTTTCAAGGCATCCTCTGAGTCCCCTTACCCTGGGGGCTCCAAAAGCTTCACTGTGCATGCTCTTGGGTCAGTCCACCAAATTTCCACTTGTGGTTTCTTTGTTTTTAATTGTGTGTGTGTGTGTGTGTGTGTGTGTGTGTGTGTGTGTGAGAGAGAGAGAGAGAGAGAGAGAGAGAGAGAGAGAGANGAGAGAGAGAGAGAGAGAGAGAGAGAGAGAGATACTTGTGAGTGCCCTTGCAGGCAAGAGACATCTGATCCCATGGAAGTGGATTTACCGGTGATTTTGAGCCACCCAGTGGGTGCTAGGAACTGAATTGGGATCCCTTGCGAGAGCGGTGAGTGCCCCTAACCACTGGGCCATCTCTCCAGCTCCTGATTCCGGCCTTTTGAGTTCACTTGTGTTTTTCCTTCTCAGACCTCACCTCTACAGCCTCAGGGTTGCATTTCTCAACCCTCCCCATTCTTACCTCCCCGCTAGTGGGAGCGCACCGAGAGCCACTCATCCCAAAGGCAGAATGAGCGCCTCCCTTAAACTCCAGTTTCCTTGTTTCTCTGGCCGCCTCACTTCCATCTTGTTTACCTCCTCACTTCTCCATCCAGTTCCCTCTATGAAGTCTCTGACCCCTCCCACAAACCAATCTGCCCTCATCAGAGTCAATTAATGACAACAGTCTAGCCTGGGCCCGATGGCCACGCCCTGGCATCGGCCCTTTAACCCTCATAGAGCAGACCCTTTGGCCCTGGCTCTCCTCACTTGCCTGTCCTTGTCTGGCTCAGCCCAGAAGTTAGCACTGGAGGGAGTGGAACTCACACCTCCCTTCTTTATTTACGTGATAAACGTTCTTGCCCAGGGGTTTTTTGTTACAGTTTTCTTCAGAGACAGGGTTTCTTGTAGCCAGGCTGGTTTCAAGCTCCTAATACGGCTGAGGATAACCTTCCTGCCTCCATCTCCCAAATGCTGGGAGTACAGCCATTGGGCCTGGATTCTGCTGAGTGCTAGGAATCAAACCCAGAGCTTCACACAACCTGGACAAGCACTCTACCAACCAACGGAACTCCATCGCTTGCCCTATCATTTGGTTTATTTTTAAATCTTTNTATCTTGGTGCCAGGGATTGCACTCAGGNTCCCCCGCATGTTAAACCCACACTGTACCCTGAGCCACTCCCCCAGGCAGTCATGCAGTTTTAAGCACAGTCAATTCTTTCAAGACACCAACATCTGGTTTGTCCTTAGCTCCCACCATGTTCCTTTTCTATGATTCAGGGCCACATACAGCATCTTCATGTTGGTGCTTATTAGGACCGGAACTAACAAGCTCCTGCTTTCTGCTTTATGTCTCTGTACCCCAGAAAATTACAGCACCCCCACACGGCCACTCAGACTAAGTACTGAGCAGTTATCTTTAGTATTTGTTGATTTTGAGCCCCCTCCGGCAAGCCCACCCACCTAAAATCTTGTTGGCTTTAGCTCTCCTCTCTTCAGAAGCAGCTTCTTGCCATCCCTGCTACCCTCACCACAGTACAAACAACCTGTTCTCTCACTTGTAACCATTGCGGCAGCATCTTGACCCATCTCCCTGTGCCTGATGGAGCCTCTACACAACTTTCTAAGAAGTCCACACAATGGTATTGATATGGCAAAGACAGAAGCTGTAGGTTTGGGACGTTAGCACTGGAGACGGGACCCACAGCCTTAGGAACGTAGCTTAGGGTGGTTTCCCCAGCCCACTCTAACTTTGAACGAAACTGAGTTGGTCCAGGGGCTTCTGTGTATGGTTCAACCTTCCTTTCTTTACCATAGCTGTCACCTTGCTTCTGCTTAGATCAGTGAGAGTTGATTGGCTAGACACACCTTAGCAGGTAAGGCTAGGGTCCACTATTAATCCTGTACTGCCATCTAGTGGTCACTATACATCATAGCCTAACCTAAAAAGTCAACTTCCTTTTTGCTCCAAAAATCCAGTTTTCTGTGAAAGGTAGAAAGTTTTTCTTTTTCTTTCTTTCTTTCTTTTTTCCTAAAAGATAATCCATGGGACTGGAGAGATGACTCATCAGTTAAGAGCACTCACTGCTCTTCCAGAGGACTTGGGTTCAATTCCCAGCACCCACATGGCAGCTCACAACTGTCTGGAACTCCATTCAGTTCCTGGGGATCTGACACCCTCACACAAACATATATGCAGGCAAAACACCAATGCACATAAAAAAATAAATTATTTTGAAAAGATAATCCAAGCAAATCCTTCTCTAGGAAGAACACTGTGTCTCATCCACCCACTATGATACTTGACTTTTGTCAATTTGATACACACTAGAGGAAGCCTCAACTGAAGAATCGTTTCCATTAGACTGGCCTGTGGACATGTCTGTGGGGCACTTTCTCTCTCTCTCTCTCTCTCTCTTTCTTTCTTTCTTCTTTTTTGTTTTTTCGAGACAGGGTTTCTGTGTGTTACATCTCTGGCTGTCCTGGATCTCTCTTTGTAGATTAGGCTGTTCTGGAATTCATAGACATCCTCCTGCCTCTGCCTCCCAAGTACTGGGATTAAAGGTGTGCGCCACCACCGTCTGGTTTGCTGGGCATTTTTTTAATTGTTAATTGATGAGGGAGGGCCCAGCCCACTGTGGGCCGTGCCATCCCTAAGCAGGAGAGCTTGGGCTAGATAATGAAGGAAGCTGAGCAAGCCAGGGAAAGCACGCTAGTAAACGGTGTCTCCTGTGGCCTCTGCTTCACATTCCTGCCTTGAGCTCCTTGCCCTGAATTCCCTCGATTTGGACTTCGATGTGGAAGTGTAATCCATATAAACCCTTTCTACCCCCAAATTGGTTTTGGTCCTGGCATTTTTTCACAGCAACAGAGAAGTAAAGTAGGGTAAACCCCTTAAGGTCTTTTCTACCCTTAAGTTGCAAAGACTCTATTAACCAGTTTGTTCCTTACTGTCCAAAGGCAAAAGATAGCACAGGGGTGTGAGAGCGTGAGTCCCCAGCACCCATGTCAGAAGCCTGGCTGGGCTGCCCAGGCCTGTATTCCAGTGTTGGGGGTGGGTCCAAGCAGATTCCCCCAAAGCGTGCAGGCCAGTCTGGCTAGAACTAAAACAAGCTTTGGGTTCAGTGAGAGACTGTCTCAAAGGAACAAGGGGGAGTGAAAGGGAGATGACACCTGGTGTTCTCCTCTACGTGTGTGCCCACCCCACACATGTGCACACACACACACACACACACACACACACACATGTGCATGCATGTGTGAGTGCACACACACACCTTCCTAATTTTGTTTTAGATTATCTAGAAAATCCTCCAGAAGCTATGGGANTGACTACTAGTTTGCCCATTTTCTTCAAAAAAACCTTTATATTGGGGTGGCAAGATGGCTCAGTGGCTAAAAGGTCTTACAGAAGACCTGGGTTCAGTTCCCAGCACCCATCTGTAACTCCAGTTCCAGGGGATCTGATACCCACTTCTGGCTCCACAAACACCTGCATTCATGAGCTGGGCAGATATACACCTGTCACACACATAGTCACATAAATAAATTAATTAAAAAATTATATTGGATTCATTATTTTTAAAATGGAGCCTTAAAAGTCATTGAGTTTCCAGGTTTTTTTTTCCCCCTCTGATAGAAACAATGTGCACAGGATTGAACGCAGCTCAGTGAGTACTAGGATTAAGGGCCTGGGTCACTTGCTGGGCTTCAGTTTGAGATACACACACACACACACACACACACACACACACACACACACACACTCTCTTAAATTTTAAATTTTATGTTTGAGTGTTTTGCCTGCCTTGTGTCTGTGCACCACATGTGTTCTTGGTGTCCACAGAGGCCAGAAGAGGACATCAGATTTTTGGAGTTAGAGGCATTTGTGAGCAGCCACGTGGGTGCTGAAAGTTGGTCTCCAGTCCTCTGGAAGAACAGCCAGTGCGCCTAACTGCCTAGCATCTCTCCAGCCGTCAGTTTGATTTTGTAACATTACCCCCATTCTTCCTAGCTAAATTCTCTTGTGAGGCTATCCAGGTGAGGACAGGAAGCCCCTGAATGTCATAGCTGTCCTGAAGGCAGCAGTCTGTGCTTGACTCTTTGTGAGACCACAGGGTCAACCTTCGGCCCGAGGTCCCCAAGGGCATGTCTGGCTTGTCTTGCAATCAGAGTAGCCTGTGAGCGGAGACTGCTTGCCTTTGGCCTCTGTGCCGTTCAGTCTANACTTCTGCCTCCTCTTCTCCCCACCCTGGCCCCAAATGCTTCAGGGCCCCAGAACACCCCGATTTGCTTCAACTTCTCTTCTTTCCCCAGACTCTGGGATCTGAGTGGATGCACTTTCCCTGTCCAAACTGGCCCTTTCTGGTAAACACGCCAGTGCTTTGCCTTCCCCTTGGGGTCCCTGAAGTGTACCCCCCCCCCCGCCTTCTCTCTTGCATCCAGAGCACTGCCACACTGGTTGACTGAAAGGGGCCAGCCTCAGTCTGCCCTTTGGCCTCTAACTCCCCAAGGCCTTTGCCCTGTTCCTGTTCGTGACCTCTAGGCACCAATGTTTATTTGCCACGCTGTCTTACCAGATGGACACACTCTTAGGTCTACTTAGAGTCTAGCACCTTGAGGGGATGTTTACTGACCCTTCCAATAAACCCAGCTAAATAACTATAAGTATAAGCAACAGGGCTAAAATACTCTAAAATATTTTTATATACGATATTGGAAATCGCTTGGCATGCATGGACCTGAAGTCTTACCTGACCTTGGAAGAGCATCGATAAAAGCAAAAAAGTGATTTTCTAAGTCTTCCAANTCAGAGAATGGACGCTGGGACCAAACAGCAGCTGCGATCAGAGGACATTTTTCAATGATGTTCCCAAACACATCNATAAATTCACCGAAGCCCATAGAGTTGACCTTCTCTATGTCCATGGCTGAGATTCTGTTATCATTGAGTGAGTGACACCGACTCTTTCTCTTAGGGTTGTATTTGCTGAACACACAGCTGGCCTTGTGCAACACCAGCTGAGTCTGGGCTAAATGTGTCTGGGCGGAGCCTATCCAGAAGGCCCTGCAATTCGGAAACACAGGTTTAAGGGTTTTTGTTGGTGGCAAGAGGTGACATGTGTGCTGGGGACAGAACCCACACATTCTACCACTGAGTTTTGTCCCACCCAGGCTTAGGTCATGACCAAGAAAGCAGAGACTTCTCTCTTGGTATAATGAATGCTTCTGACCAAGGCATTGCCAAAATCAGAGGCAGCAGTGGCTGTATTTCACTAGACAGAAGNGTGGCGTCATTAACATTATTTTATTTTACATGCATGAGTGTTTTTCCTGCATGCATATCTGTGTACCACATGCATATCTGGGGCCCACAGAGGCTAGAAGAGCGTGTGGGATCCCCTGAAATTGGAGTTACAGGTGATTGTGAATCGTCACGTGGATGCTGGGAATGGAACCAGAATTGTTCCTGGGGAAGTTTTTCCTGCTAATCCAGGCAGGTCACAGGTCCACCTACTTGGAAGTTGATTTCTCATCTGTCATCGTTGTTGCCTTAGTGCAGTGGTTCTCAACCCTCCTAACGCTGCAACCCATTAATACAGGTCCTCGTGCTGTGCTGACCCCCAACCATAAAATTATTTCGTTGCTGCTTCATAACTGTAATTTTGCTGTTATGATTGCAATGTAAATATCTGATATACAGGGTATCTGCTATGCGACCCTTGTGAAAGGATCAGTTGACCGCAAAGGGGGTCAGGACTCACATGTTGAGAAACGCTGCTCTAGAGGCTAGGTACCATGTTTTAATCTTTCTTTGTACCCCAAATGCTTAACACAACAGATACTTAATTAGTGCACATGAAACGGGGTAAGGAGTCTCAGGAGGAGTTCTGCCTCCTTGTGTGCTATTTTCTTTGTTTTTTTAAAAAAGATTTATTTGGGAATGGGGGGTGGGTTGAGGGGGAAGGCGGTGGGCGGGAGGAGGGAGGTAAGGGAGTTCTGTGATTGGTATGTAAAATAAACAGAAAATCTTTTAATAAATTTTAAAAAATTATTTTTATTTATTTATTTATTTGCTTATTTACTTCTGGTTTTTTGAAGCAGGGTTTCACTGTGTGACCCTGGCTGTCCTGGAACTCACTCTGTAGCCCAGACTTGCCTCTGCCTCAGGAGTGCTGAGATTAACGTCCTGCGCCACCACTGCACGGCCTTATTTTTATTTTCTAAATTAGGTGTATTATATGTGTGTACACACGAGTGTAGGTGCCCAAGGAAGAGGTTGCCGAATCTGCCTCCAGGTACCCCCCTTGAGTTCCTGTCTTGCATTCTTTGATTGACAGCCTCCCCTAGGTTGTTTTGGGAAGTGTCTTAGCAGAGCAGCAGTGAGGCAAACAGATGACAATGTGGCAGAAGAGTTCGGCTAAGGCTATTACCGGGAGAGTCCTTCACGGAAAGAGAGCATAGAAAAGATTAGGAAGGACTACAAGAGACTGGGGGTGTGGGCCCCAGACAGGAAGGCGCCCACTGCTGAGGGTGTGGGGATGAGAAGAGGGGAGTACAGGGGCTCTGGTCTCGGGTGGACTCTGTCAGTGTCGGGCTAGGGACAAGCACGAAAAGCGCTCGTTACCGTGAGTCCAGAAACGATCGCACCCTGGGTAAATGATCTTCAAAGGCCTTCCTTTCACTCAGTATTTGCCTTTCCAGGTACCAAGGGGCAATAACAAGTCAGGCCTGGTGTTAGTCACGGTGGTGCTCGGGCGCCATCTGCTGGCACAATCACCATAAAGCACTGCTGGGAGGGGTTGCCTAAGCCCACAGGCTCCTGTTAGAGGATGTTAAGGAGGGTGAGAACTTGTCAGCCGCTGGTGTCATCAGGCAGGCAGGTGTGGGCATCGTGTTGTTGAGATTAGACAGGTGTGGCTTCGCTGTCCTGTCTAGAAGCAGGTGTCCTGGTCCTTTCTGGCCCTTAAAGTCTTTTACAACCACATTCCTGGTGTCCCCTTGGGCCTTGGGTGTAGGGATTGCATTGTGGACGTACCAGTTGGGGCTGGGCACACCACACGGTCACTTATTCTCTGCGTTTTGGCCAGTTGTAAAGGCAACCAAGGGCTGCGGAGAGAGGGAGACTCAGTCACTCCCAGGGATGGCCCCCCAACAGGTCATCCAATGCCAAGTGCTCAGCCTTAAACATGTGTACATATGAGCAACACTAGATGGATTCGGTG
>LZPO01037920.1:830902-844176 GCA_001675575.1 Neotoma lepida
GGCTACACACATTCAGGTTAGCTGGTTGGGAGGCAGAACTAGCCAACTTTGGGCTTCCATTCATGCTCTGAATTGCAGACACTCTGTGCAGGGCACATCCTNAATTCCTGTGTCAGCAGGGATNNCAACACTGCTTCTTTCAATGGGGCTTTTCAGGGACTTGCTGTGAACTTCCTAGACATTGCACAGGATTTCGGCTCTACCAAGTGTCCCTGGGCCCTTCTGCTGCAGAGACTACACTGTGGATGAGACAGTGCCAAGGGTAGGAGGGCAGACACGAAGGGAGGGATGTTCAAATGAACAAGAACCGCATGCGAGCACATCTCTTTCCCACAGCTGCATGCACGCACGTCCTTTTGTTTAGTTCTTTTTACACTTTCCGCTAGGTTTCTCTTTAAAAGGTGCTTACCGACTTGAACTCCAGGAATTCCATGCCTTTGGCTACTTGATATGCAAAGCAAAGAAGGTCTTCAAACGTCAGCACATTCAAGTCTTCCTCTTCTTCCAGCCTCTGTTGGTTTTCATATTCAATCTCATCTGNAAAATAGATCCATCTTCACTTTCCCTCAACACCGGGTCTGCCTTCTCAGACCTCTTGGAGAAGTAGCTAAGGTGACAGGCGGTGTGGAGGGGTGGAAACATTCATAAGAGGCCTTTAGCTTGATCTGCCCTCCTGCACTAGGCTCAACAGACCAAGTCAAATGGCGTCACCCACACCAAAGGTCCATTATACAAAGAGAAAGGCTTAGTTGACATTCAGAAATCAAAAGTAACTGCCAAACCTCCCCCAAAAGGCCGGGGTTCCTGGGCATGAGGATGGAATTGCCTCTGCTTCAATCCTTACACAAGAGATGACCCCAAGGACGCTGGAGAGATGGCCCAGTGGTTAGGAGCACCGGCTGCTCTTCCAGAGGTCCTGAGTTCAATTCCCAACACCCACATGGAGGCTCACAACCATCTATAGCGGAGTCTGGTGCCCTCTTCTGGCATAAAGGTGTACATGCAAATAGAGCACTCATACATAAAATAAGTTAATTAATTAAAAAACAAAGATGACCCGAGTGTTCAGGTGGAAGCTCCATCTNAGGCCCTGGCNTCTATATACCCAAAGAGTCTGGAATGTTCTGGTGGAAGCTCCACCTCAGACCCCTCCCACACCTCTCTCTGCCCAAACCCTGCCTCATTTCAGAAAGCCCGCCAAACATGGATCCTCCCCCAGAGATGCTCAAGACCACTCCCACAGGTTATTTAAACTGCCCCCTCAGAAAACAGACATGTGGTTTTTCAGTCTCTCCTGTCTCCTCTCTAGGGGTCCAGAAAATCATCCAGGAATGTTTTACCCATTAAACCAGGGCTTTTTCTTAATTAGGTTTGATTTGGTCTGATTTGGATTGCTGCATTGGCAGAGAGGCTTAGCNGGGTACAGAAACTTTTCACCAAGGCAGCCTGATGTTAAGCCGTCGGCCGCCTTTCTCCCTTCCTGGCTCAGTCCCAGGAAAATGACTGAACTGACAGGCCTGTTCTAAGAACAGGCTCTACATCAGCCTGGCTGACCTGGAATTTGCTATGCAGCCCTGGCTGACCTTGAACTCACACACAGGCCATGGCTCTGCCTCCTGAGTGCTTGGATTAAAGTCATGCACCACCATTCCTGCCCTACTCTTCACTTCTATTTTTTTTCCGTCATTTTCCTCTCTATAAACCAGCCTCTTCTGAGCCCATTTGAACACTTGTTCTGTCTTCTGGAACGGCACACTGCTCAGCTCCCAAGGGGCTCTGTGGTTAAGAGTACTGGCTTTCCTTGCAAAGAACCGAGGCTTGGTTCCCAGCACCCATGCGGTGGTTCACCAGGGAATGCGACACCCTCTTCTGGCCTCCACAGGTACCAAGCACACAAATGTTGCACATACACACATGAAGGAAAACACTCAGAAAATAAAAACAAATACATTTTAAAAAATCCTAACTCTCTACCTATAGTATCAGGAGAGGGGTCTTTGTGAAGTGGTCAGGTTGTAAGGATGGGACCAGGGTCTCTATGACAAAGAAAGAGGGTGGGCAAGATGGCTTACCAGCTAAAGGTGTTTCCATGAAGGCTGAAGAAATCACAGGGTTAAAGGAGAGAATGGATTCCCATAAGTTCCTCTCTCCTCTCTCCTTTCTCTCTCTCATACACACACACACACACACACACACACACACACACACACAAACACACAATGCAAAAAAAAGAGAGGTTTTTTAAAGAGAAGAAAGCTTGCTCTCTTGCCTCCATGTGAGGACACAAGAAGATCACCATGCACATGTGGGGGTGGGCTTCAGCTGAACCTTGATCTTGACTTACTAGCCTGGAGAACTGTGAGAAATAAACATCTGCAGTTCAAGACACCCAGTCTTCAGTAATCTGTTAAAGCAATCTGACAATGAATATTAATTATGAACCCTTTTTGGGATTGGAGGGTTGGCTCAGTGGTTCAAGAACACGGACAGGCTGCTCTTCCAGAGGACCTGGGTCTAGTTCCCAGAACCCACATGGTAGCTCACAACCCCAGTGCCAGGGGATCTAGCGCCCTCTTCTGGGTCTCTGAGGGTACTGCACTCAGGTGGTGCACAGACAGACATGTAGGCAAACACTCACTTTATCCCTCCTTCCCTTCANGTAAATCTATNAGGCTGGAGGAAAATGAAGACCAATCNACTGTCTATCATATTTCATGAACTGTATTTTGTATGTTACATCCTTCTGTGTATTCCTTCTAACAGTCCNATGAGGAAGTACTATTAGACAATTNTACAAGTGAGAATTGGCGACTCTGATGTCTAAATAACTTGTCCGGAGCCANCCNTTCTGAAGGTAAAAGAGCCAGAACCAAGCTCTGATTCTAGAACTTACTGTTGTACCAGGTACAAGGTAGTTCTCATTAGCTTATGGCCTTATAAAGACTATTCTGAACAAATAAAACCGTTTTAGGTGTTTATTAGTTGACCATGGACAAGAAGTTCACAGCTATTGGCNTTTGACTTTCCAAGAAAGTACACATTGAGCAAGCCTGTCACTGACCTTGGCAAAAACAAAATGCTTCTGCTCTGGTGAGACAGCTCCCACCAGGCCTGACAGCTTGACTTTCAGTAGCTGTCCTCTGACCTCCCTAGGGGTGCCATGGCATGCACACAGACACACACGCGCACACACACACACACACACACACACACAATGTAATTTTAAAAAGGCTTTTAAAAAGCTGTATGGAACTCTTAGATTCATTTCAAAGTGCTACCAATGACAACAAATTATTACCTTCAGAATGAATTGAATTCCCGTTGAACCCTGAGACATCCAAGGCCGNGTGTATCTGAACTTCTCGTGAACCAGGCATACTACTAAAAATAAATTTGTTTCTTTGTTATTTACATTGTTCTTCTGAGCAGGCATTTTATTAGAAAAAGTACAATTCATCAGAGGAACAGATTCCAGTTACAGATGGGCTTTTAAATGGAAAGCACTTGCCGGCTTGTCAATGGTACGCTGTGTACATTAAAAACATGTATGTGCTGGGGTTTGCAGGCCCATACTGGATGACAGAGGTCATTCAGTCACTGTTGCACTGTACGCTGGGTACGTAAAACAGAAATTGGGGCAGTAAACGATTTGCTATGTCCTGAAGTTGACAAACAAAGGAGCAGGTTCTGGCTGGTGCTAACCCCAAACCATTTCCCCTAAGTTCATATACCACAGAGCTTATAAATGAAGTGCTTTACTATCTTTTTAAATATTTGTTTGATCTTTGGGTTTCTGCTGTGCTGGGGATGCAGCCAGGGCCTNGTGCATGCTTGGCATGTGCTTGCTTGGCTATGAAGGTGCACCCCAGCTCAGCACCCTCCTTTAAAGCCGGCTTCTGTAAAGCATGCTTCCTTCCTCTGTGGAATAAACAAAGAGCCACACAGATCCTCTTTTCAAGCACATCAGACAGATGCCTGCACCAACACAAACGGGCCATGACTCAGTATTTCCCAACATACGTGTTCATCCCAAGTTATAATTTGTTGTTGGAAAATGGCTTAATGCTTCCGGTACATGGATATTCCAAATAAACTGCCAGGTTATTTAACACCCCAATGACCAAACTGAAGCAAAGGAGCTAAGTACTGGTCACCCACATCTGTGTTAGGGTGGCTTCTCTGTTCGGAGTGTGCACAGCTGGCCAGGGATGGGGCTCAGTGGTGGAGGGTGTGTTGAGCATGCACTGTGCCCNGAGTTTGACCCCCAGTACCACAACCCCCCGACACACAGATAATACATAAAATACAAGTAAACAACTAAGTCAGGCATAGTAACAGATGAGCAGTAACAGNGAGTGATAACAGAGTGCAATGTTGATAATAACTATAAAGTTATAAAACTTAAGGATTGTTTATTTCTGGACTTTTCTATGTCGTATTTTTGGAGCGTGGTTTCCGGTAGGTAACTGAAACTTTACTAAGCAAAACAAGAGGTCATGGAACCGAAGTCCACAGCGTAGACGATGATGCCTGAGGTCACGGCGTCTGCCAGCGCTTGTGTGTCTGTCCCAGAGTGTGTAATCATAAAGCCCCATGTGCCTCTTACCTGGAATTTGAATGTGACTGGAAAGTGGGGTAAAAACTGAAATTATGCTCCTTNAAGATCTCTGTCCATGTCCTGTGAAACTTTTCTCTTTTGCTTCTCAGATAGTTGAGGAGGTCTCCATAGCAACAGTACTCAAAAATCAAGTACACTGGCCCTGCAACAGTTACAATTTTAGTTACAGGTAGACAAACCCCAGGTCCTTCTCTCAGAAGCCAGTGTAGCAGACAGAGCCTATGACTTTTCAGTACTCCCCTTCTGGAAAGTACTTTTTTGTTTGTTTGTTTGTTTTCAAGACAGGGTTTCTCTGTGTAGCTCTGGCTGACCTAGAACTCAATCTGTAGCCCAGGCTGGCCTCGGACTCACAGAGAACCGCCTGCCTCTGCCTCCCGAGTGCTGGGATTAAAGGCATAGGCTACCACACTGGGCCCAGAAATGACTTTTTATGAGCCGTATCTTTTTAAAAATATTTATTTATTTATTTATTTATTTATTTATTTATTTATTTATTTATTTATTATGTATACAGTTTTCTGCTGCATGTAAGCCTGTAGGCCAGAAGAGGGGACCAGATTTCATTACAGATGGTTGTGAGCCACCATGTGGTTGCTGGGAATTGAACTCAGGACCTGTGGAAGAGCAGCCAATGCTCTTAACCTCTCTCCAGCCCCATGAGCTGGAGGTTACATCCAATCTCACTCAATTCAAACATCTGTGTCTTATAGCCTGAGCTCTGAATATATGACGTCACCATCTCCAATGGGTGTGTGTGGTGAGCTCTGAAACTAATTTCACTACTGCATTTAGGCCATCCTTACAGCTCCGATACCACAGAATGTGGAGGTTGTTTTTCAGGAGGTTAGAATTCTGTGATAGATAGAGTAGGTGAAAAAGACGGCCATGTACTCTACGGACTGGCCAACATCTAATTCCACTTGAACTGGGAATGAGGAAAGAGTNAAACTGGGAACAANGGCTGGGCAGTGGTGGNGCACACCTTTGATCCCAGCAGGCGGATCTCTGAGTTGGAGGCTAACCTGGTCTATAGGGCTAGTTCTAGGCCGGCCAGGGCAGTTACACAGGGAAACCCTGTCGAAAGAAAGAAGAAAGAAAGAGAGGGAGGGAGGATGGACAGATGGATGGACGGACAGGTGTTCTATCTGCAAACATTACCTGACAGCGTGCACGCTCCCAGAAGATTCACGATGTTGTCNTGGTGTCCCAGCTGAGTCATCATTTTGAGCTCCGACATAAGGGCCTCTTTTTCACAGCTNTCAGCTTTTTCTGTTAACGGGGGAGCAGAAACAATGTTGACCTCCAGTACCTGTGTGNTGTTTTATAAATCAAAAATTTCCCCAGTTCAGATCACAACTTACATAAATTCAAAACTGTAAGAGAAAAACTAACACAGAAATAACACATGCCTTTTGATAATAATGTCCTATGTTTTAAGACAATTTAAAGGCATGAGTTATAAATGTTGACTATATGAATATATCCTTTTCTTAGACCTTCCTTGAGACAGGGTCTCACTGTTAGCCCTGGCTGGCCTCAAAGCCTAATCTACTGAGACTTGCCTACTTCTACCACCTGGGGTCAAAGTATGCACTGCTATGTCCAGCAAGAATATATGTTTCTACTGGATTTTTCCCCTACCAACAAAAATAACACCCCATCCCCACCCCAGCTCTCAAACCAAGCAGACAACATGATTTTTCTAGCGGAAGAAGCTGCCAGGTGGTTATTCAGCTGACAGGAAGGCCAGGAGGAGCTTCAGCAAGTATGGTTGTCTCTAACATGTACCTGGTCCTCAGGTCTAGAAACTTCCATTTGTAAGTATGTCTGATGGGAAGTTAGAGAAGACATTGCATGTACTTTTTCACCAATGCAGTCTCTCCAGGGAACGGACCCAGACAGTGTGGTGACCTGTGTACTCACAANCTGGCCAGGAAGTGAGCACGAGGGTNTCACTGAGGCCAGTGGAGCTGCTTGGGGCACCCCTGCCCCAGTGGGTTTTNAAGCCCCAGGGACAAGGGTAGCANCTTTCTTTGGACTCTTTACTCCAGGCTCCATGTACTCTTGGTTCTACGCAAACACTGCCGTTTTATAGAAGGGACTCGATCATCTGGGATTCTGGCATCTGCAAAGGGGACAGTGGAACCAACTTCCTAAAGAAACTGGAGGATAACCACTCAACATAAAGGAAATACAATGAAAGTGNTGTGGGGTTGGTTACACCAGGGGGACACTGAACAGCCTGAAGAGGCAGGGAGAGGGGTCCCCTGGACCCTGGGGGAAGCCGAGTGAGTCTCCCGCAGTGGGACCGGACATAGAAAACCACTGCAGATTGAAGAGGCAGAATACACAGTATTAAGACAGAACAGCACAGGACACACCATATGCCACTTTCCGGAAGCTTTGGGCTGATGCAGCAGTGAGAAGTGAACTGGATAGCTGAACACAGCAATGCTAGAGTCTGGAATTCTGTGACTTGCTGCAGAAAACTTGGTTCTTTTTTTTTTAATGGTAGGATTAAACTCAGGGCTTCAAGCACGCTGAGTATGTGTTTTACTCCAGAGCTACATCCATGGCCTCCAGAGACTCGATCTTGTCCATGGCGTGGGAGGAGGCTTCCCTAAGGAAGTGATCTCTAAGCTGACAGCTGNAAGATGAGCGGGTTCCTAAAGCGAAAGGGGAAGAGCAGGTGGAAGGGGACCCCTGTGCAAAGGTTGTGGTGGGAAAGCTTGGCACTGTGCGGAACTGAAAGGGGGCATGCTGAGAAGGAGAGAGGGAAAGGCTGAGCCAGGCCTGAACTGCTCAAGGTTGTGGGAACCATTTTCAGAGCAATAGAAAGCCACTGGGCAACTGGGCGGTAGTGGCACACACCTTTAATCCTAACACATGGGAGGCGGAGGCAGGTGGGTCTCTGAGTTTGAGGCCAGCCTGGTCTACAGAGTGAGTTCCAGGACAGCCAGGGATACTCGGAGAAACCTTGTATCAAAAAACAAACAAAAAAGAAAAAGAAAAAGCAAGCAAGCTAAGGTAATGCCATGCAGGAAGATGTGGTATGGTCTGTTCTACACCATGGCCATGCAGCACCTCAGCACACAGTTCCCAGCAGAAGATGCAGGGTGCCTGCTTTGGAAGCTACCATTGGTGGCCAGGAGAGACAGAACTGGATCACCATGGAGACAAAGAGAAGACATTGTGTAGGAAATCTGTTGGGGAATGGTGAGAGAGGACCAGCGATGAGCACTGCTTCCTCATTTCTATCATTGTGTGGGATGTAGTCTCACTGAAATGACACAGTACTCGCCAGGTTGGAGTAGAGATGGGGTCCAGGGTTGGGGGACTTCAGCTTGGATGAGTGACACTGAGATATGAGTATTTGGGCACATGAAGCCAAGGCTTAGCAGGGAAATGGTTATGAGAGCGTTTGATACAGAAGATGAAGCTGTGTTCTAGAGGGCGGCCCATGGTGAGTGTGTGGNCTGAGTGGAGATAAGAGGAACTCCCCACAGGAGGCTCATGGCGGCACTACTNCAATAGCCATGCTATGNAGGCAGNCCAGGAACCTGCAGCAGGTGGACGGACAATGGAAATGTGGTTCACAGGATGGCAGNTGTGAAGAATAGGATTATGGNATCTGGAAGAAGATGGATGGAACTAGAGACTGTCATTTTAAGTAAAAAGCCAGACTCAGAAAGNCAAAGACCACGTGTCATCTCTCACACGTAGAATCTAGATTAAAAGAGAAAGGCATGGAAGTAGGGAGGGAGCCATTTGGGAAGAGGAATGGATAAGAGAGGGGGATGGGAAGTGGTGAGCAGGACCAGNCTATATTTTAGATACATGTATGAAAATGCCACAAAACACCCTTTATTTTGTGGAACTAAGATCTGCTCATGAAGAAAAACAATGTGAAAGAAATCTACGTATTTGTTACCCAGATTTAATAAGTGATAATGTTCGGNTATTGCTTCAGGGTCTTGTACCTTGCAGATACAGGAGGGAATCCATCCCTTTTCATGCCCTGAAACCCGGGGTGTGGAAAACAAGGAGTGACGTGTTCTGAGATGGAAGGACACGCAGCAGCATCTTACATGTTGAGACTCTAGTAACATGAGGGCTGAACTGACCACGGGTTTAGTTGCCCGGAGGTGCCGAAGCTCAGAAAACAGTACCCCAAGCCCCAAACAAAGCGTGGTAGCTTTGGACTAGAGCGGCACCTTGAGGTCTCCCTACCTTTTCATGTCACCCTCCCCACTCTCATCTCTTAATCCTCTCTCAAGCACAAAGATGGGTCTTCTGAAGTTCTTTTATCTGCTGCGAGAAATTCCCTTCCCAGGAGAAATGCAATTGCCATGAAATCTTGGAAGAATGAGACTAANAGTCTCTATGCCCAGGACACCCTACCCAGGAAGACTACGAAAGTCACCTAAGAGACGTTCGTTATTATACGATAAGACAGACAGATAGACCACACACACACACACACACACACACACACACACCCCTTCCATTCCTCCAACAATACAAGTTTCCGTTTCTTTCTACAACTCAGGATGAATAGACGCTCAGTCACCTGGACCACACACACACACACACACACACACACATACACACACACACACACCCCTTCCATTCCTCCAACAATACAAGTTTCCGTTTCTTTCTACAACTCAGGATGAATAGACGCTCAGTCACCTGGCTTGGAGGCTCAGACTGTGTGAGATTTCTATTCCACTATCGGTCTGCATGCTGAAACTCCCCTCAGTGACTGTGGGGGTGGTGGGGGGAGCTCCCTTTACTCTTACAGAGACCACCTTAGCAAGAGAGTAGGCCAGCCGGGAATGAGATCATACACCGGTAATGCCAGCATTCCTGAGGTAAAAGCTAGAGCTGTGAGTTCAAGGCCAGCCTGAGCTAGATGGCACGGCAGGGCCTTACAGAATGAAGGGCTGGGGATGTATCTCTGAGGTAGAGGGGCTTGCCTAGCAGGCACAAAGCTCTGGATTCAATCCTTAGCACTGTGTTAAAAGTCAGGTGAGGATGCCCTTGCCTGAGATGGACGCCAGAGGGGAGCGGAGAGAGCGGAAGTGAGAAGTCCCTGGTTTGTTCTCCTCCCCAGAACCAAATCTGTGTCAAACCGTAACACAGAAGCCAATAGGAACTGCACCCGGAGAGAAGAGGAGGAAGTGAGGTTGGTCTTCATGGCTTGTATTCTTTCCTCAGGACCCTACCTGCTGCTTGCTCCTTATTACCCATAATGCTTGGCAAACAGGAGGCATGAGAGTAACGGATGAGAAGAGAGGGGAGAGGAGGCAGCTGTACCCCATCTCTGAGGGATTTTGCTGAGATAACCCCACTTTTGCACTGTACCTTTTAGCATTTTCACCGCCACTTGAATTGAGACTCCTGTTTTACTAATCCCATAGGCTGTCGCATTCATCACTCTCCCGAAAGCACCGGACCCCAGGACTTTCCCTACAAAGATGGGGTAAGCACGTGTTAAAAGATTTTGTAAGGCAGGGCTGGAGAGGTGGCTCAGCAGTTAAGAACACTGGCTGCTCTTCCAGAGGACCTGGGTTCAATTCCCAGCACCCACATGGTGGTTCACAAATGTCTGTAATTCCTGTTCCAGGGGACCTGACACCCTCACATCAATGCACGTAAAATAAATTTTAACAAAAGAAGAAGAAGATTTTGCAAGGATGCCAGGTGGTGGTGGTGCTCGTATACCTTTAATCCCAGCACTTGGGAGGCAGAAGCAGGAGATCTCAGTGAGTTCGAGGCCAGCCTGCTCTACAGAGCGAGTTCCAGGACAGCCAGGGCTACACAAAGAGACCCTGTCTGAGAAAAAAAAAAATATTTTACAAGGAAGAGGAAATGCCACAGAAGCTCTGAACATGCAGGCCTTACCAAACTCTAAGTTTTCTCTTGGAAACTCCCACTTGAGGTCATACTCGTAGTCCCTGAAGTCGATGTAGAAGTACTCGTTATCCAGGGGTCCGGTCACCTGGACCATCTGCAGCTGGCTTTCGTACCTAAGTTGCTTCAGAGATGAACAGGGAGTCAGCAGTAGTCCGCAGGGCTGCAGAGCCAAGACAGGAAGGAGGCTTCATTGCGCTTTTACCTTTTTGTACTTGTGACAGACCAGCACGGTTAGGACGACGATGAAGGGAAGACAAAGGCCAATTGTTGCATAGAAGGAGATGTTGTCTTGGATGAAAGGGAAGGGGCCTGCAAGACAAGCCGTCGCTAGGCAGTGAAATAAAACTCCTCTTTGCAGATATAAGCAGTCAGCCCTCTCTATTTAGACTCTCACATCCTGTTCAGGTAACCACCATTCTCAGCCCTTATGAGCATCTGTGTATCCTGGGCACCCCACAGAAAACCAAGCACTGTTTCCATACACAATGAGTTCCCTTTCCAGAAAAGAAGAAACAATTCTGAACCCATTTTTTAAATTGGACCATTAGGTCATAAGAATGATAGCCATTTAAGTCTTCCACCAAGTCCGCCAGATAAAAAGAAGTCTATCAGGTTGTTATCCAGATTCATCACATGAGTGTAGAGAAGTTACATATATGAGTATTTGCCTGCGTGTGTGTCTATGTACCACGTGTGTGTCTGGCNCCCTCAGCGGCCAGAAGATGTCAGATCCCCTAGAACTGGAGTTATGGGCAGTTGTGAGCTGCTAAATGGCTGTTGGAAATTGAACCCAGGTCCTCTACAAGAGCAGCAAGTGCTCTTAACTGCTGAGCCATCTCTCCACAGCCAGAGCTTTGGCTTATTTGCCTGATTTGTTTTGCATTTTTCCGAGGCAGGGTCACTATGTAGCCCAGATTGGACCTGGACTTGGGATCCTCTTGTTTCTGCCCCTGGAATGTGAGGTGGGCTGTGTCCACCAATCCTGGTTTGAATTTCAATATTATCTGGTGACCCTAAATTATTAGTGTAATTTTAGGAAGACTTTAAAAACAAACTCAAGATGTAGAACAGCAGGCTAAAAGCAAATAAGGGAATTAACAGCACTGAAGAGGGCAGAAATTCCAGATCACTAAGCCTGTTTTGCCTTGTTAGCTGTTCACCACACCAGGAGTTCACAGGACTCCACAGCGCTGGTGAGTCATAACACCGAAGAAGAACTGGGACANAGGCTGTCTGGGGATTCCTGCCTCACTCAAAAAAGATCTTACACTCGGAACTACGCTGTCTTGTAAAAATTCCCCAGTAAAAGCCAGCCACCGTGCCTGACTTCACGNGGGGAATTTCNGGGGGCAGAGTGTGTTCATCACAACAGCAAATGGCTGCACACCTGGTGAGTTTAAAAGGATGGTTTCGCAAGACGTGCCCACGGAATTGTACGCACAGCATTTGACCAGAAACCCTTTTCCAGCCTGACTCATATTTAGGGTACTGCTCGACACCCACTGTCCAAACACTTTTCTGTTAGCCTTTTTATTCCAAACTCCTTCTGGGATTTCCTCGGTGCAGCTGAAAAAAAAAAAAAAAAAACAAAAAAACAAAAAAAAACGGTGGGAAGGGAAGTTAAGTGGGCAGGGTCATGGTAAGACGGGAAGTCGGGGTCTCTACCGCTGTGGTTCCCAAAGAAACAAGCTGTGGCCATAGCGGGTGACAGCAGAGTCAGGCACGCATTTCTTCCTTAAGCTGTATTCACGACAAAAGGTCAGGGAATCTTACTCCTCCTCCTCATTCCCCTTCTTCCTCTTTTCCTTTTCCTTTCCCTCTCCCCCCTCCCCACTTCCTCCCTTCCTTCCTTCTTGTTTTTTGGAATAGGGCCTCACTATGTACCCTAGGCTGGCCTCAAACTCTAAGATCCTCCTGCCTCAGCCTCCCGAGTGCTGGGATGACGGGCGTGCGCCATGTCCAGCTCGGCTCTTCCATTTCAAGAGACGTCAAGCTCCGCATTACTTGAGAGACTTGTCGGAACACTTCTTCCAGGTCCAAGAGGGCAATGGGTATCCATCAGAGGAGCAGGACGCCTGGCTGGCTGAGGTCTTCGCTAGCACTTGAGGTTTCTCTGCAGAAAGTAACATGCAATAAGCTCATGGAAGATGGGTCTTTCCAGAAACAGCTCCGAGCTGGGTATTTACTCCAGACGGTGTGCCCCTGGGGAAGCCCCTCATTCACGACGTCTCAAATCTGTGGTTGGTCCTTCCCTCCTCTGTCATATAATTTTCCTGACTGGTAGAGGCAATACCTCTCCGTGGCTCACCTCCTAGAGGGAGCTGAGGTATAGAACCCTCCATCTACCTGCACACTACAACACAACACTGAGCTTCAAAATACCTGCAAAAAAAAAAAAAAAATCTAATGAAATAGATTGTCTTTTTCTCACTTTTGCATGGACCAAAAATGAAAATCATTAAAGCAAATAAACAGGTGACCCCACAGCCTTTTCTTTGTGTTCCTTTCGAAGTGCCAAGCCAATAAAGTCACAACACGAGAGTACAGGCACGTAGGAGACAGAACATATCTTAGCTCTGGGAATAAATATAAAAAGTGACATATGTAACTAAAGTCAACATACAAGAAGAATGTAGCTTACAAAAGCAGTTTCAGGCCGGGCGGTGGTGGCGCACGCCTTTAATCCCAGCACTCGGGAGGCAGAGGCAGGCGGATCTCTGTGAGTTCGAGGCCAGCC
>LZPO01037920.1:873234-892320 GCA_001675575.1 Neotoma lepida
ACTCGGTAGACCAGGCTGGCCTCGAACTCACAGAGATCCGCCTGCCTCTGCCTCCCGAGTGCTGGGATTAAAGGCGTGCGCCACCACCGCCCAGCAATTTACCCTTTTTAAAATATGTAACTCCAGGATCCAAAATAAATTTTAAGAGTAAATAAACAGCCAGCAGCCAAGCATAACAACCTCTAATCTAAGACTTGGGAGACCTGTCTGAGTGTGAGGCCAGTCTGAACTACATAGTTTCAGACCAACTTAGGCTATATGATGAGACCCAGTGTCAAAAAGTGCAAGGAGGGGGAGGAACTACACGATCANGATATTGTGGAAAAAGTCATCAAAATGGAATACAAACCAAAGTAACCCAANTGTGTTGGAAATAAATCACAAAACCATAAGATAATGGTAGGGCAGGAAAGAACTGACATATATCACAGATTGGCATCCAACATGGAGGCTTGAATATCCAAACACAGGGTCTGAGAAAGCTAAGCAAAATTCTGGACAAGGAGCTGGACATGGCTTCCTATTCCCACAGTCCCTCAGGTGGCTGCTGCTCGCTGCATACAGAGGCAGAGCTACCAGCCGCTGCTGTGGGCTTGAGCCCNCCTCCAGTGCCATGAGCTAAGTGGAACCACGCAGTGGAAAGTCTGGCCCTTNAAGGCTTGGCTCATGGNGTCAGAGAATGCTGCAAATGTGCAGAAAGCCANGCCTAGACACAAAAAAACTCTGAAAAGGTACAGTATGCTTAAAGTGATGCTTAGGTGCTAAGAAAGAAAAGAAAATGGGTATAGAAGTCACAGAAAAAAATAAACAGTTTAAAAATAATAAAGTCTTTAAAGAAAGAGTAATGCAATATTAAAAAAATAAGCCGTGTAAGGATGGGAATTATATTTTTTGTATTTTTTTTTTATTAAGGATGGGAATTATAACACAAGGAGTTTCGGCCTTACATGGTGCTTTGTTAATTTTGACTTTTTTGAATGCTAATGGACAGAGAAGAGCAGCTGCTGAGTCACTGGATTGTGGAANGGACTGCTGAATCAAATCAGCTTATATACTTTAGGGATGTCTTGGCTTCAGAATGGAAGTCAGGAAATGTGTTGCATTGGTAAGAGGTTGTACTTTCGTTTCCATAGGAAAAGAAAAGCTCTAGAGTCCTTCAAAATTAATCAAGATCAGAACTGACCTGGGGAGATCTCCTGAGGATCTTGTCTACAGACATGAGAGAAAAAGCCAGGAAAGACTACAGGACAGGTGATGTATATGCTGACCTCTCAACATGGGAACAGCTCTGAGATTGCATGAGACATGATAAATCCTGTTGGCTACAGAGTCCTCATGACTTACTATTACATGCCATTCTTTCCTATGACATAGATGGAGATTTACATTATAGTTTGGTTATGCAGTCCAAACAGACTTATAAAGTTGACAGATGACTTTTATCTCAAACAAAAATTCATACCACACATTCCATACTTGTATTAATGCAGATATATATATTATCTTTAAAAGTTTGTATGCTTTCAGAAAAAAAAGGACCAGACACCAATGAAGACAAGTAGCCCAGGTGATCTAGCCTCTCAGAATGCCTCTGTTACAGTTTCCCCAAGACTCTGCATCTAGAACAACTTCAAAGCTGCTAACTGAGATGGTCCACCCTCACGAACTACTCCAGCCAGAACTTCAGATAAGCCCTGTACTTTCCTACTACACAGAAACTAGACAACAAATGTTATAGTTTTTCCAGGACTTCACCATTATCCCAATTTTCTCAGGGTCCCCTGAAGATGCTGTTGCCCACAGACAACAGGAAATAGTCTAGAGAACACAACACCCACATTCCCAAGAGGTGGGGTAGCTGGTTTTTGGATGTTTGGTGGATGTTTGTTNTCATTTAGGGGGGTTGGTTGCAAGTTGTTATTGGTCATAGTCAGGGAGGAAACTAAGCAAAGGAGATTAAATTCAGGGATCTTGTTCTGAAAAGAAAAAGGGGGTACAGGAATGATACCATAAAAGGGTAGATTATTGAATCTACTTTTAAACCAAAAAAGCAACTACTAATCTCAAATATTTTACTTGGTATGTATTTTTATATGTCAATACAAATTTAAAGTTATTTTTGTTTTAACATACTGTATATATGCTTCTACTCTTTTTTTTGAAACAGGGTTTCACTGTAGCTTTTGGAGCCTATCCTGGAACTCACTCTGTAGACCAGGCTGGCCTTGAATTCACAGAGATCCACCTGTCTCTGCCTCCTGAGTGCTGGGGTTAAAGGTGTGCACCACCACTGCCTGGCATGTTTCTACTCTTGTTTAAGGTGTTGTACCTATGCAGCTCATTTTAAAATGTAAAGTTATAGTCCTTAAAAGCTATTATTACAAACTGTTTAGAATAATTTTAAAAATGTAGGTTAGTAGTTAGTCATCTATAACAATCAAATTTATAGTCACCTAGGTATGTTTTCAAGGTTAAACAAATATATATATTTTAGACAGATAAGTGGTCTTCAAACACTTCAGAGACCTACAAAATATGATATTTAAGATGTTTTACTAACACAAGGCTTTTCGTGACAGTGAGACATGCCTGCTCCTGGCAGCACCAATTTACTTCAAAAAAGGATGATGGACATCGAAGAACCCCCATATGGAGTTTGCTTTCAATGTGGCAAAGCTAGCCATCTAGGCAAGAAACTACCCTTGCCTCGACTGCTGACAGTATGCTGTCCAAATTGTACAAGCAGGACATAAAATAAGGTGACTGCTGAACTTTGCCAAGACAAGGTAGGACAGTCCTTCAGAATTCATGCTTCACAGAAAAGTCTGTCAAATATTCTAGGCCCATAGACTGAAGATGTATGCCCCAATGTTGCAGAGCAACTTTGGGTGACTGTCCAGGCAGTCAGCTGTTTCTATCATCTCTATAGTTTTGAAAGTTGTTTACTCTGTACTTCCTGTTTACTCAGGTAATATATATCCTTCTTAGGTCTTTGATGGGGGTTGAAGCCTAGATAGTTATACCATTTTTTTGTCACCAAATTGAAAAAANATAATTACAAAAGAGATGTAATGTTTATAAGACTGAGNTATAAAAGCTTAAACTTTTTATCTAATAAAATGTTTTAAGGTCTAAAAAGATATTTTTAGGATGGTAATAGTAAGTTATGATAGAAAGTGGTTTAAGTATAAACTTTGGATTCATCAAAATAGGATAAATAATAAAGTATTTTCTCCAGATATGCCAAATACAAATAGACTGGACATTGTAAATGTAATTNTTATCTGATAATTGTTCTTTTAATTTATTTTATGTATATGAGTGTTCTACCTACATGTATACCTTTATGCCAGAAGAGGGCATCAAATAACCCTACAGATGGTTGTGAGCCACCATGTGGTTGCTGNGAACTGAACTCAGGACCTCTGGAAGAGCAGCCAGTGCTCTTAACCTCTGAGCCATCTCTACAGCCCCCTGATAATTGTTCTTATTGTATATAGTTTTACTATGTTACAGTTAAAAACCCTTTCCTTTTTATTTAGACAGAAAGAGGGGAATGTTGTAGGATATTTGTACACTGTGTGAAAATGTACTGCTGTGATTGGTGTAATAAAAAGCTGAAAGGCCAATAGCTAGGTAGGAGAGTATGAGCAGGACTTCCAGGCAAAGAGAGAACTCTGGGAAGAAAGGTGGAATAGCCAGTCAGCTGCAGAGGAAGCAGGAGGGGCAGTACAGAGATGAAGTAATGAGCCTCATGGAAGAATGTAGATTAAGAAATATGGGTTAATTTAAGTTATAAGAACTAGTTAGGAACAAGCCTAAGCTAAGGTCAAGTTTTTATAATTAATAATAAGTCTCCATGTCATTATTTGTGGGCTGATATCTTTGGACAATAAATGTTGGACACTACCCAGCAAAGACAAAAAATACTGTGCACAGTTCCTGTACACAGCTCTGCTAGCACTCACAGGGTACGCACTGTTGAGACTCAGTTATAAACTAGATTGGAATAAATAAACAAGCATAGCACAGGTATGAGGCAGGTCTCTTACTTTCATAGAGAAGTTAAAAAAAAGAAAGGGGTAGGCTGGAATGAGCCCTCACTGTGTTGTACTGAAACCGCAGTTATCAGCATTAACTTAGGGGGAGAAAGAGAAACACAAACGATGGACAGTCGTGTGGTAGTAGTGAGTGTTACCCTGAATGGGCTCAAGATCTACACAAACACTGAATGTCATGAGCCTGGGATGAACTAAACAGGTAACTCAGTAAATAAATAAACAAAATGGGGGAAAAGACATAGCTCTTCCTCATGATATAATTCCAATTAACAAATATAGAAGAAGCCAGGCATCTACCTAAGTCATTCAAAACACCACTGGACTATAGGATTTCCACAAAGATGTCTCCAGAANAAATAAACTCTTTTCTCCACAAGCTGCTTTTGGTCATGGTCTTCACAGCGACAGACAGCAAACTGAGATAAAGTCCCAGCAGAACAGGTTGCACTTCANCAAGGACCTGAGGATGAGAGTTCATCTTTTCTGCNGTTCACATTGCACAGCTATTTGTTAGAATATTTTAGGAACTATTTGGTCTTCACATACGGTGGTTTGAAAGAAAANGGCCCCCAATGGGAGTGGCACTATTACGAGGTGTGGCCTTGTTGGAGGAAGTGTGTCACTGTGGGAGCGAGTCTGCTATGCTCAAGACAGTGCCCAGTGTATTAGTCTACTTCTTGTTGCCTGCATATCAACATGTAGCAGTTCCTTCTCCAGCACCACATCTGCCTGCACACCACCNTGCTCCCTGCCATAATGATAATGGACTGAACCTCTGCACTGTAAGCCACTACCTGAATTAAGTTTTCCTTTTTAAGAGTTGCCATGGTCATGGTNTCTCTTCACAGCAATAGAAACCCTAAGACATCACATGATCCTCCATAATGTCTAAGAATATTATATTAGAATAACGACACATGATTGATTAGTAGGGATCAAGACCAATAGATATTCTTTTAGTTTAAAGATCGATTCTTATAAGAAAGTACATAAGGGCTGATGAGATAGCTCTGGTAAAGGCACTAGCCACTGAGCTTGAGGACCTGCAGTTAATCACAAGGATCCACATGATGGGAGGTGAGAACTGTTGTCTTCTGATGTNCACATGTGTGTGATGCCACCTGCATGAACTGCGCACAAATGCACAGAAACCCACGTATACAATAAATAAGTAAAAGTTTGGTTTTCTTAAATAAGTGTTTGGGGCTTGGGAGATGGCTCAGAGGCTTAAGGTGCTTCTCGCTCAGCCTGATGACCTGGGTTTGACCCCTAGTGTCCATATGTTGGAAGACATGAACCCACTTCCACAGTTGTCTTCAGACCTCTGCACTCAAGTGGTGTCATGTATACACCCCCCCACACACACACACACACTAAATAAATATATGTAATAGAAAAAGAAAACACATACTGTGAATAGCTATTTTCTTATGCTGGAAAGACACTAAGAGTTGAAAACAGGATACCATCTGATACTCTCTTGTATCCACGCTGAAATGCTACTATGCTGTGACTTGCAAACTTTGGACCTGAGCTAACCTGGGGCAACCAGGAAATGAAGATATGACAGACACACAGACATACGTGCAGGCCAAACACCCACACACGTAGAACAAATAACAATAACAGACTTTTAAAGAGGGAGGAAAGAGCTGGAGATGGCTCAGTGGTTAAGAGCACTNGTTGCTCTTGCCGAGGACCCAGGCTGGATTTCCAGCACCCACATGGTGGCTCACAATGGTCTGTAACTCCAGTTCTAGGAGATCTGATGCCCTCTTCTGGCCTTGGTGGGCACCAGGATGCACATGGTGCATATACATACATTCAGGCAAAGCATATCAAATAAAAATAAATAAATCTGTAGAAAAGGGAAATGTNGGCATATGGAAAACGTAGCTCAGTGGGCAAAGGCACCTGCTGCAAAGCAAGAGAACCAGCTTGCTCCAGTTGTCCTCTGACCATCACACCAGCATGCCTGTGTACACACACACACACACACACACACACACACACACACACACACACACACACACACACACACACACACACACAAGAGGGAGGAAGACAGGAAAAGAGAAAAATACTTATTACTTCTTCACACTAGGTATACGTGCCCTTTCAAATCCACACCCACAAGAGAACATGAATCTTCCATGTGCACGTGTGTATACAAGCACACTAACCCACAGTGCTGAGAATCCAATCCACAGCCTCTCACACTCCCAGAATACGGTTCTTGATGCCATTGGTGGCAAGGGAGCTGGCAGTATAGAATAGATGCTGCTGNACCCNATGACAGTGTCTAGCACACTAAAGGGATGCCCACTAAGTCATGACAGGTATCAACAGCCTACAAAGTATAGTCTCTAGGGCAAAAGAGACGGAGCTATACGTCCATATCACGTTACCATCATATATGACGATGACTTTCCAGCTGATGAGCCATTGTTCTTATGACTGATTAAAACACACTTGATCACAGGCAGATCTTGGTCTGTAATGGTCTCAAGCATCATCACTGACAAAACAGCTGTAAAACAAAACAAAAAGAATGACATTAGTACACACATGCACCTTNGGGAGAAAAGAAGTGTTTGTCCTACCACAGAACAAAGAAATGAAATGCAATCGGGGAAAAGTGACTAACAGAAAAGAATNTGGGAAGTGAAGTTTCATGAAAGCCNGTCTACTCTCCATGAGGGATGCAGCCATCGAGAGCAGCATCCATGGAGCCATCTGCAGCAACGGGAATGTCCCCATCTGCGCTGTCCAGCGTGGTCATTGGCCACATGTAGCTATTAAGCTTCTGAAATGAGGCTGGTGGTGTTGAAAACCTGATGCTGTTAACTCTGGGGTCCTGTCNTGGAGAGCACTTTCTCTGTCTCTCTCTGTTGCTCTCTGTCTCTGTCTCTCGTTGGAGACCACATCAAAGACCTCAGAAAATGCATGCTAGGTGAATACTCTCGCCATAAGTACTCTCCAGCGAGGTACACCCCAACCNAATCTCTCAAGTTTAGGGATTTTTAGAGCCTTATTGAGGTATTCATTTATTTACTTTTAATTAATTTTGCGCTAGCATACAAAGCAATGTGTTTCATAATGGCATTTTTTGGGGGTTGAGTTTTACTTAACCTTTTTGATTCAGTAAATACAAATATTTTGACAAAAATATGGTGGAACGACCACCAGAATCAAGCTTACTCACCAACCCAGTGGCTTATACACTGCCCTAAGCAACAGGTAGACTCCAGATCACACCTAGTGCATGCGTTTTTGTCATTCAGAATATCTTTTCCTGGCATTTGATTGATGGGCTTGATAGAGGCAGGAGGTAAATATATGCATCCAGCCATCTCTGTCCTTGTAATCACAGAGTCTCAGGGATGTTAACATTCTTTCTTGCCACACTCTCTAATGTCTTTAACCTCCACTCTTTTTAAATGTTATTTTGCCAGGTATGGTGATTCAGCATGTCTTTAATCCTAGCACTTGAAAGGCAAAGACAAGTGGCTCTCTGTGAGTTTGAGGCCAACCTGGTCTATATAGCACATTCTAGGCCAACCAAGGCTATATAGAGAGACCCTGTCTTAAAAAACCAACCAACCATCCAAACAACAATAACAACCATCACTTTATAGTCCAGTTTACTTAGATTGTACACGTCATACATCAAAGCACGTAACTTTGGAAATGAGTATATACATATACACTCATATAAATAGTGAGCTTTCCTTTTATCCTCTAAGTTTCATGTTTCAAAGAGGTCCTACCCTCTCATACTCCTGCTAGCCACACATGGATCCCAGTTGGGTCANTCTCAACAACATCTGCTAGAATGAGACCTTCAGTTTTTCTATTATTGTAAATGGTATCATTTGTGTGTGTGTGCTGGCATGTGCATGCGTGTGCCACAAGTCAGGTAGCTCAGCTTTTGTGGCAAGTACTTTTACTGGCCGGATCATCTTCTGCCTACAAGACTTTCGCTCTTCATAAGATAATAGGTGTGTCCTCTCACTTCTGCCCTTTTCATTATTGACACAGAGTTGTGCACGGTACCCCTTGCTAGTCACAAACTTCTGCCTTAGGCTCTCGAGAGGTGGAGTGACAGGTGTGAGCCATACACCATGGCTTTAATTATCCTGTTGAATTATAATGTCCTCTATCCTTTCAGCTACTTTAAAAATATTCTCTCATTTCTTTTACTGTGGTGGTGTATCTCTTCAGATATTGAACCAAGTCAAGTTTTTTAGGATTTATTTTTAATTTTAAAAAGTGATATGTATGTGTAATATATGATGCTCTTAACAACTGTGCACTCCAGAGTCACACCGAAGCTTGTGTCTTTCACCTTTGTGTCCCTGGTGGTCTCACTGGGGTTCACCAATTTAACTGATCTTTTATCAGTCTTGGTTACATTGACTTTTCGTCATTGTTTTGCTTCTCTTGTTCATTGATTTTAACTCTGATCATGATTATTTTCTTTATTTTGCTCATATTGAGCTTGTAGTGAGTGGGTAGTTCGAATGCAACTAGTCCCATAAGCCCATAGACAGGGCCACTATTGGGAGATGTGGCCTTGTTGGAGTAGGTGTGACTTTGTTGTAGGAAGTGTGTCACTGTGGGGGGTGGACTTTGATGTCTCCTATGCTCAAGCCACGCCCAGTGTGGCAGTTCACTTCCTACTGCCTGTGGATCAAGATGTAGAACTCTTAGCTTCTCCTGCAACATGTCTGCCTGAGTGCTGCCATGTCCCAATATGATGATAGTGGACTAAACCTCTGCACTGTAAACCACCCAATTAAATGTTTTCCTTTGTAAGAGTTGCCACGGTCATGGTGTCTCTTCACAGCAAGAGAAACCCTGACTAAGACACAGCTTAATTTGCTATTTCCCTTCTGTTTCCTCTTTTCTTGTTTTGATGTTGTTGTTGTGTGTTGTTGTTGTTTGAGACAGGGTTGTCTCTCTACACAGCCCTACTGTCCTGGAACTCACTATGTAGACCAGGCTGGCCTTGAACTCAAGATCCACCTCTGTCTCCTGGGTGCTGGGATTGAAGGCGTATGCCACTATGCCTGGCTTTCTTTTGTTTCTTACGGTTGAATGTGACGCCATCGGTTTGAGATATTGATCCTTTTACAGTGCCTCATGCCTATAACCCCAGCACTGGAGAAGCTGAGCAGTAAGACAATTTCCATGAGAAATTTTTAGACCAGTCTGGGCTATAGAGTGAGGCTCTGTCTCACAACAAACAATCATGACACTGTAGCAAAAGCTCTAATTAATAACAAATAAGTAAATGTCTAATAATAATCTAATCTTGTAAATTTGGGTCTGGGGGCATGACTCAGTAATAGAGGGCTTCCCTCAAATGTGTGAATTGCTTGGTTCAATCCCCAACACCAAAAAACCCAATCAAACACAACTTGGGCTAGAATGATGGCTCAGTGGTAATCCCTGCTCAAGTGTACAGCTTTAGAGGCATCCTATTATTACCATATTCATCTCATTTTCACTGTCACTCATTTCAAAATACATTTGATTTTCTGGTTTCTTCTTGACCCATGGACTCTTCAAAACTGCTTTGATTTCTCAGTATTTGGTGACCTTCCAAATATTTTTTTTTCTGGTAGCAATTTCTAATTCAATACCATTTCAGTCAAAAGCTCTCTTTTGTACTTCTGGAATCTTTCAGAGTCTGTTGAACTGTGTTTCAAAGCTCAGAGCATGCTCTGTCTTTGTAAGCACATTCACTACATGTTCTTGGGAGGAAACGGGGCTGGGGAGCATTCTACTGCTGCTGTCATGACAGCTTGGTCCACAGAGTCAACCAAGGCTTCTCTCTCCCTTGTTGGCCTCTTTTTCCTCAGAGTGCTGATTACTGACAGAGTGCTGACCTCTGTGAGGATGCTGGTGGGTTTTCCCACTTCTCCTTACAGCTCAACCAGAGTTGCCTACACACACTTCCCAGCTCTGTTACTAGACATGGAACGTTCTTTTGACAATACAAGGCTCACAGCATTACAAGAGACTGCCCTGAGGGACATTTTGATGCTGTGAAGGAAGGCTCCACTAGCTGTTTAGATTAGTGTTAGCACAAAACTTGCCCTTCATTTAATTAGTTAACTAATAAATTTTGAGACAGGGTCTAACTGTGTAGCACTAATAGGCCTAGAACTCACTAGGAAGACCAGGCTGGCCTTGAACTCACAGAGATCCTCCTGCCCCTGCCTCCCCAGTGCTGATACTGAAGGTGTGCACCTCCACACCTGGCCATTTACTTTTCCTTTTAGCCTCTTACGTTCTCATATGCAGGATTGACTTCATTTATGTGGCTCAAAGTTTGACCTTCTTTTCTTAATGAAATCTGATAAACTTCGCCTTTTAAAACAGTGATTTTCATTTTCATGTTTTAATTAAAACTTTATTATAAAGAATTTGCCAATAAAAACATCGCACACCAAAATAAACCTTTTTGTTGTGATTATTGCTGTAATTTTAAGTTCCTGAGATTATTGGTGTGATTAAGCTTGAATCCTTCATCCTTTGATCCTATCTGTCCTGTTTGCTTTTAATTTCCTTGTCTTCCTTTTCTGCCTCCTTTGGGAATAGCTGATTTTTTTCCTTTATGTGTGTGTGTTCGTACACACATGTGCACATCTACATACACATGCATACAGAGGCCAGAGATTGACATTGGGTATGTTCCTACATCACTCTCCACTTTATTTTCAAAGATAGAGTCTGTTGTTGAACCTGGATCTCTCTGTTTTAGCTAGACTGGCCTGCAAGCCACTGGGATCTACTTGTCTCTACATCCTGAGCACTAGGGTTATAGAGTCATGGCCTTTACATGGGTGCAAAGGATCCAAACTCTCAGAATGAAGGTATTTTCAGATCACTTCTTGTTGTATGACAAAACTTTTCCTGTAGGGATAAACACGTCTACTCAGCTNAGATAGGGAGCCCATGATAAATCAAAGCAGGAACGCCATCCAAGTCCAGCTTGCTGAACCAGTGAGTTTTACTGGGGTTACTTACATGAATATGGGTGAGGGGTCACTTGCAGGAACATAAATGACTCAAAGACCATGTCAACTTGGAGAACAGGTCACAAAGGCTGGGAACCTGGAGCACACTGCATACATAGCCTACAAGCAGCTCAACAGGTTGGAGAGTGTCCTTTCCAAGTGACTCAGTTGGTCTAAACACCTTCCAGGCAGCTCTGCTAGTTTTTGTTTCTTGCAGGCAGCTGGTTGACCACGACTATCTCAAGAGTCTTCTTTGTAGATTGGCTTGTCTGAGTCTTCTTTGCAGCTTTTATTGCTTACTCTGATGGGGACCTAGTGAATCTGGTCAGTTTCAGGGACTTCCTTTGAGTTATTTATTACCCTGCTTAAAGAGCTTAGCTGCAGGACGGAATGTTTCTATTTTAGAGGAACTGTTATACAACACTACTCTGACAAATAATTTGTATCCATATTATACAAATAACTCCTAAAACCCAATAATAAGAAAATAAGCAATCTAATAACAAAGTAAGGTAATGATTAAATGACTGGAAATTGCTTCACATCATCAATTACTAGAGAAACACAAATTAAACCACAACATGTTGCCACATCCTTATTAGAATGGGGTGGAGGACAAAACACCTGACTAGGACACTGACTGGGAAGGGGACCAGGGACAAAAACAGAACACTGACTGCAGCATGTGCTGACAATGGTGTTGAGCAACTGCAGTCCCCATGGCCTAATCACTTGTAAACACAACTTGGTTAAGACAATAGTTGAGCCGGGGCAGTGCTGGCTCACATCTTTTATCCCAGCACTTGGGAGGCAGAGGCAGGAAAGATCTCTGAGTTTGAGGGCAGCCTGGTCTACAAAGCAAGTTCCAGGACAGCCAGAGCTACACAGAGAAACCCTGTTTCAATGCCCCCCCCCAAGAAAAAGATACCAGTTGAGCATTTACATAACACAAAATCCATCCATACAACACCATGTATTTACCCAGGAGAAATTAACACTATACTCATGTGAACCACCTGTACTTGAATGCTTATGAAACCATTCATAATTGACAGAAAAACATGCTGGGCAGTGGTGGTGCACCCCTTTAATCCCAGCACTTGGGAGGCAGAGACAGGTGGATCTCTATGAGTTCGAGGCCAGCCTGGTCTACAAAGCAAGTTCCAAGACAGGCTCCAAAGCTACGGAGAAACTCTGTCTCGAAAAAAAAAAATTGACAAAAAACAGGAGAAAATCAATGGCCAGAAAAATCAGCTTAATGGATAAACGATGACATGCCCATACACTAGGACACTTAATGGATAAACGATGACATGCCCATACACTAGGACACTTAATGGATAAACGATGACATGCCCATACACTAGGACACTTAATGGATAAACGATGACATGCTCATACACTAGGACACTTAATGGATAAACGATGACATGCCCATACACTAGGACACTACTCAGCAATTGAAAGGGAAAAATACGGTATATAACCTCAAAAACTTTATGATAGGCCAGACATGGTGGCACACACCTTTAATCCCAGCACTCAGGAGGCAGAGGCAGATGGATCTCATGAGTTCGAGGCCAACCTGGTCTAAACAAAACAACAAAAAGCCTATGTGAGTAAACAAACTCAAAAAATCACATATACAAATCCACACCTGATCTTCTTAGATTTTTGGTTGTGAGCCTCGCCTTTAACNGCTGAGCCATCTCTCCAGCCCCACACCTGATCTGAAAAGGGGGAAACAATAGGAACAGAAAAGAGATTACTGGTTGCCAGGGGTTAGGTGTGGAGAATGGGGGCTGATGACAAGGACCACGAGGGAATTGGGGGTGGGATTTGGAAATGCCCTGCATGCGGATAGTGATGCAGTTGTGTGACTGTTTCTAATAAACTCTGAGAAACTGACTTTTTTCTTTCTTTCTTTTTTTTTTTTTGGTTTTTCGAGACAGAGTTTCTCTGTGTAATAGCTCCAGCTGTTCTGGAACTCTCTCTGTAGTCCAGGCTGGCCTTGAACTCACAGAGATTTGCCTGCCTCTGCCTTTGGAGTGTTGGGATTAAAGGCGAGCGCCACCACTGTGCAGCAGGAAACAGACAGGTGAAATACTATAGAAACATGACTCATCACATCTGTCGTTAAAAGGCTGATGCATGATCTGACACGTCATCAATTGAAGGGTTCTTTTTCAAAAATCTATTCCAAAGCCTCAGTGGACATTCCCAGATTGTGACTGCGAATCCATGTGGAGCCCTGAGGGAGCTTTGGAATTAAAAAAGGTGGGGAGGCTAGCAAAACTATATGCTTTGAAAGAAAAAGAATTGTGAAATATTAAACTGTGTAAAGATGTGTTACACTTGTTTATGCTGTGGAATATTAAACTGTATAAAGATGTGTTACACTTGTTTATGCTGTGGAATATGACTTTAACTGTGTAAAGGTGTGTTGTTATATTTGTTTATGCTGTGGAATGTTACTTTAACTGTGTAAAGGTGTGTTACATTTGTTTATGCTGCATTTGTTTAATTATGTAAATGTGTTGCTGTGTCATCTTGCCTGCCTAAGACACCTGATTAGTGTAACAAAAAGCTGAACGGCCAATAGCTAGGCAAAGAAAGGCTAGGTGGGGCTGGTGGGCAGAGAGAATAAGTAAGAGGAAAAAAATCTAGGAACAAGAGAAGGAGAGAAGAAAGGAGAGAATGAGGAAGAGAGGGAGATGCCCAGGGCCAAGTCAGGCAGCCACCATCCAGCTAGATAGAGTAGAACATACAGGGGAAAAAAAAAGGAGGCCCGAGGCAAAACGTAGATGAAGAGATACAGGCTAAGTTAAAACAGCTACCAAGAAAAGAGCTAAGCTAAGGCCGAGCATTCAGAACCACTAATAAGTCTCCATGTCATGATTTGGGAGCTGGTTGGTGGCCCAAAAGCAAAAGCCTGTACAAGAATGGCACTGGGGAGGGTCCTTTGAAGGGGACGACATCCATCTAAAACCAAAGTCTGGGCTAACACAGGACCATGGAGGCAACTCTCTCTTGAGAAGCCCACGCTTCCTCTTGTGTATTCACACCCCCACCCCCATCCCACATGACTCATGTTTAAGTCTATATTAAAATCTTTTCTTAAAAAAACCACAACTTGCTGGGCAGTGATGGTGTAAGCCTTCAATCCCAGCACTTGGGAGGCAAAGGTAGGCAGATCTCTGTGGGTTCGAGGCCAGCCTGGTCTACAGAGCAAGTTCCAGGACAGCTAGCCCTGTCACATAGAGAAACCTTGTCTCGAAAAAAGAAAAAAAAAAAGAAAAGAAAACCCACAACTTTGCTTCACAAAGTGAAGGTAGTGCATTCGTGTAAGCCCTCCTGAGCTTACATTATTCAGGAGGCAGGGACAGGAGGATCACCTCAACTCTCAGACAAGGCTGGTCTGCAGGAGTTCCAAGCCAGTGAGAGCTACACAGTGAGGCTGTGTCTCAACAAATAAACACAAAACACAAAGTCAATAAATATCTGCTCTCCATTGACAGAGCTATGGATTTAAATTGTATAAAACAGACAGGAGAATGCCAAGACACATCATTTCCTTTTTTTAAGATAACACTAAGAAAAGTTTTAAGTTGTTGTATGTGTTTGCCTGATACCTTCAGAGGCTGAAAGAGGGCATCAGATCCCCTAGAACTGAAGTCACACATGGATGTGAGCCACCAGGAGGGTGCGGGAAGAGAACATGGGTCCTCTGTGGAGCAGCCAGTACTCGAAAGCTGAGTCCTCACTCCAGCACCAATGCCTCATTCCCAGGTGAAGTCTTGTGAGGCAAATAGAACTGGCTGAGAATTAGAGACCTGAGTTCAAGTTCCCCTCTGGAAATTTGGGTTTGATAACACTGAATTTGAACAAATTATTTAACCTCTTTGAGCCTCATTTTCATCATCCGGTAAATGGGGCAACAAATTAACAAACAGTCATGCTCTGTACTCTTTCCCTGTAAACTATCATGATTTTAACCGCCATCTATTTACTTATGGACTCCGAACTTTTGCCTCTGTGTGTCTCACACCTTTGAATACATAGCTATCTATCTGGGTGGCCCACCAGGAATATCAAGGGAAATTGAAGTCACCTTTCCCTCCATGCCTCCTGCTGTCTCTGTTCTTCCTGTGTCTCCTCAGTTAGTATCAACATCCACACTGTCACCAAAGCCAGACATCTAGAAACCAGAGCATTTCTGCTGCGAACTCTTGGTCTCAAAGGATCCTCCTGCCTCAGAATCCTACACTGTTGGGACTGCAGGGTGGCCATCCCTTGAGCTCCAGGAGACACTCTGAGTCCTCTCCCACCCTCGTTTCCAGTCCAAGCCGTAGCCATACCCTAACATTTTGTCCTTTTGGTTATCCTCAAATCTTCCCTCAGTTCAGCCTCTGTGTTACCGTCACCAAGATTAAGTCTTGACTGCTTCCGGCCTGGACCACTGCCAACAGCCTCCTCGCTGGCCTCTGTGCAATAGTTCAGCTGACAGATTCTATCCATCACATAAACACCACACACCCTCCACTCAAAGCCCCCACAACTCACAGCACTGGTTCTTCCCTTCTTTGGACTGACTCACAGGTCCCTTTGAAAATCAATGAAAGTAGTGAATGCTTTCTCTTAGAAGCAAATAAATGAAATAACATACTTAGATGATGGGGAGGGGATGGGGGGAGGGTAGGGAGTGGAAGAGGAAAAAACAGTATCATGGATCTCCTGAAATCAGTCAGAGGTTCGTGGTCTCCGTGATAAAGGTCAAACTCCAGGCCAGCAAGATGGCTCTGTGGGTGCTTGCCAACAAGTGTGAGAACCTAGCTTAGATCCCAGGGACCCATATGGTGAAAGGAGACAACCAACCCCCTCAAGTTGTCTTCTGACTTCCATACACATGCCTTGGCGTATCTGCACACAATCGAATCATGTACACAGACACACACACATACACACACACTAAGTATAAAAAAATCAATTTCCTGAGTTATAACTTTATAAAGGATAGCCACTGTAATCCTAGAGACTTCANATACTGTGTCCCAGCGACCGAGACCTGACTTACGGTTTTGCTCAGATTCGTTACCTCTGAACCTCGTTCCTTGCTACCCTACTTGCTGGGAGTGTCCTCACACTCTGCTTTCCCCATCATCCATCACACACCTTCCCACGGTTGGAATGGTCTCCTCTTGGAAGCTTGGCCTCGTTTTCTGTTTGGGTTAGAGGCTATACTTCTGTAGATGCTTCCAAAATTACATCGGTTCCAGCGCTGTGCCTGACTCTTGCTGTTGGNACCACAGCATCAGCCTGGCAATCCTTTGAGGGCAGTGCTGTGCGACGTTTTGNAGGTCACTTTATAGTATCTGGGAAGGTGCTGGGGACAGAACTAAGCCCTCGTGAATGCTGGGCTGTAACACTGAGGCACACCACAGCCCTGTGCAGCATTGAACATGGGTCCTCTAAGTAGACTTTGCTCAAAAGCATTTAGAAGAAGTGAGGGTGGGGAGAGAGAGAGAGGGAGGTAGGGAAGCCTTGCACAGGAGGATTGACTCCAAACCCTAGCGACATTTTCAGACTCAGTGTCTCCCTTTCNGTAAAGAGGCTGCCTAAAGCAGACTCTATGGGATTCATCCGATGCAGGGGGTGTCTCCTGTTCAGAAAGAGGAACTCCAATTGCAGAGCCGTCCCCACCAGCATGTTTCCTATTTGCATTGTGAGTCCTGAGATGTCTATCTGCATTTCCTCCAAGAATAGAATAGCATTAGGAAACCTGACTCTGATCACAGAGGATTCCGAAGACTGATTTGGTGGGTATCTTATAATTAAAACACAGTATCAGAGAGAAAGNATGGCAATATCCTGCTCCAGTGTAGACTATAAATAATTCTATAAATAATTCTTGGCTCCCAGTCAACATAATAATGACAGTAGTGAAAAAACATATTGGTTTTTTTTACTGTTTAACAACCTCAAAAATACCAATAGTTCCTCTTTTAGGATCTTATGCAATTCCTCTAGCCACAAAAGAACATTGTGTGTGTACTTTATATTATTTTTATATTTCCTTCACGTGTTAGTATCTAAAGAACAGAACGGTATGAGTCAAGTTAACGACCATCCATGACTTGTACAACAGCTTTCCTTATTTCAGGGCCACTGAGGAGACCACCACTGAAAAAAACAAACCAGATCATGCAGGCGCAGGGCTCACACCCCGTCCCTCAAAGGAAGAAAAACTGTTGACCTTGTAATTACAGCTAAAGCCGCCTTGGAAGCCCAGTGAGGGAAAGTCTAAAGATCAACAGAGTCAGATGGGCACAGGGACCCCACTACTTGGAAGGCTGAGGTAGGAGGGACTCAAGACCCAGGAGAGTCTTTGGCTCAGAAAAGAAAAAACAACCAACTACCAACAACAACAACAATAACTCTGACTCCAAACACTCTCCTGATAAACCCCTTCCCTGGAGTGTCATCAGGTTACCTGAGTGAATGAGGGTGGGGCGGAGCAGCAGGCTCAAGCTATGGAGTATGTGAAGCCAAATTTGTATTCCTATTTGTGGGGGACCCAAAAGAGCTTGACCACACAGCTGCCATGACAGGCTTACTGGCAGGCAACACCTAGATCCAGGAAAAGCTATAAGCTGACACTACCCAGGGATCTACCCAGGGATGGGCCAGCATCTAAGGGGAAGAACCTGACATCCCAAACATTCCAACTGTTAGATAAGGTGGCCAGATGTCCTTGAGTCTAGCACACACCTATTTCACTTTTATAGATACCCCTAGACAAATGTCAGCCCATTAGGGTCCTGAACCCTGGAAATCCCCTCCCCCAACCTCTGCTATGATAAAAACCCTACCTCACCTGGGCTTGGGGCTCTCTGCTCTCACCGCTGTGTTGGACAGACAGAGAGACCAAGCTCAAGCTTGAAATAAAGGCTCTTTGCTTTTACATATGGGACTCAGTCTCCGTGGTGGTCTTTTGGGGGTCCCTGAGATCTGGGCATAACACTATTATCTGCAAGACCCCTTTGTAACTCCTGAGGACTGGGTGTGGTAGCACACACGCTTGTAATCCCAGGACTAAGGAGGCAGAGGCAGGTGGACTTGAGGTCAGCTTGAGACACCACCTAAAAAAAAACCCTCTTAAAAAGCCCAAAAGAGGAGTGGGGAAACAATAAAATGCAGTATTTTACTTTGTATGCTAATTAATTTTTAAGAATAAAAGTTTGCAGTGCTCTTTAGATTATTTGCTTTTTTTGTCAAATCAAAACTTCACCCACAGCCAGCCATGGTGGCACATGCCTTTATTCCCAGCACTCAAAGGCAGAGGCAGGTGGATGGATATCTGTGCATTTGAGACCAGCCTGGTCTACATAGTGAATTCCAGGCCAGCTGGGACCCTGTCTCAAAACAAAACAAAACAATGCATGCTAGGTAATACTTGGGAGGTATTTTGAGTCAGCAATCTATAGATGGCAATCTTCCTTTCTTCCCCTCTCTCCTTTCCTCCCTCCTTCCTTCCTTTTCTCCCGCCCTTCCTTCCTTCCCTCCTTCCTTTTCTTTCCATTTTGATGGCAATCTCTAACATGGAATGCTTATTTCATTGTCAGGGGCTCCTGCCACATTGATTTCTGAATATCATTAGGGAGTGAAGACCGGAGAGGCACAGTCTAAACTGAGAAGATGGTGTGAGGGAAGCGGNGAGGTTCTCAGTGGAGCACAAATACTCCCTGGTGATAAGATGTAGTCAACACACTTATCCAAAGAACCATTTAGAAAACTGCGTCTTGCTCGGTGCCATGGCCTGAGCTATGGAGCTTGAGACCAGCCTAGCTGACAGAGCAGAACAACCATCTGGAAAACTCAAACCAGCTCCCAAGCCAGGCTTCTGAATGTGTCCTTATAGTCCCAGCACTCCAAAGGCTGGGGTAGGGGGACCAAGAGTTCAAAGGCATCCTTGGTTACATATTAAGTTGGAGGTCAGC
>LZPO01037920.1:959677-973314 GCA_001675575.1 Neotoma lepida
AAAAAACAAAAAACATTTCTAGAGGCAGGGAGGGAGTAGCCAACATGAACATTTAAAAGTTCTTTTAGAGACAAGTAAACTTTAATTTTATCTTGGGTTATGGCCCGGTAAACAAACAAATAAGTGACAGATTATGGGACTTTCAAACTTATTTGGAAACAAAGAAGAAAATGGGTGTTTTGTCCTTTTAAATAATTGTAAATACTTGCCTTTTTCTTCTCTTTCAGTGCCCGGAATGGACGGAGGTGCTTTAACNGACACAAGTCTCACAGATTCCTATTTCAGCACCAGCTTTATTGGAGTCAATGGATTTGGAAGCCCTGTAGAAACAAAGTATCCCTTGATGCAGGTACTGTCCTGGTGGATTGAGACCTCCATTCTTAAACTGACTGGGTAGGAGGGGAGACTTGAAGAGGTGAGAGACTAAAATTCAGGAAGTCTCTGTGGAGTTGAAGTCAGTGAGAGCTTTCAAGGTAGGGCTTGGGAAGAGAGATGGCAGTGGAGTGCGCAGAGGGGAGGTAGAGACTGTTCCACAAGGATTGATTGTGCTGGTAGTAAAATTTAAAAAGTTTAAGTAGGTAAATATGTGCATATGCTGTCAGTTTTGAAAAAATCTCTTATCCCCACTCACCAAACATCTTGTTCACCTTCTCAGACAGCTAGCGGTACAGGTGACAGTTTCCTGAGCTTTCTTTCTGTCAGGAAGATTCTACTGCACATTTCTGAATTATCTTTAAGCTGTTAAATGTGAAGCCAATGGTACTTGAGTGATGTCATGTTAACATTGCCTTGAGTGATGTCATGTTAACATTGCCTTTTCATTTTTTAAACACATTCTGCTCTTTGTAGCTGACTTTTCTCTTTGTCATAACTGTGCAATGCTGAGGACATTTTGTAGGTAGATAAAGAAAAATTTTGTAGAATTAGAATGAGCTTGGAAAATGTTCTAACGTTCTTTGGAAAACTGCCGTAATAGTGGAAGTGGTGCCATGCTGTTCCTTGCTTTTGCTGATCCCCATGAATGTAATAGGATGCTAAAACACTGGTTGTTTGGTTTCCAGTCAGTGCTGGACTGACTTTAAAGAGCCAATACTTTCTGAATGATTTTTAACTTAATCATTAAAAGCTAGTGTTTTCAGTGTTGCTAATGTTCCTTACGGGTTATTTAAATAGAAGCATTTAAGTAAGCATGCACAATCATAAACATGAGTCACCTCTCTCTGCCTTGTGTGTGTTTAGTGGATGTGTGGCACAGGTGTGTGTACCCATGCATGATTATGTGGAGACCACAGCTGGATGTCAGTTGCTTGGCTCTGTTGCTCTTTGCCTTCTTACTGCATTGAGACAATCTCTTACTCAACTAGAAGCTGGTTGATTTGGTTAGTCTGGCCAGCCAGAGCATCCAGGAGCCACCTTGTTTCCATCCCACAATGCTGGGGCTACAGTAAGCTTTTTACATGGCTGGTTGAGATTCAGTTTCAAGTCCTCATTCTTGTTGAGCAAGAGCTTAGCCACTGAACTTTGTACCCATTCCTGAATTTCTTATTATTAATGTATAGTTATTTTGAGACAGGATCTCATGTGGCTCTGGCTGGTCAAAAATTTCCTACATAGACCTTGAACTCCTGATTACCTCACAACTGCTCCCCAAGTTCTAGGGTTACACCATGTGTATTACATGCCAGTCATATATATATATAATTTCATATTAAAATTGTCTTAACTTGCCCTCCTGCTTCCTTCCCGTTTTAATAATGCGGAAACTGAGTAAGAGGCCGAGTGACTTAGGTAAGTTTGGGATTACAGGGGTTTAAGCTAGAGCTGAGAAAGTCTAAGTTAGATTACTTTTTCAGAGACTGAGTTAGCGTCATATATGTGACTTGGTGGTTTGAAAGTTCTTCTAGGACAGACATAAAGGCAGTGGGGTGGATAAGAAAAGCAGAGGATATGTTTGGCAGACAGAAAATAGCCTAATTGTACTAGGTTTTGAAGGTGTATGAAGGATAGTAAAAATTGAGAGATGTTAGACCATGTACTGACTTCATGTGCCTTCCACCTTCTTGGATGAGTATTGGAATTTATATTTTAAGGATGAGGAAATTCAGTTGTCTTGCCCATGCTAGTAAGTTAGAGAATTGCAGTTCAAAATAGGCCTGTCTTTAAACACCTGGTTAGTAAAGCATTTGGTGTGCTTCCTGGGAGTCTGTGTGGGGCTGTAATCTAAGTGATAGTGGTAGCGTGTGTAGGAGGGAAGGTTAGTTTGTTGGTGATGTGAAAGATCATTCGGCTTCTTACACAGTTTCTGCATTATTAAAAAGGAAGGGGAAGGCCGGGCGGTGGTGGCGCACGCCTTTAATCCCAGCACTCGGGAGGCAGAGGCAGGCGGATCTCTGTGAGTTCGAGGCCAGCCTGGTCTACCGAGTGAGTTCCAGGAAAGGCGCAAAGCTACACAGAGAAACCCTGTCTCAAAAAAAAAAAATCAGTCAGTCTTACTGTTGGATGTTTTTAATTCTGTATTTCTCAATGGCCACATGTGCAATTCTATTTTTCAGAGAATGACTAGTAGTAGCAGCTCCCCAAGCCTTCTAAATGACAGTGCCAAGCCGTACACAGGCCATGGTAAGATCTGATCTCGTGTGTGTGTGTGTGTGTGTGTGTGTGTGTGTGTGTGTGTGTAATTCTAAAAGCCATATGATGATCATAGTAGAAATTTTAGAAATTAAGACCATGTACTAATTAGAAAATAAAATTTATCAAGAACAAGATTTTGAGTCACCCATTTTTCTTTATATTAATAAATAGAATAATTAAGATTACATTAAACATTGCAATCATGACACTTGATTAATATGAATGAAATTATTGCTTATTTTCATAGTTTGCTGTTGCCTCTTTTATAAGAAGTGACANTTTAGTGTACTGTGTGTGAATAGTTTAAAATTTTTTTTTATGTCTTGTGTTTCTGTCAGTACTTTTAATCATTTGTTTTGGATTAGCAATGAAATTGTTTTTAAAATTATGAGCATTTAAATAACTTGTTATTTAATAGTTCCAGATTTTTTCCTATTTTATTTTAAAAAGTGTTCCATGGTAAAGTGTGTGTGTGTGTGTGTAAAGTGNGTGCACACACACAAACGCATGTGTGAATAACCCAGACCAAATATAAAATGTTAAAAACTACTAATGACGAGTAAAATTTGCAATTTGATTATTTTCTGTGATATTTTATGTATATAAATTTCCATTACTATTTTGGGATTTCAGTCTTATGCTGAAGAAAAAAGTAACATTTTAATGTTAGACTTAATGTTAGAAACTACTTTGTAGCATTATATATTTTAGTATTCCCATATTGTTTAAATGCTATANAAGGTAACAAATGATAAATAGTAAATTACGCCCTTTTGAATGCCTTAAATTTATGTATTCTATAAAAACATCTTGTCTTACTATTTATTAGCATTTTTCTTTATGCATTATAAGTTATTTCGTATTAAATCATTTTAAGTCCAGTGAACTTCCACTACAAAGCACCAGCTAGAAGAAGGCAGAGAAATTAAGCAAAACTCTGTGTGTACTGTGCTGTAAGGCATTTTAGATCCTTTAAGGGAGGGCGTTTAATATAGGCTTTTAGGACCTGACACACAGTAAGATTAAGAAACACAGATTTACTGGTGCCCGAAAATGAAGATGAGGCACTAAAGTTTCCTGATGTGTAAAGTGAGAGACAGTTCAAGAGCTGTAATGTTTGAAGAGTAATGACACTTTGAACCCGTAAAACCTTTGGATTCTGTTGGTATTTTGAAACATTTAGTGTATTTTCATCTTTAAAATAAATACTTTAACAAGAATATCAGAAGTCTCTTGATAACTTTGAACTATGGATTAGTCTGTCGAGGGTTTGAAGGCCTCGATGTTTAATCTAATCTGACCCTGGATCTCTCTGGCCCTGACTGACTCACTCCTTTTATCCCCAGGACTTAGTCTTAGCACAAGTGTTTACTATAACTAGACTTCCTTCTTTCACAATTTACCTCTTCTTTATTCTTCTTTTGTTTTAATCAAGCAGGTGTATTTTTACATAGAGATACATACTTGACTGGGTAGACAGCAATCAATATAGGCTGAATGAAGTAGTTGCTTTTTTGTATCTCATGCATTGAATGTGAGGTGCACGAGCGCTGAGCTTGCTGCTGCTATGGACAGCATTTGTGCTGCTGCTGTGGCACATTTATCAGCCTTGATAAGACCCAGACGCACCAAACTATTCATCAACTTGTCACAAAACCCTTACAAAATTCTACAATGGTCTATGACCTCAATTCTGAAACATTTGTAACATGAACAGATTTTAAGGGTTAAGCATGGTGGTACATACTTGTAATTTGTTGACATTTATCAGCCTTGTTTGTTACCTGAGTTGTTGGAAANCTGTGTGACTTGCCTTCCAGATCCTCTGACTTCACCTGCTTCATCCTTGTTTAATGACTTCGGTGCCCTCAACATCTCCCAGAGAAGGAAGGTAGGTGAAAATAGAAATTCCAGTGCAACTAAACGCAGTTTAAGTGGTAATGAGACCTTTTATGGGCTGAGTGCTCTTCTTGCCTTTACTTAAGTTTTCCCTTATCTCTTTGCTTTCTCTCATTGCTTTTGGCTTTTTGAGTTGGGATCTTAGCTGAGGCTGGCCTGTATTTGTGATGGTTCTCCTGCCTCAGTGTCCCCAGTGCTGGGATTGTAGGCAAGCAATACCATGTCTGACACCGTATCTCTTATGTGTGGAATTTTATTTGATCTCTGTGCATGGGATGAAAGACTTTATGCAAAGGGATGAAATCCTTCTGCTTGCTTTTTGTTCTTTTTCTNAATATATTCTGTTGCTGTTAATATGACCCAGTGTAGGCATTTTAACCATATTTTAGCTTTATTCTTTTGACTTGAGACTACATTTTAAAGGGTTTTCCATAATTTGTACTCAAGACAAAACAAACTTGAGATTTACAACTTTTCATAATTGACCTAACTCGTTAAAAATAAACTTTAATTAAAACTCTGTAGGTTTGTTTGTTGGTGATTTTTTTTTCTGGGAGTAGTGACAACACAGTTTTACTGGGTAGCTCAGGCTGGCCTTGAATTCATAACACTCCTGCCTCAGTTTCCCAAGTGCTAGAATTACAAGTATGTACCACCATGCTTAACCCTTAAAATCTGTTCATGTTATAAATTTGATTTAATTTGTTGTAATTCAAAATTGAGGTTATAGACCATTGTAGAATTTTATAAGGATTTTGTGACAAGTTGAAATGAATAGTTTGGTGCATTTGGGTTTTAGAGCCATGCTGACGTGATAGTCACTTAGAGAAGCTGGTCATTTGGTTAGGACCAGTAGTAGCTAAAGATACAGGAACTTGTGCATCTTGATGGATGTTACTGTGAATTTTAAAACACTCTTGTTTTCTAAGTAAAGGGAGAAAGGCCCCAGTTAAATACTAACTTTAGAAAAAATGAACTGAAGAGGAGTTTGAGGGGAGGAAATGAACTGAAGAGGANTTTGAGGGGAGGTGTCTGAACAGAGGGGAGTGTGGCATGAAGTTCATGATGACTGTGGTGGTGATGGCTTCATGACTAAGCTTGTTTCCGGCTTAGTCACATGTGTGAAATATGTGCAACACTGCCCATCAGTCATACCTCAATAAGTTACATACAAAACTTGAGACAGGATGTTTTCAAAGCAAAACATTTTCAGGACTCNGCAGGCATATAATCACACGAGCACTTTATATACTTGATGATGTTTTCGTCTTAAGAATTGGATTAGAGTAAGAAGGTGATTGGAAATGCTTTTAACAGCTAGGCCTGATAGATAGAAGGTTTGGGCTTGATTTTATAGATATCTTAATGGTTTTCACCAAGAATGAAGTTAGTTTTGCTTTTCACACTTTTCTCATGGGTTGGTGAGAAGTGGTAGAGGCGGACACAAGCAGGCGTGACATGTTGGCAGTAGTGAGAAGTAGCACTGAAAATTCACCATGGTAGGAAAGGGAAAGGCAGCCATGACCTGGGGACAAGTTATCTAGAGCTCTTGAGAGACAAAGAGAAGACTTCCTTTCGGCTTACTGGTCCTTCTAATGGCTTTCTCCTAGTTAAAAAAAAAAAGCTAACTATAGTAAGTGGTGTCTCTGATACCTGAGTAAAAGTAGAACTAGAATGGTAATTGAGCATTTAAAAGCATTCCTATGAAAGTTAACTAACTAGGGGCTGGAGAGGTGGCTCAGAGGTTAAGAGCACTAACTGTTCTTCCAGAGGTCCTGAGTTCAATTCCCAGCAACCACATGGTGGCTCACAACCATCTGTAATGAGATCTGGTGCCCTCTTCTGCTGGAAAGGCATACATGCAGAAAGAACACTGTATACATAATAAATAAATGTTTAAAAAAAAAAAAAGAAAGTTAACTAACTAGCTGTATTTAAACAAAGAGTTGAAGTATACCATTTAGAGCTATTTGAAAAATAGTAAATAAAAATGGGAATTTTCAGAGGAAAATACAGCACATGTTCTTTTTTCATAGAAGAAAACAATAAAAGGAAATATTAGTATGTGATTACAGTGCTTTGTAGCTCAGGCTGGCCTCAGACTTGAAGTGACCCTCCTTATGCCTCCTGAGACCTAGAATCACAGACTTGAGCTGTCCTGCCTGGCCTTCAGTATTAGAATATAGTTTAATAGAAGCAGAATAATAATACAAGGAAACACTTTACTGTGACTCGGGAGATCCCTGGATTTCTAACCCTGTGACCTTGTACCTTCATTCTAGATTATAATCTACCCATTCATGAAATGATAGGCATATCCTAAACAGGTGTTGTGTTGTCGTTTATTTCTAAAAAAACTGCCCTGTCTATAAATTGAAAGCATTAGTATTCTAACTACAAAGTCCCCATTGTTGCTGTTGACAGTTAAAAGTGTGTGGTGGGGCTTCATCCAGTAGATGGAGATAATATGTGCTATTTCTGTGGGTATGTGTTGTGTTTTTAAATGCTAATGGTTGCTCAGAAAGTTTAAAAATCTTTGTTTTAGGAATTCTTGGACAGTGGGAGTAATGCATAGTGTGCTGGTAGCCATGGGGGCTACCTTTTTTTCTTTTGTTGTTGTAATTTATGTTTGTTTCTTGATGTAATTCTGTGGAACTACAAATTACATTTAATTANTTCAATGCTTATTTAATCAGGGTAGTGTGATTACTTTTTGATACTTCAAAATAATGTCAGAGATCAGGTAGTAGGACATTCACTACGGTTTCATAGCCTGTAAGGTAAGTAACTTGCTGAAAATCCCAGGTGGGTTAGTCCCAACAGTCATCTGTTTTTACTGTATGTGAACATATTAATGAGTGCCAGCGTGAATATTTGATGTTTACAAAGTAGTAGCGAATTTTCTAGATCAGTGAGAGCATATAAGGAAAAATGTTTGATAGCGAAGACTGTAGAGAAACTAAACCGTCTAGGTAGAAGCGACCCACAATTAGAAAGGAGCCTTAGTAAACTCCTCCTGTCATTCACAGAGAAACTAAGAGACTAGACCTAAGCATCTCAGTATTTTTATGGGCTTGCTGAAGTAAAATGTGGTATGAAAAGTAGTATAAAAAGGTTCATAGCTGTCATCTGATTGTCATTGGATATGTGAGAAATTCCTGAACAATTCCATATCTGAACATACGCCTTTGGTCATTACAGTAGAAGCACAGAAACCAGAGCCGGCTTCAGCAGAGTTTAGAAACACCTGTAGCAGCTGATAATGCCGTGGCATCAAGTACACAGTTTTTAATTTCATACAAATCAGAACCGTGATATACAAGAAATGATTTAAAATGGTTTTTATATTTATATTTGAGAAGCATTGGTGTTTTTCACTTTCGTTTTCTTCATTAAGAATGTATATATAGATCCAAAAGTTTATAATAAGAAATTTATGTAATTATTTTTGGGCAAGATAGATGTTGGAAGAATTAAATTCTAATTTTAGAGTCTATGGAAAGGCTAAATCCCTGTAAAATGCTACCTNTGACTTTGGAGTTTTGTTGAAAATGAGAGTTAATATACTAGAGATTGGAGATCAGTACACAAGGCGACCTTAGCAGCAAGGAGGGTACAGTTAAAGTTGGTTCCTGGCATGGAGTCACTGAGTCATAGATGTGATCCAGACAAGCAGTAAAACTTGGGTCCCAAATCCTTTGAAAACAAAATCTCTTGACAAAGTTGGATATAGGAGAGCGCAGGTGTGAAGGCAAGGTTTGAGGCTCTGCTGAGGTTCTTGGCCATTCTGTGGCCTTCTGTACAGGACCACCCCATATGGCTGGTGTAAATCAGNCACATGAGCAATCTGGTTGATATTCTTGGGTTCCCTTTTATCTCTTACGGTGGTTCAGGTCTGCTCATCATTTTATTCACCTGGTCACTTAAATTCATTCTCCCTGTCCCAGAGTGAAAACATCCTTAGGCATCTGCTATTTACAAGTCTTCAGCTCACTTTAGTGTGTTTCAGTCCTAAAGGGGGGTAACATTTATTTTTGTCCAATTTTTTAGGCTTTAATATTAAGTTAAATTCCTGACACACAAATATTTCTGGAATTTTTGTTCTGCTCTTAGGAGGAGAGAGAGCAGTGGGACCCAGGGGGATAGTCACCTGCTGTGGTTTGTTGTGATGCAATGTGGGTGGTGGAAGAATCTTCTGAGTTACTTTGCTTGAGAGAACAATTCACTGGCTGTGTTCTGATTATTTCCTTGTTTGAACCCAGTTTGGGTCTTCCTGGCTCTGGTCTCTTGAGAACATCCAACGGCGTCCTGTGTCTGTCACAAAGCTTCCTGGTGATAAAGTGTTTTCTATTTTCTAATGAATGCTTTTTTCAATTGGTTGTGCAGTGAGCATTTGTGTTGAACTAAGAAGGATTTTCTTTTTTGGGGGGGGCAGGCACAGGGTTTTGCATAGCCCTGGCTGTCCTGGACTCACTGTGTAGACCAGGCTGGCCTTGATCCTCCTGCCTCTGCCTCCCGAGTGCTGGGACTAAAAGTATGCAGCACNATGCCTGGATCTAGGAAAGATTTCTTCAAATCCGTGATTGCAAGATAATTTTGTCTTTTGATTGATTTAAAAAGCTGGCATAACATTTTGTTTTGGAGGTTGTTTAAATGTGTGGGGGTAGTGTGGAGTTTCACATCATAGCCAAACAGGTGAATTGAAGTTGTGCCTTTCTACACACTGTTGGCTATATTTGTCATCCAGTCTTACACTTTGAGAGATTTTTGATTTAGTTTTGTTTTTTTTTTTTTATACAGAAAAACAGTAGTTTAGTAAATACAGAGTGATTTTACTTTGGACTTTAGAGCTAGTAGATCATTATGATATTTTCTGCTTGACTTTTCTATACCCTACTGTGGTCATTGAATTTAAAAGTATAACTGTTACCAAGAACGGACCTTGTTAGTGATTCATCCCTGTTTTCCAAGAAAGTAGATGTGAGGGAATGAATTCGTAAAGATGATTTTAGCCAACCCATGTTGTATTCACCAACCTGATAATTTTATTTCTTAATTTTTTTCTTGTATTTTTGAAAAGAGAGTTAATATTTTAGGTTTATTTCTCTGACTATCATCTCTCATTGTTTCTTGCAGATTTTTTCATGCTGGTAAGATTAAGAGAGATTGGTTCAGATTTAGCTAAATGGCATTAAGACTGTGATACTTTAAGATACTTTAAGATGTGGAGTAGGTCTTTTTGGAGTCAGGGTATTGTAATTAAGAGAACAGGTTTTGAAACCTTACCTTGTTTGTTAGTGGTGAGAGTATAGGAAAATTATTTTAACTTCTTTTAAGATTAGTTTCGAATCTATAAAGTTGATGTAATGATGGACATTAGCTTCATAAAATTGTGTATATTAAACACATTAATGGTTGCAAAATGTTTGGCATAGTGACATGTACTTGTCAGGTAGTTATTACAGTCTTTTATAGCTTACAATTCTACAGTTTAAAAACTTAATCNGTTTCTGAGTATGTAGCAGGATTATTTTTCATTACTTCTTATTTCAANTCATAGTAGAGCAGTTTTGAAGATACTCTGCTTCTTTTAAACATTCAATTAAGCAAGGATAACATGCACGTTAAATTAAAAAAAGTTGGGCTGGGGAAATAGCTCAGTTGGTAGAGTGTTCACCTCGAATGCATGATACTTGGGTTTGATCTGATCCCCAGGAGTAAAGAAACCAGATATGGTGGTTCATCCTCAGGAGGAGGGCTGAGGAGGATCAGAAGTTCTAGGCTAGCTTGGGCTCCCTCACAGAAGACCCTTAAGGGGCTGAGGAGANGACTCACTCTGTAAACTGCTTGCTTTAACAAGCCTGAGCACCTGATTGTGATCCTAGCACATATAGAGATGGGTGTGGTGAAACCCATGACTTCAGGTATGTACCTCATGCCTATATAGAATCCCACTATCCCAAAGGCAGAGGCAGAAGAATTGCTTCAAGTTGGAAGCCGGTGTGGTCTACATAGAGAGTTTCCAGGCCACCCAAGGGCCATGTAGCAAAACTGCCCCAAAAAATGGAAAAAATGGAAAAAAAAAAAATCAAATGGCTTTAATCAGTTATAGCAGCCTATCTGTACTCCATTAAATTTAATTACTGATCATGAGTGGAATTGTAATTATTTTCTCTAAGTNAAGATATACTGAAATAGGTCAGTGAGTTAAGGTTAAGGATGACGGTCTGGAGTTAGAGGAGGTTAGGGAAGAGAAGCATGCTTATTTGGAAAGAAGTCTGGAGTAAACTCCAGCCAGAGGCTTCTGGTCGATGGACTTCACACTCGATTGTGAACTGCGGAAGACAATGGATTTGGACTGTCACTGAACATCAGCTGAAGGGATAGATACAATTTTCCTATGTGTTCATGACTTTACTTTTTTGAGCATATGCTGTTTTAATCATTGTTTCACANTGCAGATAATGGAAGTCCTTGCTTATGAATTTGGTATTCAAAGGGGTTTCTTGAGGTCATTTGAGGTAAGGGAAACACTTTGGGGATAGCATCTTGTTTTCTTTGGTCTGTCATCAGTGATGGCATTAGTGATGTCATCTGGTCTCTCATTAGTGTAGTGCTTTGGTGTTGCTTTGTAATCACCAAAGACTCGGGGCTGTGAGCACTGGCTTGTTACAACATTGCTAGTTTTCATCTACACAGGTAGACTATTTTACATCATTCCTTCTAGATTCTATATGTTCTCGAAAAAAGAACAGATCTTACTGATCATTTATTCCTAAGGACAGAAAGGCTGATAACTGAAATCTTGAGAGAGTGAATGAAGTTTTTTTTTTTTTTTAAAGTGTGGCCGTGCAACAGGAGGGTCAGGAGTTCAAGGTTGCCTCAGCTACACAGTGAGTTCAGAGCCAATCCAGGCTACACAGACCCTGTCTCAAAAAGCAGCACCCTACCCCCCAAAAACTACCCCAAACNGCACAAAAGTACATGAGTCTAGAGACTTGCCTGCCTTGATAGGGAACAGAGGATGTCCTTCAGTCCAAGTCACAGGCCAGCTCCTTCTGTAGGCCAGATCCTGAAAGGATTTTGTAAAATGTGGGGCAGTGCTCTCAGTAGTAGCTTTGAAGGCTCTGTGAATTTTAAGTCAAGGTTCAAAATAGCAGAAAGCTGTAAAGCTTTTCAGTTTTGAGGGTGTCTCCTGTTCGTTTGTATCATTAGTGTTTTTTCATCTAGGTCTTGACTCGTGAGAACCTTTGACCCCTTCAGGTGTGGTCTGTAGATGAGCAGTGCCTGCCAGTTTGGGGTATTTTGTAGAAATGCAATCTTAGCCTCACTCTTGGTTGACTGAGTCAGAATAAGTTTTTAAAAAATGTCTTTTGTGGTGATGGGGATGGATACCCAGGGCCTTGGGAATGCTAGACAAGTTGNTATACCACTGAGCTGCACTCCAACCGGTAACAAGATTCTACCAAAGCTCCATGCTTGTTACCCTTGTACTCTAGAATATANTTCAACCTTTTTCCCTTGAAAACATCTGCTCGAGATACCTTTAAAACTAAATCCAGACCACAAGTAAAACATTGTTCAGCTACTATTGTCTTACTGTCTTCATAGTGTTAATTTAAGTTTTGTGAACTAAAAAAAACCATTCATTTTTATAGGAAATCTTGAGACTCCAGGTTAAAAAATATATATGGATTAAAGAGGGAGCAAGGGGAAAGAGCAGGACCGTGCTGTGGTGTTGGCTTGCTGGGAGGTGGAGGAAAGTGGTTGTTAGAGGCCCCCAATGCCCCCATTTCATAATGATTACTAAGCTAGGACTGCTCAGGCTATTTGGGAACAGGAGCAACACAAGTATTGACTTCTAAGTTAGGATTTTAGAAGCTAAGGGGAAGAAGAGGGGCTTGTGCTGAAGGAAAACTTAGAAAATTGCGTACATAGCCATTTCACGTAACATTTTGTTTCCTTCTTCCTCGTCATCATTTGATTATCTTTCCTTTTTCTGTCAGCCTCTGCTTTCAGCTAATCAGTAGTTTTTAGACTACCAGTTCTTTTGCACTCTGAATTTATTACGTTTGCCCCAATTCTCTGCCTTGGTTCTTACCTGGAGGCAGTGGCGTCCTGTGGGGAGAGGGCATTTGGCAGCACTTGAAGACAGTTTTGTGTCGCTACTGTGGTGATAGTGCTGTTGTGGGAATAATCTAGTGGGGAAGACAGGTGCAGCTAATGATCTGGTAGGGCACCTACTGTCCAATGTGCAGTGCTGAATTTGAGAAAGCTTCACCTAGACCTCTGCCAGAGTCCACTCATTTGTCCCTGGCTTCCATTTCTATACCTTCACTTCGTCCAGATTGCTGCAGAACTTCCCTTTTGAAATGTATCCACTTCCTGTCAACTCTTTTCTTAACCATTCCCTTTTGCCAAATGAAGTGTAAATCCTTACTGTAGGTTATGATACAGTGAATGTTTTTTTATTGTTTCAAGCTTCATCCTTGTCTCTTTAGCTTAACCCTTTAGTGGCCTAGTGGTGCATGAACTCTGTGCCACCATGCTTGGATCTAGGTGCATTTTCCCTAGCCTTCCATCTCCCCTTTCAAAAACAGTTTAAGCTAGCCTACACCTCATTTCTGTCTCCCCTTTCCCTTCCTCTCCCCACTTCCCCCTCATTTTTTCTTGCTTTGGCACACTTTACTCTGCCTTAAAAGTCTGCTCAAGCACTTGCATCCCTAGTGAAGTGCCTTTGTCTCTGCTCTCTGGGTACCTCAGTTATGTGTGCATTACTGTAGTGTGTCAGTGAGTTACCCTTTTCCCTTTGTATCTGTATAGCCTCCTAGACTATAACTTTTGTTCCAGGGAAAGGTGCATGCATGTCAGTGTATTCGAAACACCTACAATAGTCACCAATACAAAGTCCTTCCTCAGATGTTCAGCTGGAAAATTTTTTCTTGAGATAGCCCAGCTGACTTAGAAATTAGCTCACAGATGAGACATTCCTGTATTATTTTTTGTTCTGTGCAGTGAGACTTGTCTATAGAATCCCCTTTATTTTTCTGTATACTCTCTCTCTCTCTTTGCTATACTTTGCTTCCTGTTGCTGCCATTTCTTTCTT
>LZPO01037920.1:982574-993645 GCA_001675575.1 Neotoma lepida
TGGGATTAAAGGCGTGCGCCACCACCACTCGGCCACTGTGTTTCTTGTTCACTGTACTTAAGAGTTTGTTCTCAAGTTTTTCATACGTCAGTGTAAAGCTTTTTTCTATACTTTTGTGGGAGGCCAGCTCCCACCTTTTAAAAGGGTTCCTAAAAGGAGGAGAGAGGGATAAGAACTTTTAGATAGAAAGATAGCGAAGAGGAGAAAGACAAAACACAGGATACTTTTGGGAGGACCTGGGTCAAAACCCCATGGTTCAAAAGGGCTTTTTATAACAATGACANGGGGTGAGGCAAAAGACCTCCTCCCCCTTGCTAGATCAAAGCACACCGCACAGCCAAGTGTAGACCCTTGCAAACACCTGCTAGCCACACCTGTGATCAAATCATTCCCTTACTCAGCTCTGCTGGGTAAAGCAAGCTCAGATTCAAGGACCCTGAGTAAGTTCTCAGTAGGAAATCTCTGCAGGTCTCCACACACGTTTACCTCTCTTAAGTTTTCATGTGAGAACTTAAGTTTGCCACCTTGAATAGCTGCCCTTGCTTGGAGAACACCCCGTTCATAGGCTTGGGTCAGCACATTTACTTATTTTTGAGCAGTAACTACAGGTAGGACAACTCAAGTAAGTCCTGTAATTGTCATCATCTTCAGTTTCTTCTCGGCTTTTCTTTGTGCTAGCTCACCTGGATTTTGTAGATCAAACTTAAGTTAGGGATTGAGAAACTTGTAATGTTGGTGGGTGTGTGTGTGTGTGTGTGTGTGTCTGTCTCTGTCTGTCTGTCTCTGTCTGTCTATCTTGTTAATATTTTTTGGAGGAAGGGGAAAAGTTCTCTCTATTATGTAGCTCTGCCCTGGAACTGGCTTTGTAGACCAGACTGGCCTCAAACTCACAGAGATCCACCTGCCTCTGCCTCCCAAGTGCTGGGATTAAAAGTGTNCTCCACCACGCTGCCTGGTTCCTTTCTTATTCTTTAACCCAAAGTCTTGGCTTCTGTAATCCTCTTTCTCTGCTCGTCCTTTTGCTGTCTCCACCCTGAACCTGTTTCAGGCTATGCATTGTAGAGATGGGTGCATAGCACAGGTGGGGATTAAAGGTGTGCATCACCACACCTGGCAAAACTAAATCTGTTTGCCTTCTAGTAGCAAGCACAGTGTACCACTTCTTAGGGGATGGCAGCTCCTAAGGTTCACCTGCCCATTAACTGAAGGATGAAGAACTGGACAGGATACATTGCTGTTGTATCAAGTATAGCAGTCTGTTCTCCCCATTGGACATANGGAAAGCTGCTTTAGAAAAAGCCCAGNTTTATTTTGATCATGATCTTCTAAATCCTAAGATTTTTATTACACTATCTGCTTTTATTCCTGCTTTTTTGTCAGTCTGCATGCAGTACCCCTCCTGTTTTTCTTTTTCATGACCTCTGACCTAGTTTATTCCTTTCATATAAGTGTCAGAACATTTTGTTGGGTGTTTTTAAGATCTGTGCTGCCTTCCCTTCCTGGGTCTTCTCTCCCATCTGTTGCCGTACAGTGTATTTTACTTGGATGGGCTCTTGCTGTGCTTGGGAGGGAGGTGGTTCATACAACACACACCCTGAAGCATGTTGCTGGGTCTCTACCTCTGTTACCCTGTATCATTGTTAATGGAGCCTGGAAACATTTCTTCTTTTCTGTCAGGAGATGGTGCTAAGGCTGCCCTCCCTGTGAGCACTGTCCAGGCATCTGGAAGAAAAAGCCTGGTTTTGGATGTTTTCCCCTTAAATCTGCTTGTCCTTTGATGCTGGATTGTGAACTATTTGAAACTACATTGTTGGTAATTTTTTTTTTAATTTTTAGGGTTGTTTGCTCATTTGTAAATATTCTTTTGCTGAGTAGTATGTGTAATTTTGTAGTAGTTATTCTAAAACCATATGTATATATAGGTGTGTGTCATACATGCATCCCCACCTGCCCATGTGTGAGTACACATGCCAATCAATGTGTGTGCTAGTGGAGGTCAGAAGTTGATGCCAGNCCCTTTCTCCATCCTTGTCTGCTTTATTTTAATTTTTTTACAGACTTATTTTATGTATATGGGTATTTGCTTGCATGTAATGGGTGTGTGCCACCTGTATGCTTGGTGTCCGTGGAAGCCAGAAAAGGGCATCACATCCCCTGGGACTGGGCTTTCAGATGTATTGAGCTGCCATGTGGTTGCTGGGAACTGAACCCAGGTTCTCTGCAAGAGGAACTAGTATACTTAACTACCCTGCCATTTCTTCAGCCCTCCTGTGCTTTATTTTATTTATTTTTTAAGACAGGGTCTTCATTAATTGCACTGTAACTCACCAGTTGGCTAGACAAACTCTGTCTCTTATACACATCTAGATGTGTATAAGAGACAGCCTCACACTTGTGCAGCAAACACTTTACCTGTGTAACCTGTGTTCCCAGCTCCTGATTTTTTTTATTTAATAAAATGAATCATGAGCTTTGTGGGGAGGCTTGTTGGTTACTTTCAGTGTCAACCTGTTTCAGATGTACAGTAGTGATTTCTTCTGGAGTTTTAGAGATCTTTCTTTTTAACAAAATCTCAGAGGTTAATGTTCTGATGTACTTGATATTCAATCTTGTGAGCCTGTTAGTAGTCTTTTCTTTTTTCTTTTTTTTTTCTTTTTTGGTTTTTCGAGACAGCTGTCTGTAGCTTTGGTGCCTTTCCTGGAACTCACTCAGTAGCCCAGGCTGGCCTTGAACTCACAGAGATCTGCCTGCCTCTGCCTCCTGAGTGCTGAGATTAAAGGCGTGCGCCACCACCGCCCGGCCTGTTAGTGGTCTTAACTAGTTTTTAAATTCTTTTGTTTAATGACAAAGCATCTTTATGTTACTATGTTTTTCTAGTGATCTCAGCCTAACACCTATCCAAAAAGTCGGTTGAGCTGTCCTGTCAGCAGCACCTAGCAGCACCCTAGTTCACCTTGGTGCAGATTTACTTGGCTGTCTGGTCCCACCCATTCCTCTACCTGACTAAGGATGTGTTGAAATACTTTATCATCTGCCCTAGAATTGTGAGCATTCAAATTTGTAAGCATATAGTAAATACTAATTGTTCATTCTTCCATTTCTCACCTATCCCTTAAAATTGGTCTTTGTTTCTATTGCCTTTAGGATGCTCTTTGTGGTCTTACTTGCTTGTGCATAGCATCACGGTGTTTAGAACAGGGCGGTGACCCTGTTATGTTTTAGTGTGTTGACATCTTGATGCTTACTTGAATATTTGCAAATGTTGGTTTTAAAGTCCCCTTTAAAAAAACCTGTTTTGGGAAAGGTTGCCTTAACATGTTTCATCTTANAAGAATCTGGTGCCTGCTTGAATGGCAGAATCAAAGAGATGCAAAGTTCTACAAAATTCTTGTGGTTTTGAGATTAAAATTTGCCTAAANGTAATGATATATTAAAATCCTGTTCATTTTACTTCACAAGTTTTAAAATAGTTGATGAACTGTAAGTTACAAGCATTACTGTGATTGAAACTCACCTAGTAAAAGGAGGAAAGTGCATGAGAACTGTTAGGTGTGTGAGAGGAGCCACCTCATCTCATGGTCCACTTGTCAGGGTCTCTTTGGCGTCACTTGACCCTCTTGAGAAGTAGTTACGAAGGCTCATCGTCAAGTCTTGTGGATTGCAAGTCCTCCTGTGAATTTCAGTTTTCCCTAACTGGTGCTTTTTTAAGAACTCAGAGAAATTTTGGAAACTCATTAAATATACTTAAACCTTCAATTATTCCCTAGGTTTTAGTGCTGCTTCAGGTCATTGTTAGTCTGTGGGGCCCAGGAATGGGGAAATTTTGGATTTGATGGAATAGATTGGAATTAATAAACATAGTATTTTGCTTATATTAGATTATAGAGTTCCTTGGTTTGGAGAGTTATAGAGTTACAGTGGAACTGCAGGGCCTTAAAGTGAATGCATTGCTGTGTGCTTCCATCCCCCTCACACCTGGCTTCACCTCTCTCATTTCATTTTCCTGAACTCTACCCAACTTGCTATTTCATATTAAGTAATGACCTGTGTTTCTGTGAAGTTGTTTTCCAGACCCTTTGTTGCAGTGGTTTGTGTTCTCTCCTTATACTCTATGCCCTNGAATCTTTCTTTATTCCTGTTGGCAAATCTTTCATTTGACTTTTCAATTTGTAGATAACCTCTTCCTGTATAAAGATTTCTTCCTTCTACTTTATAAGTATANTNTGTTTATTTATTTTCTATTAACTTGGTACCCAGACAAAGAANACTACATAAGGAAAGGGGTTTGTATGTTTAGGCACTTGTACAGCAGATTTGGGGGACAGTTCCTACTTGAATGAAGCTACTTTCCTGCTTTTCATTCATCCCATAGCTGATGTTTTCATTTTCACCACTCACTTGAAAATAATTTTGATAAGGCTGCCTATTGGTCAAAAATTAATGGCCTTTGTAGAAGTAACTTTTTTGTTGTTGTGATAAAATACCATGACCAAAAGCAGTGTAGTAAAGAAATGATTTATTTTGTCTTATGATTCTAGAGGATAGAGTTCATTAATGGTGAGGAGGGCATGGTAGCTGGCAGGATGTCACATTTCATCCAGACATACGGGAAACAGAGAGAGAACAGGAAGTGTGGCGAGGCTACAGCACTTCAAAGCCTACCCTCCGTGACATACTTCCGTCATCAAAAGCTCCACTTTCTAAAGGTTCTGGAACTCCCATCCCTAAACAGCACCACCAACTAGAACCAATTGTTCAAATGCCCAAGCCTATAGTGCAGTGGTTCTCAACCAGGGGGTCGCCCAAGATCATCAGAAAACACTGATACTTCCTTACAGTTCACTATAGTAGCAAAATTACAGTTATGAAGAAGCAGTGAAAATAACTTTATGGTTCGGGTCACCACAATGTGAGGGACTGTATTAAAGGGTTGCAGTGTTAGGAAAGTTAGGACCACTGCGTAGTGGAACATTTCTTATTCAGACTACTGTATGATTCTTCATATTTCCTATAGGCATGGTCATATGATTCAGGTGGCTTTAGTCTAATTTTAGATGTCCAATAATTTTTAACAATTTCAACACCATTCAAAAGCCCAAAGTCTCTTCTGCCATGGTGATCTCACTTTTTATAAAACCAGAAAACAAATTATATACTTCCAACATACAGTAGCATAGACTGTGCATTCCCATTTCAAAAGGAAGGAGTGAGGGCACAGCAAGGAAAAACTGGACCAGTGCAAGACTGAAACCCAGTAGGGCAAACACCCAAGTCCTGGAGCTTCATGTCTGGTTTCTTGGGCTTCAGTTGCAAAGGGTTTGCTTAGGTGGCTTTATTCCTCTGGCTTTGCCATCTGCAACATGGCATCTCTTTTTGGTGCTAGCTCTACTCTGTATACAGCTCTGAGGAAGAAAGAAGAGAGTGACAGAATTGGGAGGATTTTGAGGCAAAGGGAAAGGACAAGGGTTTTCAAATACAAAGTTAATGAAGGAGCAGACTAAGGGAAGTAGAACTGTCACCAGTGTCACTTCAGGAGAGACTGAGTCTGCATGGTCACTGCTGACTGCTGTTCCGTAGATTGACGGTGGAGAAGAACAGTAAGTAGGGCAGAAGAAAGGAAGAAAATGTGTGCATTGTCATTGCAGCCTTGCTGGTACAGCATGTGACTTGATTGCACCATTAAGTTTTCCTCCTTCCTGCCCCACTGTTGCTCTTGTTTCCTCACAGAACTCTTTGCTGTTCTNACACACCTTCATTTCTTGAGCTGCTCTGTAGTCATATTTGAGTCCCAAATACTTCCTTTTAGTTCTCTATAGTCACTGTAAGTATTATATTGTTAGCTGTTTATAGGAATTGTTCACCTATATGACCCTGAGCATCAAGCTGAATATGTTTAAAAAACAAAACAAAACAAGTCATGTATTTTCCCTCAAACACATTTCCACCCTCAGCACAGTTGTACACACTCATGAATTACTGTGTGTGCTTCATCTAGCTTGGCTATTAGTACCAGTCAGTGTCCAGTCTGATCTCTTCTGTGGTCCCCTCTAGACTCTGCTATCTTATCCGTCACATCCTTCTTCCACTAAGCTCTTAGTTTTGTGTCCTTCTAAATCGTCTTCCTTTCACTGTCCTGAGAGTTAGACCTTTTTTTCCCTGCTCTTGGTCTAACCTCTCAAACATCTCCCTTGTTAGCTGAGCTCACTCCTCTCATGTTTGCCATCTGGTTTGTTCATAGGAAGAAAAGTTCAGATTNTGTAATAAGGCATCCTAGGTCTTCTACCCAAGCTCTTGCTTATAGCTGAAGCCTATTGAATGACTTGAAAGACCATGCCCCTCAGGCCCCTCGGGCCTCCCTGCCTTTGAGCCTCCTTTAGGACATTGACATTCTATGCTGTGCCCTTTGTCCACCTTGGTTTAACACACTTGTCCTTTGCTATTCAAGTCATACTTACGGTCTTATGGCTTAACTGTGTAGCATTAGATACCTGCTTTTTCCTAGAACTTACTGTACTGTACTCATTAATTATTTATNTTACAGCCATATAGGCCAAATTTAGGTAGTACAGTGTACTTGTGCTGTTTGAGGTTCATGGATGTTCTGAGTTCTTGCGAATGTAGACCTCCATTTGGAACATTTTTATCTGTGGAGTTCTGTCCTGTGAGCTTGTGGAGAACAGTACCTATGTCTGTGCCCCAAGAGCCAGCCACAGTGCCCAAAATGTACTGTTACATGTACTTATTTACTGTTGAGTGACTGAACCCTGATAAGTTAGCTAGGTGCGTATTTGGCCTGTGAGTCCTGAAATGTAAAACTTTATATATTTTATTAANTTTCCCTTGGTACAGTTTTATGACAAAATATCATTGTGGAAAAATTGAAAATCTTAATGTATTTTGTGATTACATATGAACGAATTCTTGGTTCTCAAAAATGCTTCTAAATAAATCTGCTTATTGTGGAATGTAGCAGATAGGGTTAACTGTTAGTCCCTATGGATAGAAGGAACTTGCNCTAGAAGGAATTGTACCTGTATGGAACATTCTTCTCTTGAATGCTTGGGGCACTAGTTTCCTGGATGACTTAGTATCGAGAATCCCTATGGCGTGAGCTAGATGGTATGCTCTGTGACTGCTAGGAGGATTGGGAGCACACTGATCTGTAAGTAACTGCAGCGGCTTTGGAGCAAGAATGGTGATCAGGTGTCTCCTCTTCTGGTGTGAAGTTCTTTCTTGTATGCACAGTGGTGCTACTGGTCTCATTTAAACTGTATTTGGATTGTTAGGCTACTACCACTGTTTAGTGAAGACATGAAAATAAAATAGAATGGTATGAGTGGCTTGGTGATTTATAATCTTAAACTGCCTTTTAAAACTTTTCTAAAGTGCATATGCTTTTTGAAAATATTCAGAGGCGAGAGAAATACAAATAAGAAATTAAAAATGCTTCCAGCCTTCTCACAGCCTAGAGACAACATCTTTGCTGACGTTTTAGTGAATGTCCTCAGGTACTTAATACACCTGCCTGTAATACTCTCTTTCTGCCCCTTCTCTCATGCATGAGCAAGCCACTAAAGACTTAGCAGTTTATCAGTGCCTGTGTTTATTTTGTTTTGTTTACTTGTGCTTAGCATTATCGTGCATCTGATAGCCTTGCTAGTTAGCAGTGCATCAGTCCACATGGGTTTTGGAGGTACACACTGTTGCGTGCCCTGTTCCTTACTGCCAGGTCACTAATGATAATTCTTTGTTATTTCCTTTCTTTCTTTCTAAAGNAGAGTGAATATGGGTCTATTAAGGGAAAATTGGAGGGGGCTACAAGAGGGAATACCTGTTACTTATTTCTGTCTTAGTTACTGTTCTGTTGCTGTGAAGCAGCACCATGACCAGGGCGACTCTTAGGAAAGAAAGCATGTCTCTGGGGGCTGGCTTACAGTTTCGAGGTTTAGTCCATTTATCATGGTGGGGAGCATAGTGGCGTGCATGGCACTAGAGCAGTAGCGCAGAACTACATCTTATTTGATAGAAAGAGAGAACCTAGGCCTGGCATGGGCTTTTGAAACCTCAGAGTCCATCTCCAGTGACACACTTCTTCCAACATGGCCACACCTACTCCAACAAGGCCACATCTCCTAATCCTTCTAATCCTTTCAAAGATTTCCAGTTCCTGGTGACAAAGAATTGAAATAGATGAACCTAATGGGGACCACTCACCATCACATCTTCAAATAAAAGAAAAGAAAGGCATGGGGTAGAGGGAGCTAGGCATGATGGCCTCTGCCTGGAATCCCAGCACTTGACNGTGGACAGAAGGGCCAGGAGTCTAAGACCAGTCTTGGCTGTGTCAGAAGTTTGAGGCCAATCTAAGTGATTTGAGACCCTGTCTCAAGAGAGAGAGAGAGAGAGAGAGAGCGAGAGAGCGAGAGAGCGAGAGCGCGTGCGTGAGCGAGCAGAAGCTAAGCCAGGGGGTGGGGATTGAGGTGCTAGTCTAAACTTAGTATATTCTACTTGTATCATTTTTCTCCTTTGCTTTGTTAGAAGTGAATTTCCTGGTGAAAGGCATGCTACTTCTCATTTGGATACATATTCTTAAACTACTCTTAAGTGGGGTACACCTATGGGGAGGGATGCTAGAAATGATTATGATATCACTAGTTTCTACCTGGGGGAACTTGGGTGCTTAAGTCTTCCCCTGTTTACAGAGAATTCTCATGTACTGAGCTGATGATACTTTTCATCTTACTCTATCATAATGTAACGCTTATATTAACTGATACTCATTTGCAGGATCCAGCATACACATAATAGTTTACCTTAAGATTGTTCAAAAGGAGCCCTAGCAGGAATCTTGTGGGAGTACTGGAACCTCACCCACTATCCATCAGTTTCATCTGATGTGGACAGTCCTCTCTCTGTTGGGTTGCTTGAGTCAGAGGGCTTCGTTTGCTTCAGAAAATGTAGCAAACTGCATTACCAAACAGTGCACAGAAGCAATAGTATTTAAATACTGCATTCAACTTAAGTGGTAAAACATGACTTGAATAATCCAGAAGTTTAGTATATTTTGATAATCTTAAATTAACCATATTTGGATATGCTTTAAACAAGGAGAAAGAGCAAACCATTAAGAACAAATCTTTTAGAAATGTAGACTTTGAAGGTTTTGGTTAGCCTTTGATTTTGCTTTTTCATTTACTCNGTTCCTTTTTTTGTGTTTTCCTTCTAAACACCAAAGACTGTAAAATAGTGCTGAACAGATCCTATGTCCATGGCCTCATCTTTTTATGCCTTTTAGGACTATTTTAGCACGGCAAAGTGCCCAAGTCTCTACTCTGCCCCCCAACATGTAACCACAAGTAATACTTTTCAGGGCTTACTTGGAACCAGAAGAAGATCCCGTTTTCACCAGGCAACATAGGGAAAATAATGCGAAGGCATTTGCCACAGTACAGGGGCCAAANTGGTCTTTGAATGAATGAATGCTTTCCCAGATCCACTAGCCAAGCTTAAAGCAAGACTTGGAAGGCTTTATCTAACTACATTTTAAGCAGTTTAAGCAGAATAGGAAACATATATTAAAAATATGTCTAAGAATGTAGCAAAACCACATAGGCTCATATACTTGAATACTTGGCCCCGGCTTGTAGAACTGTTTGGGAACGATTAGGAGGTGTGGCCTTGTTCTAGGAGGTGTATCACTGGGGCAGGCTTTGACATTTCAAAAGCTCATGCCATTCCAAGGTACCTACCTGTGTTTGTATCTTACTNTGTGAGCTTTCTGATACTGTTCCAGATTAATGNCTCATTGACTGCTGACATGTTCCCCCTACCATGATGGCCTTGAATTCCAAACCTCTGAAACCATAAGCTCTAAATAAACTTTCTTCTATTAATATCTATATATACATACAAATATGTGTATTAATGCACACACATGTATTACCAAACAAGATAAAAGAATAATTTATCATTCTGTTTACAAAATAAGGAAACTAAGAAGGTAAGACTCATACTGAGAAGATGTAATCAAAACTCCCAGAAATGATGCAGAAGTAGTTAAAAAAACAAAACACCAAAACAGTTANTAAATCCCATCCCATATGTTTGGGAAGCTAGAGGGAAAATAAAACATGGAAGATGAGTTAAACTTATAAGTAAATTAAAGTTTTAGAATTTAAAGCTAGTATCTGAAATAATAAAGATTGGATAGGAATGATGGGAGATTAGAGTTTGCAGAAGAGTGCTCACAAAACCATATATCTATGAGACATCATCAGCTGTTATAGCATACTTCTAATTGTCGTTCCTGAAGAGAGACAGGGTTGTAAAGAATAATTGCTTTGAGAATTAATGGACAAGCGTTTTCTGAAGCTGATAAAAAGTTTAAGGCCATAGATAAAATTAGCCCAGAACAACAACCCAAAAAACAGTAAACAAGGGACACTAAGCCACACCAGACAAACAGTGCTGGGGAGTAAAACAAGGTTTTGGGTTCAGGTAGCATATTGCTTACTGGAAATAATGGACTATCAGATAGTGCAGCAGTATTTTTGTTTGTTTTGAGAAAGAATCTCTCTATTATATAGCCCTGGCTGTCCTGGAACTCACTCTGTAGACCAGGCTGGCCTTGAACTCACAGAGATCCACCTGCCTCTGCCTCCTAAGTGCTGGGATTGAAGGTGTGCACCACCACACCTACCTCAGATAGTGTAGCAATATCTTTAATATAGAAGAAGCAAAATACGTTGTTTACATAACCATACCAAAGTTCTGCATTTGGAAAAACATGGAAATGTATGCATGGAAATGAATACATATGAAAATTGGTGAAACTCAAGTTAGTTTTGTAGTTGAGTTAAAAATGATCACACTTGGCCTGATTCTCTGATTTTGGAGATGTGCTATGGTCATGTAAGATGTTGGATCACACTTGGCCTGATTCTCTGATTTGGAGATGTGCTATGGTCATGTAAGATGTGCTTATGGTGAAAGGCAATCAGTCTCTCTTGTGACTCATTATTTCAAATTTTAAAATTCCCTAGAAGCAAAACAGCTAGTGGTATTCAGTGGT
>LZPO01037920.1:1001773-1019270 GCA_001675575.1 Neotoma lepida
ATATACAAATGGTTGTTGTACCCTGTTGTACCTGTACCACAGGGAACACATTCCTAAAGAAAACGTTTTTTTTCCTCTTCTAGCACCCATTAGCTGTCCATTGGTCCTCAGCTAGAGGTGGGAGCCTGTCAGCCCCTTCTCCCTCCTTGTTGGAACGTTGACATATTTGATCTTGTACAGTTGTGTATAGGCCACCACATCTGCTGTGAGGTCCTGAGTAAGTCCGAGTTGGTTCTATCATGTGCAGAAGACACTGTTTGACCCCGGTCTTCTGCACCTGTGGCTCTGTTCCCTTAAATGAGGAGGAGGTGGTGTGAAACAGATGTCTCATTCATGGCTGAGCACTCCTACAGTCACTTACTCTCTGCATTTTGTCTAGTTACAAACTCAGAACTAGACAGTAGTTAACCACCACCCACTGCACAAAGAAGCTTCTCTGATGAGGGCTGAGTGTCTTACTAATCTGTGACCAGAGATATTCATATGGAGGGCAGTTTGATACTGCGGCGAGATAATCGGTTCACCTCTAGAGACTATGAGCTCCATGGCCACAGTCATGGTCACATTTACCGTACTAAGCATGGACTTCCACTTGTGGACGGGGCCTTAGAGCCAATCAGAAAGCAACTATTCCACAACATTCATGCTACTGTTATACTCATGGGCATATCTTGCCAGGCTAGTTGTTAATGTAACATGTAGGATGCTTTGCTGGGTAAGACTATTGATGACTTCTCTTCCCCAGCAGCCTACATAGTACCTTCTGCCTACTAGCAGAGAATCTTCTAGATCAGTACTAACTTGATTTCTCCATGTCCTGTGACCAAAGTGTGTGTTGTCTTCAGCAATAGGGTCTTAACTGTCATGTTCTGGTGTACAACTAAGGGCTTTTGTGGAACTCTTGAATACCCCTGAGCAATAATTTGAGGGATAGTATTTCATACCTGGCATTGGGTTTATTTGGCAACCTGTGGCTTCTTTGAGGAGCACTGTCCTCCGAGTAGGATGGCTGTAGTTACAAACTCAGTTAGGCACATGTGCGTGAGTGCATGTGTGCAAAGCCTATAAAATAGTAGGTTTCCACGTCGATTTTTCAAGTATACTGTTGGATATTGCTCCCTCCCCTTCTCTCTTCTTTCCTTCCATCCTTCACCCCTTGCACCTTCCTCCCAATTTCCTTTCTTCTTCATATCACCTGTATTCTTTTATCTCACCTCCCTTACAGTCTTTCTACTCTTCCATACCCCAACGGCACCTTCCTACTTTCCTGGCTTCCAGGTTGAAGTCTAAGATTCCATGTTAGGAGCCACATAAAATATGCAAGAGTTGGGGTGGCCTCATTCAGTGTAGTTGTTTGCAATTCCATCCATTTACTTGCGAATTTCCTGATTTCACTTTTCTAAAGCTATGTAATTCTGTTGTATATAGATGTCACATTTTCTCTATCCAGAATGCATCCTTTTATTATATTGACTGTCTTACTGAGCTTTACCATGAGAATATTATGAATTAGGGTTAAAGAATATGATACTTCTCTTCTGCCTATAGTTAAATTTATCCGTTAGTAGCAGGTATGCCCTTATTCCTAGATTTTGTTTTGTTTTGTTTTTTTGGTTGTTTTTTGTTTTTGAGACAGGGTTTCTCTGTGTTGTCATGACTGTCCTCAAACTCTCACTGTAGACCAGGCTGGCCTAGAACTCACAGAGATCTGCCTGTCTCTGCTTCCCGAGTGCTGGGATTAAAGGAATGTGCCTCCACTGCCGGGCTCATTNCTGGATTCTTTTGAGCTTGTTATTTATTTCTGAGTTCAAGTGCTTACAGCTAAATAAACTCACAAGCCACCTACTCAAGGGACAAGAAGAAAGGTGAGGATTTTAGGGCCTTCTTTTCACCTTTAATTCCTGTTTAACAATGGGTGGGTTTTGGTTTTGGTGGTTGATTGTGGTTGCAGTTTAGTGTGTTAACTTTAAGTTACATTATTTTTAATATCTTTTGTTGTAATGAATTTGGGGGCCCTTTATATATGATTTGTTTTTAAGCACAGTGAACCTTCCTCTCCATTTTCTCATTCATAGGAACCCTTAAAAAGGCTTTCATGGGGCTTGGGCGATAGCTTGGTTTGCGAAGTACTTGCTGTTGCAAGCATGAAGACCTGAGTTTGGAACCCCAGCTCCCACATAATTGCTGGACTAATTATAGGCTCTTGTAATCCCAGTGCCGGGGAAGTGGAACAGCGGGAGAGTTCCTGAGGCTTGTTGGCCAGCCCATTTAGCTTGAGTCGGTGAGCCCCAGGTTCAGTGAAAAGACATTTCACAAATAAGGTGGGACTGATAGTCACACAGAAGATGTTGACTTCTGACTGCCACATGTAGGCATTCACTCGCACACACATACAAACACATAACACCTTTCTTTCCCAACATGTACAGAAAATACAGGCTTTCAAAATAAAGTAAAAATGGATTTAAGTTGAAGAAACTCAGCTTTGAAATCTGGTAGTCTATTTCGTTCATTATAATTAATTATGGCATCATGTAAGTTTGATTTTATATTTTTTAGGAATATATTAAATACATGAGTTTTTCCCTATCTAATTTTGTTGTCTTCCCAATAGACTTGTAATCTTGAAGATGCCATTTCTCCTAGGCATTTCTAACTCTTACATAAGATATCAGGTAGCTTTTGTTTTGGCCTTNCTTTTTTAAGGTAGATTAGGGTTGCCTGTTCCAGACTGAGGCTGCCATGCTTGGTGTCTGTTAGTTGTCATTTGCCTCCTTGTGACTTGGAGGTGCTCCAGCAGCAGCTCACACCGGCTTGCTTTTTATTCCAGAAGTTTGGGCCATCTAGTTCAAGAATATGCCACTACTTATGCAAACTTGAGTATTTGAGGGTTTGTTTGTTTTTTCCAAGCAGAGCTTCTCTGTGTAACAGCTCTGGCTGTCCTAGAACTCCCTCTGTAGGCTAGACTTGCCTCGAACTCACAGAGATCCACCTGCCTCTGCCTCTCAAGTATTGAAATCAAAGATGTGTGCTATCACTGNCTGGCTTGAAGAGGGTTTTCGGTTTTTTTGTTTTGTTTTGTTTTGTTTTTTAAATACCTTTATGTTAGCAATTTTCAACCTGTGGGTTGCAACCCTTTGGGGAGGTCGAATGACCCTTTCACAGGTGTTGCATATTAGATACTGTGCATATCAAATATTCACATCAGTTTTATGTTTGAGGGTCACTACAACATGAAGAACTGTATTAAAGGGTCATAGCATTAGGAAGGTTGAGAACCATTGCTCTATATGAAAAGAGGATTTTCTTTTTCTTTTTTCTTTTTTTGGAAAACATATTTTGGGCTAGGCCTAGCTATTTTCAGAATTTTGTGTCTTAGATATGACATGGGAAGCACTTCACTCTGTACTTCTAGGATGTTCACAATAAAGCCAATTTTTGCTATTCTGTACATTAGCACTGTGTAAGTGTAGTTGACTAATTACCAGTAATATTATTTTAAAGTTTGTAATTTGTTTAGCCTGTGGCTTACTCCTTTTCTGATCTAGTACTGTGAACTCTTAACTTGGCAGTTTAAAATGTCATTCATATCAAATAAGGAAGTGTGTTAAGCTTTATAATAATTAGTTCATCTTTTTATTTTCTACCTTTGTGAGAATTCCAAGTGGACAGAAACAAGCTTTATGAGTTTAACATATAGTATAGTATCATAATACTTGAGTAGTTCTTAGAGCCAAAAGTGACATCCAATTTGAATACATAGGAGTTATGTTGGAGTGCCACTGTGGAGAGAGAACCATGTAACCTTACATGGTAAGTGCTAAGAGTCACTGTGGTATGGTGCACAGCGGGGACTTTACATTTCCTCCTTCTCATCCNTGGCTTCTTACCTTTGCCTCAAGTGTTTCTTGAGTTCTCTTATTTCAGTGCATAGCACCATATTGAGGAAATGTTTATCCTTACCATAAAGGAAATGATTAATTTAGAAAGAAAGGCAATTTTGATCTTTATCCTGGGAAGCAGTTTAAAGATGTAAGTTGGAAAGTTGTTGCTCAGTTTTGAGGCAGCCTCAACCTCCAGTTCTCAAAAATGTGTAAGGATGGTTTAGAAATGATGCATGCACATTTTACATTTTATGGAGGTNAAAATTCTTCACATGAAAAAGTTTACCTTGGATTTGATTATCCAGTTTCCACTAAGAAACTTATTTATACTATACTAAAACATAGAGACTAAAAGGCTTAATTCCTTTTAGTAAAAGATTTTAGTGAGTGCAATACTGAAGAGTAATACCTAGTAGGGTCATATGTCTTTTGGGGGCCTAAAGTGTGTTAACTTCCTATATTTGATTTTCAAATAGACACCAAATCCTACTGCAAGCGAGTTTATACCTAAGGGAGGATCAACCTCCAGGCTGAGTAACGTGTCCCAGTCAAATATGTCTGCCTTCTCTCAAGTTTTCTCTCACCCATCCATGGGAAGTCCTGCTACTGCTGGATTAGCACCAGGTAAGTTGAGTAACTTTCCAGTGAGTTTCAGGTATCACATCTATAAGCATTGTGGTTTTTTTGTTTTTTGTTTTTTTTTTTTATTAGAAGTGAAATTGTGTACTTGAATGATTCACTCTGCAACAAAGAGCATCTGTCTTAGCCTCTCAGCCTGGAGTCACTCAGAGCTGGAGTAAGACACTGTTACCTGGGCTTTTGGTCCTGCCCCCTCCTTTCTTGCTTTCCCCACTCTTGCCCACTCCCTTGCCACCTCTGTTCTTCCTTTTGGTTCCTTCCCATGGCTTCTCCTGTGGGTCTTTTCAGTTAGTAAACATGTCAGCACTGAATGTCTGGTGGTGTAAAAGTGCATATAATCGATGTGCTATTAGGAGTTTGCTGCCGTGAGGTGGGTTCACAGTTTTTGTTTTTGTTTTTTTACAAAAGCATAGTCTACATATCAGTTGGGCGTTCTTCTAGAGCATGTCCGTGCTTCCGTGTAGCTTCATAAATTGCTGTTATGTGTTGATAAAGAATAACAGTAATGAGCTCTATATGCCAATCACAAAACATGGGTTTGCTTAGTTAATGCCTTATATCAGAAGTAAATTTTGTGTGCATGTCGTTGATAACACTACTTGAGGGTTGCCATTTTCAGGGATGCAGGCTTCACACATGCTACGGGTGCAGTACTCTGCCCCTGCAAAGGCCTTTTAAATGAGGAGGTGAGACTGTTACAGGGAATTTACATTTTAAAGCATTTAGCTTAGAAAGGAAGCTTTCTAGTAGTTGCTAACTTAAGAGCTCTTTTAGAGGTTCCATATTTGAGTAGGATGGTGCAGGCGTGTCCAAGCCACAGCCCCACACAAAATCTCACATTCCTTATGTAACTTAATAGTTCTCAAGCATGAACTTTGTAGATGACATCTTGTTGCAATGTCAAAGGTTGGACCAGTACCTCTAGGGTGAATTAATTTTAGCTTAATTAATTTAACTGAGAAATTGCTTATTCTCCTGCATAACTAACATTAGAAGGTCACTCTTCTTCCTACTAATGACAAAATAACCATCCTCTGCCACTATTGGAAGTAGATCTATCCTATCAAATAAAGACTTGAACTTACCAGCCATTACAGCAGGAGTTTGTTCAGATGACAGTTGTCTAAGCTTAGACACTTGGCAGAAGTCCTGGGGCGATGAATGGTGCACTTACTAGCACTTTCCTTCTCCTTCCCCTGTGTTAATGACCTAGAAAAGAAAACCTGAAATTGTGCTTTTCTTTCAGAACATTGTTTTTAAAGCCCTTCATTGCCTTCCATTATTTTTTNCCCCATAAATTTTCAAGGCTTGGGAAAGTGTCTTTTGAGTAATAATCTAGCACCTGTAGTCCTAGTTGTTGTGCACACATTGAACCTATGAGTATAAGGCACAGTTCTAAGTGTCCTNGGTGGTGCTTTACGAATTTAAGACATAAGAATTAGCTTGGGCCTCAATGTCTTTCAGAACCCTACAATTATCTTCATGCTTTTATTTGTAAGCAGGTGTTTTCCTCTGGACACAGATATTATTAACAGCCCCAAGCCGTTCCGAAATTACTGCATTTACATTTCTCAGAAGTGACTTCTCAAGCACAGTTTAGTAGGAATACTTTTACATAGCGTGGTCTAGAGATTGTTCTAATGACTTTGTCTTAGCAAAGATTTTCCTGAACTGATTTTTAGGAATGAAATTTTGAATGTGCCAAGTTGTGAAATGATAATTTAATGCTTTTGTGCCACAAAAAATAATTTAATCAGGAAAACTATTTGCTAACTTTTAAAATCACAGTTTTTCCCAATAGTATTTTGATTTTATAGAAAACTTAATAAGCTAAGGATTAGCATACTTTAATTAGCTTTTAACAAATGACGGAACCACAGCATGTTTTAAAGTGATTTTGAGAGAGAGTGATAGAAAGTGTTCTTTATTCTCATGTGGTGTGGCATGTGCAGTTGTGACACAGGGACTGAACACTTGTTCTGCTTAATTTCTGAGTTTGAAAAGATGGTTATTAACATAGAAATAAGAAAAAGCCATAGAGTGTCTTCAGCATTTTCAAACGTCCATCCCTTCAGGCTTCTGGATTGACCAGCCACTGTATATTATTGTTAATTATTGACCAGTTAGTATATCTTATGGTAAATTTTATATGCTTGATATAAGGAAAATAATTACTATCCTAAGCACTGTTCATGATACTCATTTATTACCAATTTTATTTTAGGTTTTTTTGTTTGCTTGTTTTTACATTACTGGGGGCAAACCCAAGGCCTCATATGTGCTAGGCAAATATTCTGTTACTCAGCTACACACTTTCTCTGCTCCTCCCAAAAACTGAAAAGGAAAAAAGACATCCAGTTTTCTGAGGAAGTGACTAGTTGTTTATTGGGTAGTCCTGGAAGTGGTGGTGCCCGGTGATGAGCAGAACTGCTAGTGTTGTTACTCTTGTCTTGGGGAAAGTGTGGGAGAGAAGCGAAGGGGAAGAGATGGGGACATGAATTGATTCACCCTTTTTTTTTGGTTCTTTGAGACAGGGTTTCTCTGTGTAGCCCTGGCTGTCCTGGAATTCACTCGGTAGCCCAGAGATCCTCCTGCCTCTGCCTCCCGAGTGCTGGGATTAAAGGCGTGCTCCACCACCGCCCAGCAATTCACCATTCTTATTCATTAGTGTCGAAACATTTTTTAAATGTGGACATTACAAACGTCCTTATGATTTTAAAGGGTTTGAGTCATAAAATCCCTTCCAGCTTGAAAGTTCTGTGCTAAAAATAAAGTTCTGTGGTTCATTAGGTCCATGGTATTTTCTGTCAGGAAGGGGAGAGATTTAATTGCTCTAAATTGTAGCACATTTGGCTTGTTTAGCAATNTACTTCTGGCATTTGAGTAGATGGAAACAAGTTTTCATAGTCTTGTCTACAGGGGGCATTTCTAACAAGTTGTGAAATCTCTGCTTACCTTGCTTGGAGTGGTGAGGACTGTTTAGCTCAGCTCACATGTCAGTGGACTGGAAGAAAACAGAGATGATTGGTTGTTCACCTGTGCTGTGCTTGGCTGTTCCTGCTATCTCTTTCTCCTTTGTCAGATGCTCTTAAAATGTTTTCCACATAGTTTTAATTACGCTCTTTACGTTAGTTCCTGTATGCCTGTATCCTAAAACTGATGTGTTTTAAGACGGAAAGGTAGAAGGGAGGGCCATCCAAGAATAATAAGTGAGGAATGTATAGGTTAGAAAAGGCCGCCTATAAATTGTAAAGATGAGAGCGGCGTTGTAGGAGGAGTGCACAGCTGTGTCTGCCTGGCTGTGTTAGCACACTAACGTCCAGCGGAGAAACGTGCAGCTGAAAATGACCACAGCAGGCACCTGATGGCACAGAATACCCAAGTTCATACTACAGTCTTAAGCTGCATGAGTCAGTCAGAACACGAAAGCTCAGAGGCTACCACTGTAAAAGCTTTGTGTTTATGAAGGATGTAATATTGGCAGGCCATAAAAGATTTATGAGTTTTTAAATGTGATCGTGTTGAGCAGGATAGAANTCGAAACTCATTTCCTTATTATTTTTCAAGTCTACCCTGAAATGGATTCTGTGAGAGTCTTAAATAATTCTACCACAAATTTATTTTGACATTTTAGTCTAAATTGATTTCTTTGAATTGTTTTTATATTTCTATTAATAGGAATAATCCATGATTAAAATATTACAATTATTTTAGATGTTAATCTAGATTTCTAAAGAATATTATAAATTTCAGATTTTTAAGAAAGGACCAGGTTATTTTTTTTTTTTAATCTAGCACAAATTTAAGTATTTGCAATGCTTAATAATGCTTACTCAATAAAACCTTACTTTTGTATTGGGAAATAATTTCTTAATGGGCAAATATTTCTTGAATACAGTGAATTTTAGTGATTCAGTAAACATCTTGGAAGAACTCTTAAGAGTTAGTGTTCAATTATAAAATTAAATAAGTCAAACAAAAATGAATCTCAAGAAAGTTTAACAGCATCAGAACTAAAAGTCTATGGTGAGGTACTGAGTATTCCTGTAAGCAGCTTTTAAGTATTTGTAAGTAGTATTTAAGTTGCATGTGTCCATCTTTTTGTAACTACTTTGTTTTTCAGGTATATTCAGCATACTCTTTTAAATCTTTCTCTAGTTTGAGGATTACTTTCTTTATTAAAATAATAAATTTAAAAAGTTAACGGTTATTTTACTGTTAAGATGAGGCCTTCAGCGTTTTTGAGCAGAGGAACATTTTGTTGCCCTTTAATGTTGAGCTTGTCCGAGAAGGGGCTGCTGCATGTGTGCATGTGCAGACACAAACTGTGGTACCTGGGGAAGGTTGCTGGCAGTGGAACTCTAGACCATACCCAGGTTGAGGATGCCATCTGGCTGTATTCCTGTTCCACTTGGGAATTTCAGGAAACTGAGGCAAGACGTTTTTGGCGCAGAGGGGGATGTGACTGCGGAGCTGGCTTGGAGACATGTCAGGTAAGGCTGAAATAGCTATTAGTAGATAAGACTCTATGTGGGGAATCCCTGGCTAATTTGCCTGCTAGACTTGAGAGTTCGAGTTGTGGGTTTCCTATGTGTATTGCATTATGTTGCCTGACTTGTCCCCGAATTGAGGGGAGGAGCTGGGTGGGAAGGGGTAGGCTCCCTTCAACGATAGGTGGCAGATTCAGTGACCTACATCTGTAGCAAAGGTTCCTGCAGTTCTTGGATAAGATTGTATTGTTGATATTGAACGTGACTTGATGCATTTGAAACATGGACAGTCTACTAAAGTAGTCCTATGGTTTTCCATATACTGCTTGGTTCTGTNTGAAAACAGCTTTAAAATCTGAAATGTCATTGCTTAGCAACATTTAGGAAACAGAAAACCATTACAGAAGTAAAGACTGAAGAGAAATAGCAAAAACAGCTGTGATTCTTGGGTTAGATTAAAAAGGATTTTAATGGCCTGTGAGCTTCCTTGCCATAGTTTGTGTAAGTGAAAATCACAACCAGCGCAGGAGTCTGGGCTGTATTAGTGCATTGTACTGGTTCTGATTGAGCTAAGAGGAGGCAGAGAGCGCAGATGTTCAACAAATGCCTACAACATTTGAGAGCTAGAAGTCATTCCTTCTCCCTGAGTCAAATCAAATGGGCTTAGAGCTCCAGGGGTCATTCCTTGTGACTCTTCAGCCTACTGTTTCTAGTGCATCGTAGGCATGCAGTGAAGAGGGAGTGCAGGGAGTACATGCACTGTGCTCTGATGACCTGTGTAGTTAGGAGCAGTCCTCATTCTGTAGGGACAATCTGGATGGTTGCAGCCCGTCGTGTTTGATTATCATTGGAATCTTAGCTTGATTATTAAAGTTACTTTTGTTACTTTGGTCTTTTAGATGTGTATAATTATCTTAGAGGATGGGCATATGCAAAGGGTCTTAGTGAAAGGAGAATTACAGACTTAGCCCTTTCTTGTTCCTAGTACAAATAAACATTCAGAGTGAAGAATCCTAGCAGAACCTCTGGTGTGGGTTGAAGGGTTATGCTGAGAATTTAGTTCTGGGTTATTTGATAATGAATCTCTTACGTACTGACATTGCTGAAATGAGAATTTNNCCCCCCCTTCAATTTCATAAATAACTTTCCCACATTTAGAGTGATGGTTCTGTAACTAGTAACTAGTAGTGGTCACTTATTGGGTGGGGCAGTGTGCCCATGTGCTCTGGAGACAATTGTGTAGATCATGGGATGGTGATAGTCCCTAACTGCTCTACCATTGCTTCACAGAGTGTGCAGTCCATAGAACAGAAGTGCATTTCTTGGTTATAGAATAGTTGAGGGCAGGTGTTGAGATCTCATCTCAACATCTCTCTAGTCAGCCAGAAGCCATAGAAGTAGAAGAGCATGAGGGGGGAGGTCTGGAAATTTCTTCCATGGCATTTCTCCCTAGTCAGAGCTACACTTCTTTAAGAAGTTGGGCTACATTTCTCTCTTCTTGAGATGCAAAGTGTTAACTCAACTTTGAGGCATTATTTACATATTTTGAGCTTGTATTTTATTTTTTTTTAACCTACTTGCCTCTTTTTTTGCTTATAAAATGATATTAAAGCAGCTACAGTAACTAATCTAAATACCTTTAAATGAACTGAGAAGGAAAAAAAAAAACAGTTCTTTTGATCCCAAAAATTAATTTAGTAGCCAACACCTCTCAGGTGCCCNTTTTTAACCACTTAATTTTTTTTATATTAGCACACAAAATAGTGGATAAAATTCATCACTTTTCCTATCTAGTCTCTGTCCTTTCCTCCAGTCACCACCTTTCTACTTTAAAATCTAGACTCTGCCTGTGAGAGAAAACATGGCCTGCCTGTCTTTGCGACTGCTTTATTGGGTGGGGGGCAATGCCCATCTTCCCCATGCTGAAGCAGGCACTCACTCTGTTGTGGTATTTGGCTGCAGGAATCTAAATGCCATGGTTGAGCAGATTGCTACCAGTGAAGAGAATGCAGAAGAGCTTGTCATTTCAGGGCTTTGGTCAAGTTTGGGGACACACAGGTCACTTTTCTGTTTCCTTCAAACATTAGAGACTAGAGAAAGTTAACATCATAGGCCACTGAGCAAGGTGAATGAGTTATTCATAATTTTAGGGTTTAATTTCTGTTTTTTATATGCAGTCAGTGTTCTAAGGGTGAAGGCTGAATTAATGACAACTCTTACGGACATTCTGCTGTTTAAAAAGGTAGGGCCGAAGTTAGGTCAGAGGAAAGATCACTGTATGCAGATGGAGAAAGGAAAGAAATCACGGGCAGTAGTCTCCACCACTTACTACTGGGGAAAAAAAGACCAATACAACTTTTTTCTGTTTATACTGAGTCGACACTGAGAGGAAGCTTTAGGTTTTTTAATCATTTAATGAATTCATCTATGAGTGTTTGTAGTATTAATATCCACATATCTCCTACTGTGGATGCAAATTCAACCAAAGTGAGGTATGATTACATGAACCAGTTTTAAAAACACTCTAGTTATTGACAAGAAACCAGACATAGATTAAATTGCATTTATTTTGGCCACATTCCCATGCCTTCTATGAAAATTTTTTTGTTTTTTTGTTTTTTAATTTTTAGGAAAAGTTAACAAAGCTTTGAGGAAGTGTGGAAACAAACACCACTTTTTATATAATATAATGAAGAGAAATAAATAGTTGTACCTAGTCGATTTGAAACGTTTTATAGTTTTCGTTTGTATTTGCCACTAAATGTGAAAGACACCCTGTCCTAGTCAGGGTTTCTATTGCTGCAGAGAGGCTCCATGACCATGGTAGCTGTTAGAAAGGAGAACACTCAGTTGGAGCTGGCTTAGCCTCAGAGGGTTAGTCCACTATTGTCATGGCAGTGCAGGCAGACGTGGTGCTGGAGGAGCTGAGAGCTCTACATCTTGATCCACAGGCAGCAGAAAGTGAACTGCCACACTAGGCCTAGCTTGAGCATAAGAGACCTCAGTGTCCACCCTCACAGTGACACACTTCCTCCAGCAAGGCCGCACCTACTCCAGCAAGGCCACACCCCCTAATAGTGCCACTCACTCCTTGTGGGCCAGGCATTCAAACACATGAGTTTATGGGGCCATTCCCATCCAAGCTACCACACACCCTCTCCTTGTCTCTCCCACTTTCCCCCAGAGCCACAGAGATGTTGCTCTGTATTGCTCAGGCTGGCCTCAGCCTTAGAGCATTCCTCCTGCCCCTCCCCCAGGTGCTGACATCGCTCAGCATCTAGACGAGGTTTATCTCCGTGGTTTCATTCCATGCTTGTTAGTTCTTGGTCTACTGATTAATTGGAAACTGTTCATTTGGCTATTAAAGGTGTGCAAAGCAAGAGTGTAATCAGATCCCATAAAACCCAGAGAGTCTTGGATCCAGTATTATTTCTACAGTGAATCTAGATTTTGAGTTCCCTAACTATAGAAAACTATTTTATCACATTTTGTAAAATGTTATCTCAGGGCTGGCAAGATGGCTCAGTAGGTAAAGGTGCTTGCTGCCAAGCTGGGCAATCTTAATGTGACCCCCTGGGGCGGACATGGTGGAAGGAGAGAAGAGCTGACCCACTTACACTCCATCGCTCCCTGTGCACCGCTGCTACACCCACCCCTCCCCTACCCCCACCGCTTGTTTGTCCCCACTGCCCAAAGGAGTGGCCCTAGGGCCTACACTCTGCCAGGTAAAATGCTTTACACTGAGTTACATCCTCACTCCCTACTTACTTAAAAATTGGCTCTGCACTGGGTTTAGTGATGCATGCATGTAAGCCCAGCACTTGGGGGCTAATGCAGGAGAGTTCCGGTTTAGCACTAACTAAACAGCAAGGCCATGTCTCCAGATAAAAGTTAGCATTTTGATCTCTTCTGGAGAGTATAAATTTTGGGGATTTTTCTCAAGTGTATTGTTGCCTGTAATACCTTCATTCTTGGAATTGCAATTTTTTTTTCTCCTGTAGATGAGAAATACTCTGTGGTTGTTTGCAGGTTTTTACATTGCAGATTTTGTATTTTGAACTTTTTGGGTTTTTTTGAGGCAGGGTTTCTCTGTGGAACAGCCCTGGCTNTCCTGGAACTCCTTTTGTAGAGCAGGATGGCCTTGAATTCACAGAGATCCACCTGTCTTTTGTTCTGTGCTGGGATTAAAGGTTTGTGTGACCACGCCTGGCTCCTGTTTTGAACTTTTTATGTTTCTTAAGGGAAATGAAGAGCTAACTCAGGACCTTATAAAAAAATCAAAGGTGATAATTGGCTTTCATGGTCTTCCAAGCAGACATTTTCTTTCTGAAATCTACCTAATCTCTCTGTTGTGAGAGCTCTGAGTTTTCTTTGTTTCTGCAATATAAAAACTTCTATGTCTTGGCTGGTGTTGGAACTCTGGGTAAAGTAGTTGCTGTACGATGTCAGCACCTGAGTTCGGATCCTTGGCACTGACTTAATACCTGGGCATGATGACATGCCGCTGTAATCCCAGTTCTGGGAGGCAGGGACAGGAGGATCCCCAGGGCCATGCTGCCCAGTTGGTTTAGCCAGTTGGTGAGTCCCAAGTTGCTGAGAGTCCTGTCTGAATACACAATGGAGAACAACTGAGGAAAAGATGCTGCCTGTCTTCTAGCTTTCTCGTGCCTGTGTACGAGTACACTCACCAGATACAAGTGTGCATATGTCCTACCGCTCTGTGTCATGATAGTAAATAAGATGAGTTACTAAGATAAATATCAGCTCTTCCCCAATATTCTAAATGTTGAAAAGTTTAGGAAATTAAAGTTAGGTCAAGGGTTTTTTACATCTCATATATAACTATTGAAAATGATTTTGTATTTGAGATAGAATATTATGCTAAGGGGCGGTTTTCTGTAAAAGCTTTTAAGCAGATGTTTGGATTTGGTCTTGATGTAAAATGGTAAAGTCAGTGGGGAGCATGTCCCCCTCTGAAAGAGAGGAGAGTTTGTTTTATATGTTACTCTGTAAAAAATCCTTTTGTCTTCACTTAATAATTTAAACTTGTATTCAGTAAAAAGGTTTTGCTGCTTTGACCCATTAGTGCTAGAAAAGCCCAATATAAATTTTAGGAAAATTAATGTGGCTCTAATCTTTGAACAGTTTACCAAGGAGCAGGTAAAACCCCAGGTTTTTCTTTAAATGTACATTTCTTCTTTTTGGGTTTGGTTGCATATGACTGTAATTCCAGCCTTCCAGGCTGGGGTAGGTTTGTGATTTCCAGGCCAGCTCAGAGTAGTGGTGAGTGAAACACTGTTTCTAAAAGCAAACAATGAACAAACAAAAGCTAGTGCATTCTTGACTGGGACCCACTAAAATGTTAAAAATCCAGTTTCTTGAAGAGCAGTGGTGGAGCACGCCTTTAAGCCGAGCACATGGGAGGCAGAGATGGAGAAACCCTGGCTCCAAAACCAAAACCAAACCAAACCAAACCAAACCAAATCCAGTTTCTCACTTAGCACCTTATTTCTTTTCCTCTCGTCTCTCCATGTCTGTTTTAGAAAGGCTTTCAGGCAGTTCTGAAGTCAGTCCTGACCAAAAACCAGGACTTTTGTAAGCATGGGTGGCCATGGAACTCTTGAGTCTGGACACACTGAGGGAGGTAGGGCTTCTTTCCCTTGCCCCTATAGACTCNGTGTTCCTCGTTAGAATTAATANAGTTCCTACATTGACCTAATATGTTCCTATTACTGGGCTTGGGTGTGATTATTATGAAGCTTTTTTTAAAATATGAATGTATAATTTCTGTAATTTTATAAAGATAGATACTAAACAGGTTTTTATACTGAGCGTGTTTCCAGCCTCAGTTTCCTCTTTTGGTAACTTAGCGGTGTGAGAACCTCCGCTTACTGTGAAGGGTGTGTTCTAACATTTGCAAGGTCGGAGTTACTTTCCAGTTTTCATTTGCCGAGTTCCGGCTGCTGCTTGTCTGACCTTTTAAACAGTTGACATCACTCGTGGAGAAATGCTTGAACAAGAAACTTGAAATTTCTTTTCTTTTCTTGCCTTCTTCGTGTCGTATCTGTGATAGTCTTGTCTGTTCAGCCTTCATGATATGTAATCAGCCAAACTGTTGACCTCTGTGCATTTTTATTTTACCCATCCCGAGTGAGTCATTGTGTCCCCGTTTGTGCACTATTGCAGCAACTGGATTGGTTTGCCTTTGCCAAAATGACCGTAAGATGATGACTTCCCAGNTGTCAGTAGGGGAAAGCCTCGCCCCTCCTACTTGCCTGTTCAGCCTGTGTGTTGGTTGTCCCTCACCTCACACTGCCATTCTTCCTCTGCTGCCGTCAGCTCGGCCATGAGTGCCTCCTTGAGTTCTGTCCACTTTCTAGGCGTGTGTTCTCTGCAGAGCTCCACTNGCTCTGCCTGTGGTGCGGCTCCTTCCTCTTCTAAGATTCAGCTCCAGTGGCACACTCTGAAGAAGACCTTAGACTAACTTTTCCCACCATTGTAGTTGGTCATACTACCTTGTTTATTTCCTTTTCAGAACTGTTTTAGTTTCATTGGTATTTGTTTTATTTTTATTTAAGTTTGAATGGGGAATCTTTTTATACTATTGGGACATATAACCTCCCTTTGGACAAGATCCTTACTAAATATTTTTCAAATTAAAATACTTGAAAATTTACAGTAGTCCCCAGAATGTCCAGTTTCCTATTCTGTAGCTGGTTAGTCAACATGAGCATAAAAATATTAAATGATAAATTCCAGAACTAACTGATAAGTTTTGAATTCTCTACCATTCTGAATGGGGAGATGAACTGTCCCTCCATCTTGCTGTGTCCCATCAGGTCTTTGTCCAGCATATCCCCTTTGTACATCTGTCACTTNGAAGAAGATGCCTATCAGTGTGAATATCTAATGTGTTCAAGTAACACATAATATACTTATTAATGACCCCAGAGCACAGGATTCAACATGTGCCTATGAGAAACTGTAAGAGTTCTCAATTTAATAAACAAACCACGGGATTGATNAAGATCTAGAGTAGGAATGAACATTGTGCTTGTGAAGCAGTGAACAAAGAAGAAATTCAGGATCACTCTGCCGTCTGACTAAGCTGCATGAGTTCCAGCCACAGTGCATATGTGTGCTTCCTGAAGAGGGCGGAGACATGACTAAAAGCTGCAGAGCTGCCCCTGGTCCGGCATCCACTAGTAATGTCCAGAAAGGAGCCTCNGAGGAGCACTTTGTTTTCTGAAAAAGTAAGGTTAGTCTCCTCAAGTCTACCTGACGGGGGCTCGCTGTGCTAGAGCCCGCAGTCTGTTCTAGTTGAACTTGGTAAGCATCCTAAGCTCTGCTGTCCTTACCATTGCTCTGCTGCTGGGAAGATGTCTTGGTGTAGGTGACTTGCTGCCAAGCCTGGTGTACCTGAGTTTGATCCCCAGGAAGTAAAGAATTGACTGTTGCAAGTTATCCTCTGACATCCACACTACATGCACACATACACTAAATAAATATATAAATGTTAATTTTAAAAAATCTTGGGAAAAATTCTTGTTTATTGAGCTCTTGCCTGCTTTTCATCGATGAAGGTTANATGCCTTTTCCNCAACACCATTTCAGTTTCTCTAGTCCTTATTAATGTTTTCTGCTTACATGCTTTTGTGGTGTGGAGTCTTTCATCAGACTTTTATAGCTTGTATCTACATGTTTTGCATGTGTATGTCATCCTCTAAAGTTAAATGCTTCCGGAGACTTGTTGTCATATAACCTATTATTGTGACCACACATAGGCCATTATAAACATGAAGTTTCGTTCAGTGCCTCTTCTTCCATAGAAGTTCCAGGGAGCTTTCAAGTTGAGGGACCATAGTCCCCTGTGATGACTGTGGTCAAGGGCACAGACTTTCCTCTCCTCATCTGAGACCTAGCTCTGAAACCTCAGATTGGGAGCATTCACTTATATGTGTATTTTTNAAATTCTCCTAACTCTTGACACAGCCCTTTAATTCTAGAGGGAAAAGCTCAACATGTCAGAAAATTTGAGGGTGAATTTTACCTGATTTATATAAGTATGTGCAGGGAATAAAGTTTCATGGTAAAGAAAATATTTGAAATGAGTTTTAGAGGATGGNTTAGATTTGTTTCTGTTTTAAACACAGTTGAGCCAGTGATGGTGGTGCATGATGGTGAACGTCTTTAATCCCATCACTCCAGGAAGCAGGGACAGGCGGATCTCTGTGAGTTCGAGGCCAGCTTGGTATATAGAGCAAGTTCCAGGACAGGCTCCAAAGCTACAGAGAGATCCTGTCTTGGGGGGAAAATATCCCACAGTTGAGCTGGACATTGTGTCATGTGCCTTTAACCTTAGCACTTGGGAGGCAGAGACAGGCAGAACTCTGAGTTGGAGGCCAGCCTGGGCTACAGAGCATATTCTAGGACAGCCAGGGCTACACCGAGAAACCCCATCTCAAAACACCACCACCACCACCA
>LZPO01037920.1:1019430-1030064 GCA_001675575.1 Neotoma lepida
CCCCCCAAATGTAGTCTGAGTTACATCAAGACTTGAATAGATGAGAAGAAAGTCTCAGTTCAGGCACTGCCATGATGAGCCCTAGGCTAGACGTGGAGTAGGATTCCCTACTTAGCCATTAACTCTTAAATGCTGATTAGGAAGAGCTTGATTGAGTTCCTAGGAACACCCAAGGTAGAGTAGAGTCTTTTCTATTTCTTCTTTTTTTTCTTAATGCTACTAAGTTACACTTTGATGTTGTACATTCAAAATATTTTGCTAATATTTCATTAGATAAATTCCAACCAGCCAGTATTTAGTTCATATCAATAGTTCTTTTTGACAGTACCCATGCTTTTCTTTTTGATTTATCTTTCAAATTGATTTTTTTAAAAACAGGCTATGTGATGTGGAAAGTAAAAATTACCTGATCACCTCTTTTTTTTTTTTATATCTTTAACAATTTTGCCATTAATTCTTCAAAACTGGAGGCATTGTATTTGAAACCCCAAAGAACTGTGAGAACTGGTAAGAGAGTTAAGAAGGGATCTTGGAGCACCTGTAGCAGGAGATGGCCGCAAAGCCTTGGATTGTTCTTTTCTCTTTGGAACCTGTAAATCAGGATTGTACTTAGAGCTCAGAATGGTGGTTTTCAAGCAGAGCTCCCATGAAGTTTGTATAGATAGCCTCAGGATCTGAAATTAGAAGACAGAATTGGCATTTACAGGGTCAGATTTATTACACTAACTCACAGAATTACTTAGAGGGGTAAGGCTGAGGTTATTGTTAAATAGTAGCTTGAAATTGTGAGTGAGTGAGAGGTAACATTTGCTCTGAAATTCCTCAGTCTCCCTTTCTGTGTTGTCATGTGAACATCATAGGTCTATGGATGAGTTGTATGTGCTCACTTATTTTGAGTACATGGATATTTACATAAAGGTTATTTCAGAGGCATTACCTTACAATTCTANCAATGTTTATGTCAAGTACGAGGTTGACAGGAGCAAGCCTTTTATTTGTGGTCTGCAGGAAAATACCCCAGCTCAGCACAAGGTCTGTTGGTGTCAGTATGTCCCCAAACAAATGCAAACTAATTGTGGCCTGCATTTATGTTTTGCTGGTGTAATAAATAGTGGGAAAATAGCTCAAAAATTCAAATTGAGCACTGGCAGAGAGCCTTGAAGCATGTACAGAAGCCCATGGTTTTTAAGTAGTGTTTGAAAACCACTGGCAAAAAAGGCTTGTTTCCTGGTAGGAAGGACACTACATACCGTGTTAGGGCACAGGGAGCTTCTCAGCTTTTCACAGTAGAGTCTCTCATTGGTGTCACAGAATACAGGAACGCTGTGAGCATCTATTTGTCATTTTCCCATGGATCGTACATAACAGATACCATTTATTGCATTCAGGGGTCTCTTAGCTTCTTTGAAAAAGAAAAAATTGCCCAAATGCCAGATGCCAATGTTNAAATGAGTACAGCTTTCAAGATGCGGTCACCAGATCAGAGGTCTGAGGCACTGAGATTGACGTCAAGAGTTTTCCATCTTAAGACATGGAAATAAGTACAGTTGTTTTGATTAGGGTATGTTTACATTCTTGATTACTTACTAACACTGATCAAGTTTTTTAAAATGAAAAATTATGGGTTGGAGAGATGTCTCAGCAGTTAAGGAAGAGTACTTCCTACTCTTTCAAAGAACGTGAGTTCTAATCCCACGACCCAAGTGACAGCTCATAACTGCCTCCAACTCCAGTTCCAAGGAATCTGAAACCTTCTCCTGGCCTCGAAGGGCACTAGGCACATACAAGGTGCACAGATACACATGCAAACAACGTGCCTCCCCCCCACACACACATAAAATAATAATAAAAAATGAGAAGTTGTGTTGGTTAACTTTATTATTCTCTCTGGTCATTTCAGAGAGATATTTTGGAATTAGCTTGAGCTTTTGGGTTTCATTACATTTTTGGCATTGCTTTTTAATGACTCCCTTACTCATGGGAGCATAGTATTGCAACAAACACCATTAACTATTGAAATGGAATGGCTGCCTTGTATTGTTGAGGTGTACCTTGAAGCTCAGAGGCTTTGCATATAGACCCTTTTTCTTAGGCATACCAAGGAAGGCAAGTCACAAAGTTAGAATTGAAGAAGAGTGTTTGTTAACTCTTCTTACATTTTGACTGAGAACCTTGTGTTAAGGAACACTCCTGAAGCAAAGCTACTCTAGGTGTGCTCACTGCTTTGGAGTGGAGAAGTGAATGCTGTCTGCCATAGTATCCTAAGGCAGCCTTTCAAAGATAAACAAGCTTTGGCCTTTGGAGTACTTGCCATTTACAGTGCCTTCTCTGTTAGGAACCAGATGGTTCTGTGTGGTAGCTTTTCTTAGGAACATTGTTGACTGTTTAATATTCTTGTTATAACTGAGTGAACACTTCAAGCAAGTGCCATGGCATATACATGCCCTTGGTTATTGACTACTTCTGTAGTTGAAAGGAAGTTGATCTCTGTCTCTCTATTTCTCTCTCTCTTTCTCTCTCTTTTTTGGACCCAATAAGTATGTCTTTTCCACTTGGGTGTTGAAAGAGCCTATGAGCAGTAGCTGTTCTGATTTTTGTTGGTTGTTTTCTCTAGGGAACAAGCTACCCTCTGAGTCAGCACTGGACTTGAAGATAAATCCTACAATTCATGAAACTGACTGATTCGACTAAAGGATGGATAGTTTGGGCAGCGTTGGACAGCTCTATGAGGGGTCTGTTTGTTTAACTGGAGGGATTGTTGAGTTCAGCAACTTTTAATTCCCCTAATGATAAGGGGTTGCTGTTGTGAAAACAGGGTTTGTGAAGGAATCGATTCTGGCAATTAATCAATATTCTTATTGACTCTGTTTTCATTTTAATCACAAAACTTCATGGAATAATTCTATAAAATGAAGAAATTGGAATTTGTATGTCCTGAGCAGTCAGCATAGGGTATTTGTGGCTCAAAAATCCAAATTACCCTTTTTTCACACGGGGTTATAAGCTGTCTTGAGTAAACCTTTGGCATTTGGATATTTAATCTTTGCAAGGGAGTATATGCACTTGTGGCTTGAAACTGGTAGGGTTAAGTGGGATGAGATTTGATGATTATTTTATCAGATCAGTGAATAAGTATTCCAGATTATGGCTGATATTTCAATGTGATTTTTAGTAAATGTCAAAATTATTAATAAGGTAATTTTTACCTTAAAACTCGTAGTTTTATGTCAGGAAATTTAAAGGAAATAAGATTAATTATATGTTTAGTTAAATAGATTTTAATTTGTACTGAGGGTTTAAAAATGCTACAGAAAGAAAAACCTTTGTCTTTAATTTTCTAGGCCACAATACATTATATAGAGATATTTTTGGGTTGTTGTTTTTNAGGATTGAAAATACGTTGTGATTAAGATTAATTTTAGTTATGTGAAAGTTAATGTGATTTAAAAATAGGAATCATGGTATTTTTTTTTTCAACCTAGCAAATACGTAAATTTCTTTTCAATGTCTTTTATTTTTGAGACTAGAAGCTAGAGGTGTCAGGTCACCTAACATGGCAGTTTGAAAACTTGAACTTATATACAGTTCAACTTTGGGTATGTTAGCTACAGCATGATTATTATTATGACCAGAAGCNTGACATTTGCTATACTTTAAGCCAGTTTTCAGAATTACTTGCAAAGCTGAATTTGATTGAACAAAGAAATTGTTAGATGAAATAACATCTAGTATTCTTCTAGCTTTTTCTTATGAATTCCACTGATACTGTTTGGTGGTAGGATGATGTTTTATACAGTCTGCCTTGTAATTAGATCTGAAGTTAAAACACACCTTTATGGGGCTGGAGAGATGGCTCAGCAGTTAAGAGCACTGGCTGACTACGTTTGCAGAGGACCAGGTTTGAGGAGTCCTAGCACTGACACAGGAGTTAACAACCGTCTGTAACTCCAGGTCAGGGGATCCAGTGCCCTCTTCTGGCCACCACAGGCACTGCATGTGTGTCCTGCACATCAATGTGCATGCAGGCAAAGCACCCATACACATAAATTAATCTTAAAAGTGAAAAGTTTTTAGCCTCACGCCTCTATGATGCTTGGCCTAATCCTTTTATTTATATCTGCTTTTTAATGGTTCTTTTTCTCATCCCTTTTGGCAGCTTTAAATAAAATAATAAAAGTTCAGTAAATCCCCCTTTTAAAAGAGCACCCATGGCCAGACCTTGAAGAAGTATTACCATTAGTTTCATAGACACAATGCGACCACAAACATAATCAATAGTTGGCTGTATTCCTGATTCCTAAGGTCATCTATTTCTCTTTTTCCTTTTCTTTCAGTAAAATACAGCTTACCAATTAATGATAGCCTTCAGAGGGCAGGGATAGTTCATGTATTTTGGTGAGGAAAAGATCCAAACATGTATCCACATTGCTAGGATTCTCCAGAAACCCTTTAAATCTTAAAACCACCAGAATCCATTTTGTCTGTAGCACATATTAGGTTCCTAGCATCTAAGCCTTAGGAGCAACCATAGAACAAACAAGCTTTTTGCAGAATGTCAGGAACTTGGACAGGGAAATGTTTGAGATTGGTCTTCTGTAGCTTTGATCTTTTAGGATATGTTCTGAAATTNAACAGTGTGCTTGCATTTAGTGGTATTTCTTCTTTGTCCTGTAACTTTTTCTTTTAGGCATATTGCTTTACAAAATCACTAAGTATATAAATCTAGGTTAAATTGGACATAGTAAGTCCCTGTACCTGAGTTACTGATCGAGGAAACCTGAACTGTGCTCTTGTAGCTGAGGAGTGTGTAAGGAGCAGGGAAGCTTCACCTACTTTGGGCTTAAAATTGGAATTTTAAAAGCAATCTCTTTAATGAATTAGATTCTCATTTACAGTTTATTATAAACGATAATCTTGAGTAAATTGGTAACTCATTGGGGTGTCTGTTATGAATGACCCTGAGGATTCTAAATTAGAACTTTTAAGTTTATTGTAATAATGATTACGTTATTAAGAACAAATGTGATTAAGGTTCCTCAGAGGATAAGCATAAGGTTTTGGAGGAGATGGGAGGATTGCTGTCAGTTCAAGCCCAACCTGTGCTAGTTACAAAGTGATGCATAGTGAATCCATGTCTCAAACCGAAACACAACAACAGGAACAGTAAGAAACCCATTTTCTTTTAGTTAGTAAGTTTTTAAGTTACTAAGTCTTCCAACAATTTTTCTGTCTGTCTAACTATGTCAAAAACTGTGTTATGGAGAAATAACTGTGCATCATGAAGTGTCCTTTAGAATGGATGTGGATGTGTTTTACTTTCTCTTCTTAAAACATCAGTGGGCTAAACAAACACCATTTAGTTGACATTGTTTGCTCTGACTTAAATTGCCAATCACTAAAAGACAGTTTTATCTATTAAAAAGTTGAGTCAGTGTTACTATTAAAGCTGCCATTTCCCCATTTCTGACACGTTCTGGGTTCAGAGCCTTGCATGTTCTATGCCAGTGTTACCTTTTATTTTTAAAGACCTATTTTTTTAAACATTTTTATCTGTATGTATGTGTATATGTGGGTGAATTATGTGTGCTGCATGCATGCACATTCCCTGAGAGGCCAGAAGAGGGCACTGTGTCCCTTGGAGCTGGAGTTACACTTAATTGTGAGCCCTTCCCAGTGTGGGTGCTGGGAATCAAACTCCTAGCTTCTGGAGGTGCTCTTAACCACAGATTTCTCTCTCTAGCCCCAGTGTTACCTTTTAAAATCAGCATGCCTGTCTATAACCTGTGCATGTGCATGCCTGTGTGTGTGAGTGTGGTACTGGGTCTCGAACTCAGGATCTGTGGCGCCGTGTTAGTGAAGACTACCACNAAACTATACCCCCAGCTCGTTACCATGCTCTTTTCCCCACTCCCCCCAAACCTTTTTCTCTTTCTTCTTTTTTTTTATATTTTATTTTATTTTTTTGAATGTAGAAACATTTTATGTACAACTGCAGGAGAAATAATATACAGATATCTTGAACATAAAAANAAGTTATAATTCAGAAGTCCAGAATTACTTGAAACTGGAAAATATTTTCTCTGTAGAAAATAGTAAAAACGATAATATTTACCAATAAGCCCTTTTCAGCCAAATAATAGCTGAATTATACATATAAGTATTGATTAGATTCTGGGATACAGAAGAAACCTATCTTCATCTCTTCAGAGAGCTATGTTTTACTTTAGTTGTGTAAGTGAGATTCCTATTCATCTTCCCCCTCACTGTTTGATTTATGGCAGACATTTTTCTATAGGCTAATCCATAATCTAAAAAGATTTTAGCCTCCCCTCCTGAAATTACAGCCAGCATATCCTTTCTTCAGCTTGATANNGTACAAATTCTTATCTTAATAGTGAAATGTTTCACTAAAGCATGCCCAGTGTTTGGGCAAAACCAAAACTNATTATAAGCCACAGTCATCCTAGGGTCGTCCCTGCTAGGTAGCNTCCCTGGATCTGTGGGTTGCAGACTGATTGTCCTTTGNTTTCTCCAACTCCCCCAAAACTTTTTTCTCTTTCTTCTTGCCCGAGAAATGTATTCAGTCAAGAAGACCAGAACATTTGCTCTTTTGTTTCTCTGTCACAATTGTAGAGCAGAGTGATGATCAAATGGTAGCCCGCCTGGAGACAATTTGTNGTATCTGTGCAGAAGCCAGGCCCAAATTGCAATCCTTAAAGGCCTGCTTATGGGCTGCTGCCCAGCTGCTATATGACAACTTGAATTTTGAAGACTGCTCAGGCTTTTTTGCTGCAATACTGCTCTGCAGTGGTGTTTGTGTTAGACAGTCTGCTTCTTTCCAGACTTCCTAACTCCTTTGTGCTGGCCCAGGATACCTTTGGGACCAGTCCAGAGTAAAGACTTTGGGCACCAAATCCTCATAGATTTCTCTTTGCATCTTAATTGCACATGGAAAGTTCAGAGTGTATTCATGGACTACACCATGTATTCCTTTAGGTTCCAGTTGTGTCTGTCTTTTTCTCGTACCATTGGTTGTACATCACAGTGATATATTCTAGTGACTTTCTGAATGTGTGCAAGGGTCTTGGACTCAAGGTGTTTTTAATCACTAAAATTTACTGAAGAATTTTAAGTGTTGTATTGTAAAGCAGCTTTACGTATAAGCAACAACGTAAGGAGTGTTCAGTGTATTTCTGCTGTTGTTACTTTTAAATGTCTTACTTTAGAAAGTTGAAGGTTGCTGTACTTTCCCTACAGCTCCCTATCGTGTCTTGTGTTGACAAGGAGGGCTGGTATCTATAGGAACAAGTTGTTAGGAAAAGTGAAGAGAAACTTCTGTCGTCCAGAAGAGAATTCCATCCCTCCACTTCTTTTTCCAAATTGTCTCTAACATATTTATCTTAAAACTCGCATGAAATTTTATAGCTTTGTGTTTGGATCTTATACATGGTTGTCGGATTTCTTCTCAGGTGGTATTAGAATTGATGCCCTTAAGAAGCAGCGTTTCCCTGCTTCACTCTTTCTGTTGTGTAGATATATAATAGCTGGTGTATTTTCTACAAATGATAGTTTTAGTTCTGGCTTATGTTTTCTCCCCCCTCCCCCATATAGTAGCTAGGAGCCCTTAATTTGATANTGGATTTGGGCATGTGACATTTTTTTTCCCCCAGATGTTTGTTGTTTGTTTATTTAATGTGTGAGTGCTCTATCTGCGTGTACATCTGTGCGAGAAAAGGGCACCACTAGAGATGGTTGTGAGCCACCAAGTAGTTGCTGGGAATTGAACTCAGGTCCTCTAGAAGAGCAGCCAGTGCTCTTAACTGCTATGCCATCTCTCCAGCCCCTGTTCTCAGTTTTAAAAGCAGTGTTTTGCAATTTTATATGAAGGTCATTCTGGGGACCTTGAATATATTTATTTCAGAGGAAACATCTATTTAAAATTTTCCCATTGAAGACAATAATTATTTTTAAAAATTAGAGTTTTTTGTTGGTTTGTTTGTTTGTTTTTGTTTTTTGTTTGTTTTGGTTTCTTTGAGACAGGGTTTCTCTGTGTAGCTTGGATCCTGTCCTGGAACTCACTCTGTAGACCAGGCCAGGCTGGCCTTGAACTCACAGAGATCCACCTGCCTCTGCCTCCCGAGTGCTGGGATTAAAGACGTGCGCCACCAGCGCCCAGCAGAAACGTGTGTGTGTGTGCGTGTGCGTGTGCGTGTGCGTGTGCGTGTGCGCGTGCGCGCGCGCGCGCGTATACACCACTAAGCTTAAGTGGGGGTCAGAGGACGGCTTTTGGGATGGACTCTGGGCATCAGGTGCAGGTTATGCTGCTTTCAAGGTAAGCACTTTGACCTGACTTACTCACCCTGAAAAGACTGCTTGTAATTGTCCTAGCACGGAATACATAGCATTTACTCCTGAGACACTCACTCAGTGACTCTCCTACCTTTGCCATGGGTTCCAGGATCAAACTCCAGGAGGCAGGCTTTCACAGCAAGCCCTCTGACTGCTAGATCGTCCAGCTGACTTTGTTTACACTGGATGTGTCCTGGAGGACCTCCAGCCATCTGATGGGCAGTAAATGCCTTTACCCACTAAGCTGANTTGCCAACCCCCAATTAAACTGTATTCTTTTTCTCAGTCTGAGACTCCAGTTTCACTTTCTGTTTCTTGGAGCTGGGGAAATGGCTCATTGGGTAATGAGCAAGCTTCAAGACCTGAGTTTNGATTCTTCNTAAATGCTCACATATTAAAACAGTAAACCTGTATAAGGCATAGTTCTTAAAACTCATTAGGTTTTTCTGTGTATCCTTGCTGTCCTGGAACTCACTCTGTAGACCAGGCTGGCCTCAAACTCAGAGATCCACCTGCCTCTGCCTCCTAGTGCTGGGATTAAAGGCCTTTTTTGACATTTGTATTTTTATATCTTTACAACATATTTAAAAAGCAAACAAACAAACCAGCATCAGAGCCTAGCATGTTGTCACATCTGACTACTTAGTCACCTTTTCCCTGAAGTTTGTTTTACCATCCTTTTATTTTCATTTCCTGTGTAACGGTGTTTCCCAGTATGTATGCAGTAACCACAGAGGACTGAACGCTTCTTTGAATGATCAGAANTGCTGTTAATATGATTGTTAGCTGCCCTGTGGGTGCTGAGAACTGACCCCAGGAAGAACCCCTTCNGAAGGACAAGCAATGCTCTTAATTGTTGAGCAATTTCTCCAGCCTATTTAATACTTGGTTTTCATGTGGATTTGAGCTCCTTTTTGGTGTCTTTTCTTTTTTCTTTAAAGATGTATTTATTTAATTTTATGTGTTTGAGTGTTTTGCCTACATGTATGTATATATATATGTATGTGTTCTGTGTTGGAACACGGTGCCCATGGAGGCAGAAGAGGGTATTGAGTTTCCTAGAAATAGTTAAGGACAGTTGTGAGCCACCATGTGGTTGCTGGGAACTGAACCAGGGTTTGCAAGAGCTGCCCTGTTTTGATGAATTCCTACAAAACTCTAGAACATCTTGAGGACTAAAGTGATTAACTTTTACTATTACTGATATAATAACTTTCCCCCCCATTAGTTTTTCTAACTTCTTTTTGTGTGTGTGTGTTTCTTAAGTTCTGTTCTGGCATTTCTCAATGCATGCTTTCCCACACAGATATTTAGCCTGGGCATTTATTATTGTTGTTGTTGTTACTTTTGCTGAACTAGCCTTACTGTTTTTTAGGTTAGTTTGAGTAGAATTGTCATCTGAGTAACAGATATGAATTTAATTATTTTTCCACAGTCTACTTGTTTGTATGTAGTTTGTACTTATTTTTTTACCACTAGTTAATGAGGTGGTTTTGTGTGTGTTTTATTTCATTGCTACCCTGCCTCATCAACTGGGTCATTGGAATGATTTGGTTATTAAGTATTTTTGTTGATATTTAGTTTACATACTGTAAGACTGAACCCTTAAGCGTGCATGCGGCTCACTTGATTTTGGTGTATTCCCAAGATTGTGCAGCTGTAACCGTGAGCTAAGGAGATAAACTGTGCCTTTATAGTCTGTGTTCTTCTCCTTTCCAGTCCTTAGAACCACAACTCTGCTTTCCTACTTCCTAGGTTTGCCCATTCTGTGCCCTTCATGCAAAAAGCATCTTGTACTAAGTGGCCTTTATGTACTTGGCCACTTGCACTTAAGGTTTTGTGGGTCCCATAGCAGTGTGTAGGTTCATGTTTGTTACAGTCTAGACAGTGGACTGTAGTTCACCGCGTCATTTCTCAGTTGGTAGATATTTGGGTGGTTTGCACTTAGCAGTGATAATCATGGCTATGGGCGTTCACGTACAGTCTTCGTATCGACATGTTCTTACTGCTGCTGGGAAATATACATAATATTGGGATTTCCAGGACATACAGTAACTTTAATAATTTAAGGAACTACTAAACTCTTTTCAAGATGNCTGCCAGATTTCCTCACCAACAGCTTTTGTTCCCGTGCTCTTGATTGACCATAAGCATTCTAGAGAATGATGTGGTATGTCATTGTGGTTCTGATTTTCATATCCCTGGTGACGCAGTGTTGCTTTACATATGCTTAGTTGGCATTTGTATGTTGTCTTTGAAGAAATCTATGGTCAAATTGCTTGCAT
>LZPO01037920.1:1059027-1078509 GCA_001675575.1 Neotoma lepida
TGTGAGATGTTCACACGTGTTTTCCCATTGGACCTCGGACAAAGGTACCGTTGGTGGGTGGAGCACTATTGGGTGGGGTGGGGTGGGGTCTTTGTTTCTCTGTTTGGAGCGTTTGCTCTGTTGCTTGCTCTTTTTCTCTGATTTTTTTCTTAGTCAGTGGAGCACACCTTCTTGTAGCACACACCTTTCACAAGAAGTGAATCCATGAGTTTCTTGCAAAGCTAAAATTGTCTTTGTTTCTATTTTTACACATTATTGATGAATGATTATATATAAAATTCTAGATTGTTCTTACAAAATTCTATTTACAGTTCTTAATATGTCATATATGAATTTTCAAAAAGTTTTGTGGTAAAAAATACGAGGTTTTCATACCTAACAACCTCAGTCTTACCAGTTGTCCCCACCCTGACTAGTTTATTTATAAAAATGTTATATACACTTCCAGAGTTATCAGTACAAATATATTGTGTGTTTTCCCTTTTTAAGTACATAAACATTGTCACTTCTCACTACATTAATGTTAGAAATCTTTCTGCTCAGCTCAGTTTGGAATTAGACAGAATCCTATATGACACGCCAGTCTGACCTGCTTCTCCCTCTGCCACCAAGGTCATGGAGGCATTGTTCCCGTCTAAGAGAACTAGAGCTGGGTGGTGCCCCAGAACTCTGAGGCAGAGGGAAGCAGATCTTTGTGAGTTTGAGGACAGCCTCGTCTACCAAGCAAGCTCCAGGACAGCCAGGACCACACAGAGAAACTCTGCCTAGAAAAACCAATAAATAAATAAATGAGTGAATGAATGAGAGAGGGGGAGAGAGAGAGAGAACTGGAGAGACACAGGTTAGGTACCTGGTTGTGGACTGTGGACCATGTCTATACAGACAGGGTGTGTCCAGAGCTGTGCCCTGCGCATTGGGCTGCCCTTTGTATCATGTTGTCTCCAGTGTGGTATCCTCGAACAGTGCTGCAGGGGGTTTAGTCATCGTGGGGTGACAGTGGAGTCTCCAGATGTCGTTTGCAGGATAGTTTGGTACTATTCTTGAGAAGGCCTGACTAACAATGCTTTCCTTAAAACTTGGGATTTTTGTCAGCTTGATGAGTAAGAAGTTGAATTTCAGTACTGTTTTACTTGGGACTTACTCTTTAAGGAGCCTATTTGAGGATCTTTGTCTGTGATTAATTTTTATTGTGCTGTCTGCTATACGTTGCCTGTTTGGAAGCTAATCATCTCTGACTCCGTTTAGGCTTTTTCTCTGTGGATGTTTATATATGTGACCAAATTGATCAAACTTTATGACTGAGTTCAGACTAAGAACAATATTTTATAGTTTGAAATGATTGAATGATCTCATTCTTTCTTTCTAGAATACTTGTCACATTACTTTTCCGGTGTAGCAGTGCTAGCTTTGTTCTCTCTTTCCTCCCCTAACCCCGTCTAGACCCACTGGCCTTTCTTAGTTTGCTTACTGCTATCTTGTTGTTGCTGACTGCAGAACATGCTTTTGTTGGGGCCAGCAGCCTCAGCTTCCTCCTTCCAGGACAGGTTCATGTGTTAGCTCTGTTGTACCCCACTTCTCATAACACTATGTAGTTGGCAGTCCCTGCTTTTCCTACTAGACTGTAGGTTCCTTAGGGTGCTGAAAACTATAAGCGGTCTGGTTCTCCAGTTACTCTGAGCTCACCTTTTGGTAAAGTGTGAAGGACAGGAAGCTAGCTTTTCTTTTTTCTAAACATTTCCCATTTTGTGCTCATTGGTAAAGTGGAAACTTAGCTGACGTCTCTGTAACCTGGAGCATGGATGGAGGGAAAATTTCCTTACAGGCTTGGCCAGAGATGTTTAAAGACATTTCTTTCTTTTTTTTTCTCCTTTTTATCTAATTGTAAAGATAGAGTGGTATATGAGGGATAATTGTTCCTGTGAACTGAATGTTGAGAAGTGTGATTTATGTATTTTGTGTTGGTTGAGGTTAGTTTTTGTTTGTTTGTTTGNTTGGTTGGTTTTTAAGCACTTTACAGAACCAGTCTAATTTCTTATTTACTTTGGAAAATTGGGTTAATCTTGAGTCTGAAAAATATGGCCACATGCATGTAGAGTGCGATACTGAGATCAAATACTGATTTCCCAGGTTTCAGAAGGATCCGACTTGGTCAGAGACTGGAGACCGTTACCTGTTGAAACTCTTTAGGGATCATCTTTTTCATCAGGTCACAGAAGCAGGTGCTCCCTGGATTGACCTCAGTCACATCATTTCCTGTCTTAACAAGGTAATTTGTAAGGAAACCAGTGGTTTTTAATAGTTTTTTGTTGTATGTTCGTGCATGTGTGTGTTTGTGTATGCATGTCCCGCGTGCACACACAGGGCCAGAGGACACTTTGGAGCTCATTCTCTCCTTTCTACAGGTGTGTCAGGCTTAGTGGCAAGCACATTTACAATCACTGTAACATGTCATTCACCTTGTAATTGGATAAGGGTAGTTATTACAACTTGGTAGAGTTGTAGTGTGTACAAGTACTGAAGGAAACAGGATGTGTACCTGCTGTACTTTGTGAGAAAGTTAAGACAGGCCAGTTTCTACAGTGGGATTTTTTTTTTTTTTGGCTGAGCACAGCAGCTCATACCTTTAATCCCAGCACTCAAGAAGCAAAATCAAGAGCATCTAGTGCAGGGGTTCTCAGCCTTCCTAATGATGCGACCCTTTAATGCAGTTCCTTTTGTTGTGACTCCAACCATAAAAGTATTTTCATTCCCACTTTATAACTAATTTTCCTGCTGTTAGGAATCATCATGTAAGTATGTGATATGTGAACCCTATGAGAAGGCCCACCAACCCCTCGAAGGGTTGTGATCCACAGGATGAGAACCACTGGACTAGAGTGAGTTTGTTTTTCATTGTGAATCTTCTACTGCGATAAAGCATCACAAGATGACTACACTCCCTCTTTTATACTTTGTTGACGTGTCATTTGTTTTATTGAGTAGAACANTGAGTAGGAAGAACTATGTGTGGTGTGACTGCGTGCATGCATGCATGTCTGCACATATGTAGGCACGTGTGCATACGGTAAAAGAGACCCTGTCTCAAACAAGGGGGGAAGGGAAAGACAGACAAGTTGTCCTCTGATCCCCACAACATGTACCGTGGCACACATACATGAGAGAGGCGGTGTGTTCTGGAGTAAATCATAGTCTTTGTATAAAGCTGATGGTTAAATCAGGTGCTGACAAAACAATGGTCAGCTGCCAGATCCGGTCCATGGTTCTCCCCCCCCCCCCCCTTTTTTTTTAAATAACTTACAAACTGACAATAGTTTTGTTTTTAAAAAGTAGAGAAAAGAAAGATTAAGCAAAGACTATATATATACATATATATATATGTATATATATATATGAATGACTTAGAGTATATGTGTCTCTCTCCTCCTCAACTCTGTGGAAATACTTAACTGCTTTGACCTACCCATCCATACATTTCAAGTAGCAGAGGAGAAAATGTCCAGTAGGAAAACCCATGCACGGTCAGACCTAATAATTCCCAGAATGCAGCCCTGCAGGGAAGGCTGTGCCGCCAAGTGCTGCTTTGCCCTTGTTTGAGTTTGTGGAGAACTTTTCTGAGTGCTCTCCACAGCGCATTGCTGCATGCCACTGGCCTAGTGGATGGTGACTCAACATGCTCATCCTCCTTAACTTCTGAAAGGGAGAACATTTGGGGAACAGTAAGTAGAACATATTCTAGCAGATGTAGTAACCTAGTACTGCTGATGTCAGAACACAGTAGTTAGAACTATATTAGAGTGTGTAGATACTGACAGTGATGTGTACTAAGCCATATTGTAAAATAGTAAATAAAACTTAATTTCAAATCTGGAATGTCANTTTTCCAAGTTTGAAGAATACAGTAAAAAGGAGACCATATTGATTAAAATCTAAGATTCTGTGAAAGGTCATTTTTATGGGAATGATTGACAAATTGTTGGTAAAACATTTTGAAAGTGNTAAGCCTACAGTGAAATGTAAACCTGTTTTAATGAATCAATTAATGGGACACTGAAAGAAGCAGCTAAAAATGCAATGGGAACCGGATCCTAAATACTGCTGCCAGTCCCCAGTAGCTGGAGTGGGTGCCCATAGAGGAAGCTGCAGAAATACATGGATGAGAAAGGTCTTAAAAATTAAAATAGCAAGATAGGAAGATAGTCAGTTGACCTGGAACTGCTGGTAGATTGTTGCAGCTCACTGGTGACATCTCATTGACATGCCTTGGAGTACAGTTTGGCTGTGGATACCATAGTATTTCTATGTGTTTTTTCTAAAGAATACATACGTAATCCTTTCTATTCTTCACTGGTATTCATAATATACAAAATGAAACTATTAGGGAAATAGTTAAAGAGTGCCAAGTTGACCAGAAGATAGTAATCCAACATGTTTTAAACACCAACTATTGGGTAAATAGTTAAAGAGTGCCAANNTGACCAGAAGATAGTAATCCAACATGTTTTAAACACCAACTATTGGGTAAATAGTTAAAGAGTGCCAANNTGACCAGAAGATAGTAATCCAACATGTTTTAAACACCAACTATTGGGTAAATAGTTAAAGAGTGCCAAGGTGACCAGAAGATAGTAATCCAANATGTTTTAAACACCAAGGCAGGCAGAACACACAGGGCAGTGTTTCTTTGGGGAGAAAAAAAATTGAATTGAAATTTTATGCATTTTGACCCATGGTACTGTAAGCTGTTTATGGAAATCTGAAAGGGACTGTGACAAAAATATTTTTCATTTATCATTGTCGAAAATGTTGCCCTAAAATCGATTAAATCAGCTTTCTTCCTCAAGATATGAACTGCATATTTTTTTGTGCCTTTCCTCTTTCAGCTAGATGCTGGGGTGCCAGAAAAAATAAGCCTGATTTCCAGGGATGAGAAGAGCGTGCTGGTGGTGACATACAGTGATCTAAAGCGCTGCTTTGAAAATACCTTTCAAGAACTGATTGCGGCTGCAAATGGTCAGTTGTAGTATTTGCTAAAAGTGTCCACAGGGCATGGTGAAGGACTGAGCCTATAGCCAGTTGCACTATGGTGAGCTGTCCTCCGTCTCCTGCCACCAGGGCAATGAGCAGGAAGGAGTGAAGCGTCTCGCACCTGGGTCAGGTGCACTGTTACTTGAGAGGAAGAATGTCTCACTTTCTACGCACTCTGGCTGCCACAGGCCTCTGTGAAGAATTTAAGTCAGATTAAGGTCACCGTTGAGTGAATGATGCTCCTGCTTCTGTTTTTTCCACTTGTGTATGCACTAATTTTAATTTTTTAAAGACTTTTTTCTGATCTTTGACCTCTTGCCACATTGTATACTTATTAAGGGAACTATTTGCAAGGACATTGGGAAACAAAAAGAGGCAGCTTTTTGCCACTGAGAGATGCAGAATTTGCTTTTGAGGGATGGGCCAGGTCAGTAGTACAGTGTAGTGCATAGTCCTTATGAGTATTGTATGCAAGCTCTGTGTGCCACCTACCATTAGCTCAAATTGAAGCTTATGTTGTGTTTAAGAACACACAAACAGAGATATCAATGAGTTGTCGAATATGAATTTTCCCCTATTTGTTGATTTAAATCCTTTTCCAGGTAACGATCGGAACAGTAGCTGAAGGAGCAGGCCCTGCTCTTCAGGTTCACTTGGAGCCTTCTTCAAAGAGCCTGCCAGTCAGATATACTTACATTGATGCAATTTTTAATAGCAAAAATGAAATTGTGTTGAAGGCCTAAAGTTGAGGANTTACTTTACTTTAGGGTCTTTCCAGTTTGCTTTTTTTGTCTTTGAACTACAGCTTTATAATGGTACTTTACACTGGATACAGACTCAGAGACACTGTTGAGAAGGTGGACTGAGCACAGCAGTGGTCTAATGCTTTGCAGTCTGACTCTGGAGGGACCCTTGTCTGCTGTGCCTTTGCACTCACTGCTTAACCCAAAGTTACAGGACTTTTGATCAAACTCACTGCAGGGTCATCCTGAGGCGCCCATCTCAAAAGTTTGCAGTGTTCCTCCTTGGAACTTTCTTACTATTTGGACATACAGTTGTCGCCAAACTCAAGTATTTGTGGGATTTGTGGTCACTTCGATACCGAAGACTGCCAAATACATAGGGATTTTCTCCTAAGGCCGCCATGAAGACTTCATCTCCTTCCCAGCGCTGAGCGTTCAGTTTGTGCTGGGTGTGCACCACGTGACTAGGAAGGGAACGTAGAGACTCAGAAGGTCAAGACAGACTCCCAAGCACTTGCAGCTGATGTTACTGTCTTCATTTTTAACAAGTATACGTATTTGTATATTTCAGAGAAGTTTTTAACATTTCTCTGTCCACTTTTTATAAGCTTTAAAATGATTTTTCTCTGCCTTGAGATTTGCATCAAGAAAAAGCACCTCTCTTCACCGAAAGCTTTGACGACTAGAGACACACTTCACACGTCTAACAAGCACGTCTGCATCCACGAGTGGTAGCATCAGTTGTCAATGAGAAAATCAATGACTGCATTTGATCTGGATGGATTTAAAAGAACATAATGTTCAATATTCAAAGGATAATGAACATTTGCCACCATGATGTTCCTTTTGTTTAAAAGGACTTTTTAATTTAAGAGGAACAAGAACTTTTCGATGTAACACGCAAAAGTCTTTATCATTAGCTCATGTATTTGAGGAAGAGCAGCTGTCTTTTTATATGTTTTTTGACAAATCATATTGTAATTCTTTTGTACAAAAAAGAACTACTTGTATTCTAGAAGAAATATGAAATGCTTAATTTATAAGCGGGCTGGAGAATTTTTCCAATATTGTTTTCTTTGAAAATGAAAGGGGATCATCTATTTTAGTTTTGGGGGCCTGGGAACTTTTTGAAAATTTTCATTTGTGGACCAATGTTATGTGAATGCTAAAGAAGGGCAGGGGTAAATTAGGGCTTGAATTTCTTGTTCCGCATAGACCAGCAAACTTCCCCTCTGCAAGGCAGGTTCACATCACAAACCCGAGAGTGTCTGCATTGGAAACGCCAGTTTGCTTCAGCCCCTAGTAACCTCAGGGCGTGGTTTGGGTAGTCAAGGGAGTCAGCTGAACGTTTTCATGAGTAAATATTGTCAGCCAGAAGACAGTTGGTGTCAGGTAATGCATATTTTTTTAGCTTTGTTTTATATTTATTTTTCATTTCATTTTTATTGGGAATGGTTCAAACGAACTCTGAGTTCTGCTTTGGTGTTTTTTTGGGGGGCGGGTTTTTTGATTTTATTTTTTTGTTTTTGGGGGGTTTTTGTTTTTGTTTTTTTATTTTTATTTTTTAAGGGAGCCCTCTTTTCCACAATGTAAACCCATTTAGGAGGTTGTCTGAAAGTTAATATTTAGTCCATAGGAAGACTTTAATATCTGAGAGTATCAAATTAAGGATGTGAACTCCCATAACTTCCTGTTCTGACAGACAAAGCACGGAAAGGACAACCCTTGAAATCATGTAGTGTCGCCGCTCATTTCAGCTGTCTGTGCCTATTTTAAATCCTGTTAGTGCATTTACTTCATTGCAGATGCCTTTGAGGGTGCCCTTGGATTTTGCTTTGACCTTGGTTCTGTCATTTGGATATCAACATTGTCCCTAAAAAGCACCAGTATGTTAAGTTCTAACATCACAATCCCAGTATCTGTTGCTCATCTTTAACCCTATTTTCAGTCTCTATGTGTATAGCAGTATTTTTTAATAAAGAATTGCAGAGATAAGCTTGTCTTTGTTCTGATATCATTTTTACCAGTTCATACAACACAGAGGTGTTGATCTTGATTGGGTTTTGAAGATTACCACCTATGTATTTTGAAGAACTTCAGCCTTTGGGTGAAATGGTAGCAGATTTGATCTGTGGTTTATCACTTACTTGNTGAGTGTGTGTCTCCTGTGTCCTGTCTGTGCTGAGACTAAGGCTTGCAGATCTGAGGAATTGCTGTGTAGGGATGTGTGAGAAACCACTTACCTGACAGGACGGGGAATGTCATGGAGGTAGTCCTCTCCCCCCTTTGGAGAAGGACCCCAGGGCCTCAAAAGAGCCAGCTGTGAACGCTTCTACTTAGCTGCACCCTGTTGTTTGCCATGTGGACGGGAGAGACTCTGCTAGTTTCTCCAAAAACATTCCACAAGGGTAGATTGTGCATAAATATTAGCATTTGTTGAGCCTGAATAATACTTTGTGGGTTTTTTTTTTCCTTCCTGTACATTTGAAATTTCTGTGATTTGAAGAGGTAAAATTACAGGATGGAAAAGTAGTCAGGAGGCTTGAGGCTTAGGGTGAGGATGGCAGAGTGACCAAGGAGAGGAGATTGCTTCCAGTTGAGAGGCTGGCAGATGGCTTGACAGTGGGGCAGGAGGACTTCTGTACAGAACAGTTTGTATGTAGATAGTCGTGGGTCCAGATAGGAGTAAAAACGGAGACTAATTTGGAAGGTTTTTTAGGATAAGATGTTAAAGCCACGCCAGTGTCACATTTGGTGAACTCTGACAAAAGCAATGGTGCAGTTCTCGATTCAGGTCTGTGGACTCTTCTTTCACTTCTAACGAAAACTCGCAGGGGCTCTTGTGAAATCTCCTTCCACATAGACTGCAGGGGCAGAAGGAGAAAGGTTGATTTGTAACCTATGCCTTNAAATCTTCCTAACAGCAGTGTGACAAGGTGGGGAAACATGCAACTGGCTGCAACAAGACCCAGGGAAAGTATTGAAGTATTGGCCCCACTGCTGAGCACTGTAAGCCCTCTCTGTACTTGGCCAACCAGCTTACCCGTCAGTGCCACAGAGGAATGAACTGGGATTCACTCATCAGATATTTATTATTTTATGTCAGGTGTAGTTCTCAAAGTCAAGGGAAGATAGTTTTCTGGTGTTTGGAGCTTCCAGATGTTTCTTATCATTTCAAGGACGGTTATTTCCNTTGTATTTACACTGAGTTAATTATTATAAATCTTGTAGACATGCTCTAAGTCATGCATAAGAGTAAATGCACTCTACTATTTAAAAGACATCATCATGGGTTTTGGTTGGGATGAGGGGAGGCTAGAACCAATTCCCCTTGGATACTGGGAACTGTATGTAGTATTTAGAAGGTAATTATGGTTATGAGAGGAGAATCAGTAGTTACCAGATTTAGCAAATAAAGAGTTGAATCTAAATNCCAGATAATATAATTTTTTTAGCATAAGCCTCTGACATAGGGAACATTAATACTAGGAAAATTCTCTTGTCTGTAATTCTCATTTACCTAGCCATGTTTGCACCTCTAGATGTGGTGGTGCTGTTTCAGAGGGTGGCCTGGACAGAGGACTGCTGAGGGAGGACTGGAGGAAGTGGAGTCGCCAGCCCCACAGGGAAGGAAAGTGCAGGAATGTTGTAGGATGCACAAGGAGACGCGTGCAGCTAGAGCAGGGTAAGATGAGTTTCTAGGAAAGGCAGGTATTGGGCTGTGGGCTTTGGTTTTGGCTTTTGACCCCAGGGAAGAGGCTCCTGAAGGGGAATGTGACGCACTTAATTACTCCAGCTATAGTGAGCAGGGAGGTGTGTAACCACGGTGCTAGAGCAATAATAGTGAGCAGGGAGGTGTGTAACCACAGTGCTAGAACAATAGTGAGCAGGGAGGTGTGTAACCACGGTGCTAGAACAATAGTGAGCAGGGAGGTGTGTAACCACGGTGCTAGAACAATAGTAGTGAGCAGGGAGGTGTGTAACCATGGTACTAGAGCAAGATCAAGGAGTTGGTGTGGCCTCCTGAGGGAAAGACANGGAGGCCTTCCGGCCAGGCTGGCCCCAGAGAGTGCAGTGTTGGATTCTGGCTGTATTAAAACTAGAACCAGCGTGGAGTAAAGAAAAGAATGGGCGTTGGGCTTGTTGAAAGATTTCCTAATTACAGAGGGTTTTGACAGGAGGGCACGGGTGGATCCAGAAGTGGGGCAGTGAATTAAAAGTTCGGCTCAGGGCCTGAAATGTTCACACGTTGTTCTTGTTTATTGTTTTACACTGAGCAACTTAATGGCATACATACCCTGTCTCAGATTGTGTGGGTCAGGAATTTGGACAAGGCACAGCAGGGGTGACATCTAGGCTTATGTTTGGAGCTTTAGCCTGGGAGAGTCAGAGTTAACAGGAACTGGCCTACCTGAAAGCAGGGTTCTGCTGAGAATGTGTCTAGGAACACCTGCCCATGGCCTGGCCCCTGGTAGAGCTTTTGGAGAGTAAGTGTACCAAGAGGAAGGCAGAAAATGGATCATTTCCTTACTGGGCCACCAAGTCATGGTATACAGTGCTATCCCTGATTTCAGGGAAAGGGTACTTGGGAACGATGGAGTGGAATCTGAGCTGTTGAAGCCATCTGAAAGACACATGCTGAGAACTCTGAGAAAAAACACCTTAGCACATAGGAGTTTGGAGTTGAAGGCACAGGTCTGGTTTGTACATGAAGATTGTCAGATGAATGTCATTTAAAGCCATGGGGTACTGAGGTGAGTTAAGGGAGCCCCAGGCAGTGTTCAGAGGTCAGAGAAGAAAGGTGTTAAAGTAGGGAGAGACAGGAGAAAAGGAAGAAAAGATATTTCCCGGAATCAGAGTGACGCCGCACACACACCTGTCTTGACTTCCTCCCTGTGATGGGTTGTAACCTGGAAATGTAAGTCAAATAAACCCCTCCTTCCCTAAGCTGCCTTTTGTCAGGGTATTTTACCACAGCAGAAATGAAACTAAAACGAATTGGGTCCAGGAACGGAGGGAGGTCAGTGCTGATAAACCTAACCATGTCACTTTTAGGAGTTGAGCTGTTTTTGTGGAAGCAAAGTTAGGGATTTTTGTTTGTTATTTTGTGTTTGAGATAGAGTTTCACTGTATAACTCTGGGTGGTGGGAATCTATATAGAACAGGCTGGCCTAGAACTCAGAGACCCATCTGCCTCTGTCTGCTGAGTGCTGGGATTAGACACACACCACCACATCTGTTGGAAAGTTATGATTTTAAAGAGGTGTGGTGTGTTAAGTTGACAAAGGGTGGAATTGTGGTAGTATATTAATGGTCAACTTGACTCAACCTTGAGTCACCTGGGAGGAGGGTCTTGTCTTAGTTACTTTTCTATGGCTGTGACAAAATACCAACACCAAGCAACTTAAAAAAATAAAACATTTAATTTGGGGACTCACGGTTCTAGAGCATTAGAGAATGTGACTGTCACGGTGTGGTGGCAGGCAGGCGTGGCTCTGGAGCAGTTGAGAACTTACATCTTGCTCCACATGCACCAGGCAGAGAAAGCATTCAAGTACACGAGCCTGTGAGAACCATTCTCATTCAAACCTACAGGTCTCCAGGAGGGGTTGTCTGCATTTCACTGGCCTGCAGGCATGTCTTTGGGGGATTGTCTTAAGCTAATTGGTGTAAGAAGACCTAGCTCACTCTGGGTGGCACCATTCCCTAGGCCAGGATCCAGACTGTCTAGAAATGAAGAGATGGAGCAGATTATATGCAAGCAAGAAGCATGCATGCATCCCATGCATCCGCTTCTCTTTGCTCTGGACTGCACGGGATGTAATTAGCTGTTTTAACTTCTACCACCTTCACTTCTTTCAGTGGGTTATAACGTGGAATTGTGAGCGAAAATGCCCCTTCTCCCCTAAGCTGCTCTTGACAGGATCTTTTATCCACAGCAGCAGAAATGAAATGGGTGCATTATACATGTGTGAGTGTNTATGTGAGTGTGCTTGCCCGTGTGTGCGTGTTCGGGAGCTAGATGTCTGTCTTATCACTCTTACCCTCATTTTTGGTTGTGAGCTTAGCCTTTAATGGCTGAGCCATTATTTATTTTTAAAATAATGTCAAAGATTTTATGTGTATGAATGTTTTGCCTGTATGTATGTATGTATCTGTGTGTATGTGTGTATGTCATGTGTGTACTTGGTTTCTGTGGGGTTTAGAAGAGAGCATCAGATTCCCTTGAACTGGAGTGACTGTTGTGAGTCACCATGTGGGTGCTAGGAACTGAACTTAGGTCCTCTGTAAGAGCAGCCGTGTTCTTAACTGCTGAGCCCTCTCTCCAGACTCCATTTATTTATTTATTTTTGAGGCAAGGCATCTTAGTTACTTCTCTATGGCTGTGATAAGACACCATGACAAGAAAACTTANAGAAGANTTTATTGGGGTCTCACACTTTCAGAGGGTTAGAGTCCATGACCGTCATGGCGGGGAGGATGCGCCAGGGAAGCATGGTGCTGGAACAGTAGCTGAGAGCTTACATTTGATCTGCAAGCATCAGGCAGAGAATGCTAATTAGGAATGGCTTGTGCTTTTGAAAATTCAAAGCCCACCTCAGTGACACCTCCTCCAACAAGACCACACCTCCTGATCCCTCCCAAACAGTTCCACCATCTGGGGACCAAGTATTCAAAGATAGGAACCTATGGGGGCTAGTATTCAAACCACACATTGTTTCACTGAACCTCGAGCTCACTGTTCAGCTAGACTGGCTGGCTCAACAGCTCCAGGGAGGATCTGCCTGTCTTCGAACAGATAGTGGGGGGTTACAGATGTGTACTGCTGGGCTGAGCTGGGCTAGACTGGGCTTTTACATGGGAGTTTGTGGTGGTTTGAGTAAGTATGGCCCCCATAGACTCATGTATTTGAATGCTTGGTCATAGGGAGTGGCACTATTAGGAGGTGTGGCTTGTTGGAGGAGGTCACTGTGTCACTGTGGGGGTGGGCTTTGAGGTCTCATATGCTCAAGCCACACCCAGTGTGGGACACGGTCTCCTGCTGCCTGCTGATCCAAGATGGAGAACTCTCAGCTCTTCTCCAGCACCGTGTCGTCCTGCGTGCTGCCGTGCTTTTCACCGTGACGATAATGGACTGAACCTCGGAAACTGTAAGCTACCCCAATGAAATGTTTTCTTTTGTAAGAGTTGCCNTGGTCATGGTGNGTGCCTCTTCACAGCAGTAGAAATCCTGACTAAGACACGTTGGAGACCTGAGCTCAGGGCTTTATGCTTGTGCAACAAGTGCTTTACCAAACCACCGAGCCATCTCCCCAGCCCCAAAGACCTTTGGAGAAACAGTACAGCCGCTGGTGCTGGGGTAGGACTAAGCCNTTTCGCCACAAAGTGGCTGATGGGCCTGTGCAGAGCAGCTTCCCTGTGAGCACTCACTGCATTGCTAAGTTGAACTGGTTTTAAAGAGTGAAGAGAGGAGTTGAAAACCAGTAAGTGTAGACAAAACCGTTAGTTAACCTTGAAGACTAGAGAAACTGGATGAGAGATAAGAGAAACACGCATGCTTGTGTGGTTCNAAGAAAGGGGGCGATGGATTGGGTGTGAGGGGTAGTGGGTAGGTGAGAAGACAGTCAAGNGCGCTGCCGTGTGCTTTTGCGGGCAATTCGAAGGTGAGGCAAAGTATATGAACCCAGATGCAGGTGGGCGGCGACACGGGAGAGCCATTTCAGAGTTCTTTCAACTCCTCCGCGGAAGTGAAAGATGTATCCACAGTGCCCGTCACAGTCGATGGTCCTAGAACTGAGTTCAGTCCTTCAAAGCACTGAGAATAGTTNCTGCTATGTAGTAAGCACTCAAATGACAGCAATTAAAAGCTGCCGTTAAATCCCGAGATATGGAATGGTACTCGGTCATCAGTTACTACTGGGGGTAGGATGCAGACATATGATCCCTGGTGAAGGTACAGTTGCTGTGTTTTGCCTCGGGATGCAAGAGTAATGCACGTAGGGTAGAATTCAACCTGGAACTTTGGATTTGGACTCTTCCCTGGGGTGAGTATTATGTAATCCAGTTGCTCTAGATACTGGGCAGCATCAACAGTGACTCAGCCCCACTGGCCTTGTGACTACGCGGAAATATGTCGGACCCTGCAGTGCCTGCCTGCGCTGTGGAGCCAGGGTGCTCCGCAGGCCAGATGTTTCCAGTGTACTTTCAACCTACAGTCGTTTCCAGTTTACTGCAGATTTCTCGGGGTGTGACCTCAAAATGAGTGTCTGCCTTGATGTATTTTAGATCTGTTACACGAATANGTTTTCATCTGTAATTAATCTCCTTCCATTTATTGTATTTTGGTTTTTGGTACTGCTGGGGATGGAACTCAAGCGCTCACAGATGAGCAGGTGCTCTGCCGCTGAGCTACGGCCCCACCCTAGCCTTCCTACCTTTAAAATAGATTTTAAATGGGTGCTAGGTTGCCAGGTGTGGTGGCACACACCNTTAATCCCAGCACTTGGGAGCCAAAGGCAGGAGGAGCTCTGTNAGTTTTAGGCCAGCCTGGTCTACAGAGATTAGGCTAGCTAAGGCAGCATAGATAGTGAGACCCTGTCTCAAAAGAAGAGTGCTAGATGGTAGGGCTCATTTTTTTTTCTTTTAATGGCCCTTTTTTGAAGGATAGTAAATATACACATTTGCATATATGTAAACGTTCAGAAACATGCAGCACAGTGAATTTTAATGGTTATATATAAAATTATATTTATATTTATCCCAGATCAGATTTGATTTGGGGGCTAGCTTTTACTTTATTTTCTCCCTTAAATGTCCGTAGTTCACAAAATTGAAAGCTGGCCATCCCTGTGTTGGGACCCAGCATATTTTTTCAGCATTCCTGACCTATGAAAGCCCCAAATCTGGAGATGTGTTTTACACTGAGAATCTGAGAAACACTTACTAGGTCATCCCGCTGCTGAAGNAATGAATTCTCAAATGTCCTGTCAGTTCCAGAGTCATGAGAAAGTTATCTGTTTCCCGACAGGAATCTGGTTCCTGAAGCATTCTTCAAATCATTTCCCAAATAAGTGACTTTGTTATGAAAACTAGCCTTCCCCCCAACCCCAAGGCAGCCAGCTACCATGTACGCTCAAAAGCTGGTGTTTTTAAAATATTTCAGATTCCTGAAGACTAAATGCCTCTTAGAAGTTTGCTGAGATCGGTCATTTATTCTTTAGTCTTGCCTTTGTACCCAAGAATGTTTGTCTAGTTTCCTGCCTTGTGTTTCTCCAAGCTAGCTCCCCAGGGTGTTATCAGCCAGATCCACGAATAGCCACTTTCCTTTTGGATCTAGCGCCTGGATTGTCTCTTCCAGGACGTAATCCACAGGGCCAACTGGAGACATCTAAGGCTTTTCTTTGGGGGAGTTTCTTGTGTTTATGCTTTTTTGCCCAGCTGTTGTTTCCCACATGTCCCTTCTAATCTACGTGTGCTCACGGCACACACCCCCTGTAATTGTGGTAATTGTTTATCAGTGGAAAATAAGCATTATTTAATTGTGAGTTTTTCATAGGCAGCCAGCAGTCCCTCTGAGATTTGCTGGTTCATGATCTTACTCATGTTGGTATTTCTGGGCAAGCTGTCTATGGTGGTTAGTTTTAAATAATCAGCTTGCCACAACTTAGAAATGCTTGAGCAGGGAGCCTCAGTTGAAGAATTATCTTGGCTGTGTTAATTAACCTGGGAAGGCCCACCCCAAATGTTGTGGCACCTTCTGGTAGCCGCCCAGGTTAAAAGCACTCAGGAGGAGGAAGATTATTCAACCTTGCCTGACCTTCCCTTTGCCACTGAGTTAATTTACCTCCTTGCTGCTGCTGATTCCTTTCCTGAGAACTAGCTTTTCCAAGCTTCCAACGTGGACTGAAGACTACCAGCCTTGTAGACGGACAAACTACCAGAAAGTCAGTGTCTTCAGTGTGAGATAACCACTGTGCAGCTCTGACTGCTAGAGCATCCAGCCTCAGGGACCAAAACCCACCAAGTTCTCAGCCTCTTAGGATAAGGGAGCTGTCATTGGACTAGTTTAACCATATTGTATAAGCCAACTTAATAACTTTAAATTTTAGTTGTTTTAATCTTATGTGTATGAGTGTTTTCTCTGCATGTATGTATATGCCTCACACGAGTGCCTGGTGCCTGAGAAGGCCAGTAGAAGGCATTGGGTCCCCTGGAACTGGAGTTACAGACTGTCTCAAGTTGTCATGTGGGTGCTGGGAACCAAACCTAGATCTTCTCCAAGAACAGCAAGTGCTGTGGTTGACCACTGAGCCTCTCTCTAGCCCCTACTAAATCATCTTAAAATACGTATAATTTCATTCTGTTGGTTCTGTTCCTAGAGAATCTGAATACACTGCCTTCTATGAATTTGCTTTTCACTGGCAGCCACTGTGTGGGACCAGTGGAGTATGGCATGCCCTTGCTGCAATGGTGCTTGCTTTAATCTTCTTGGGTTGTGCTTGAGAATTGATAGTTAGTGAGCTGTCCCCGCACTCAGTGCCCCACCCTGAGGCACATCCAGGATTCCTTTTTCCCTCTCTTTTACAAGGAAAGTAAAAAAATACTTGGTTTTGAAAGTGAATTTTATTAAATGAAGATAATATATGAAATACATTCATCATGACTGAAAGGTAGGACCAGATCATGTCTTAGTTCTGTCTGTGGCGTATCATCTTGATTCATATAAAAGTAACTTTAAAATTCCAGTTTCTTTAAATAGTTATGCACAAAACATACAGATACACACACACATACATGTACAGTTCCTACCACTGTCGGTCAAAAGATGCCCTCTTCCTTCACTGAGTTGATTGATAGGCAGGGGAGCAAGGCACTGCTCAAAGGCCTGTGCAACACGTTCAGGATTTGAACAGATCTGTCCCCTGAGTATCTCTCTCAGGCTAACTTAGACTTGCCTGAGGTTTCAGCTCCCTGGTTACACATTGGTGATCTCAAACACTAGGAGAAATGTTTGCTCTTTCTTAGTGCCAACCACTTTGGCCTCGGATGGCAAACGGTCTTAATGTCACTGTCAGATTCCTAACATCCAGTGCTGTTTTCTTGATGAACGGGCACAATGCATCTAGGTATGTGTGTCATTACAAGTTTCCATTTTNCTTCCTGCCTTAAAAACTCAGATGTGTCTTCTTTCTTTCTCTTCGCTGATGGACTTCCCTGGGCTCCAAAGCGGCNTCCTCAAGCAGAGAATCCCAATAGATTTTCGTTACTTTTGTGGGAAAGGGACCTTGCTAAAGTCTCTTATTGATTAAGAATTATATGATTAAAATAAAAATAGTGCAGGACTGGCTAAGGTTTTCTTTTTTCACTAATTGCTGAATGTTTAAATGATTTGAAAATGCTGGCATCATTCATTTCTCTGGCGTCCTCTGTCTGATTGCCTGACTTAAGACACTTGCCAGTTGACCTGAGCTTTTGCAGATACACAAAGATGAAGAACAAAGATGTCTTCCCCAGCTCTGCCTGATTTCTTTTTACCCAGTTACTGGTTGAAAGCCCTTTCCTACTTCTCCGTCTTGGCTAGTGAGTTCCCCAGGAGCCCCCATGGCTGTACATTGTCTCACTGGGGATTGTGCCGAGCCTCTATTCTCATGCGACAGAACCTTAAGAACGTGGTACACAGGGAAGTGGGCATACATGCCATTGTTCAGGCCGTAGAATTAAGTGGCATAAAGGAAGAGTGGTCTCTCACGAGGCAGCTACTCGTGTCTGCCCAGCTGTGACTGGCGTCAGCAGGTGCACACGCCCTAAACACACAGACCCTAATTTGCACATACAACGTTTAACAGAGTCATTTTAGAGAGCCAGGGCTCACAATCTCAAAGAGTGGGCACCCTTTTCTACCCTGTCTCCCCATTTCTACCCTGTCCCCATCATCCTTAGACCCCAGGAGGGTCTGAAACAGATGAAAATAGGATTCTTTTTTTCCTTTTGATGGCTCATTGACTAATAGCCCGAGTCCCAGCTGTGGAAAAAGCTTCACAAACCACATATCGCCTTTTCTTCCAAGGAGCATAAAGTGCTTAATAAACATTGGCTAATGCTCTTTTGCTCCCCTCAGATTGGCTTGAGATGGTGAAACCCATGATAAAGTAAAAGGAAAACTGGGGTCCCAACCCTGGGGGTGAATTGGTTTGGTACATGGAGCGTCCACTCTGTCTTCCTGGGTTTTAGTCCATTAATCCTGGTTTGGGTACAGAGAAAACCGTCTTCTAGACTCTCNTAACTCTCCCCAGCTTCTTTGAATAGCTAACTATATAAAACAGGACAATGCAAAAGTGTCTTTCTTATCTATATATTAATACTTGAAATAGAACCTGACTATTTCAAATGTGGTTTTTGAGTCTATTGGTTGACGACCTTGCTAGGCCAAACTGTGAGCAATATGCTAAGTTGAGGCCTCCAAGCTTGGGTCTGATCTCAGCATATCTCACTAGAGGAACTGATGGTAAGTATAACTTCAGAGCCAAGTGCCACCCTCAGTGATGTGTGTTAAACCTGCTGTGGATGGTAACGGACAACAGAAACAGACTCCCAGGGAACGGTTTAAGATTTTCTGCAGCTCCTGAAAACATTTATCCTAGCCTCTCAGAATCTAGAAAATGTTGCATACATTCTGCCCTGTCACCTCTCAGTAGGATGCCCAAAAGGCAGAGGCCAGGAATGAGAAACCATTGAAATGGCATTGAGGAGCCCTCTCCCGCACCGTCTCCTCATGATGTATCCCAAGGCCCCTTCCTGTGCCACTTGTTTTCTCTTCTCTCTTCCTTGCCTCCGTACGTGTCTTAATGCCTGCCAGAGGACACCCTCCAGAGACACAGAGCAGGCCAGTGCATGCTGCTGCGAGCTAAGGGGCCTACTGCACCTGCCCCCAGCTGCAGGGAGGGTGGATGGGGCACAAGGACCCACACTGGGTGCCATGGCCAGCAGACCGCCCGTCCAGGGTGCCCTGAGGCTTTGGGGGCTGGAGCAGGTGAGTCATTGGGCTTAGGATTTCTCTTACACGGAGTCACGTGAGGATTGAGCAATAGTGTTCCTCACTTGTCACTATCTGGGGTTACATTCTTGTTAGTCAAAACAACAACAACAAACAACAACAAAGCACTATTAAGTCACAAAAAGCAGCCAGCTCCTGTGGGAGGAATAGGTGTAAACTCATATATGCATAATACTGTCAGGCTGGTTGTCTGTGGCTTGTGCGAAGCATTAGGCAGGTGGGGAAGAGTACAACACCACAGAGTTGTAGTCTGGGGGTGGAGAGCAGCACAAATCCTTCCCCAGCTCAGAGTGGTCACGCACAGGCCTGAGGTGGCCACAGCTGGAAAAGCAGACGCTGGACCTGGGGACATTGGAAAGCCCCGACTCCTTGCTTTTGCTTGTTATTCTCAAGCTGGAGAGAGAGATGTACAAACAGGGTCAATCAGATGTCTTCAAGATGTTTTCTTAGTGGGTCACCTGTCTGCACCTGTTCTAGAATCCTGTCTCTCTCTAGTCAAACATTCTTTGTTCAAAATGTACGCGCTACCTTCCTCATGCTGGTTTGGTGTCGCTGTGTGGAGCGGGCGTGCCGGTGGCTGGGGTGAGATGTTTGATGAGATGGTACAAACCCTGGCCTGGCATTATAATTGGAAAACAAGACGTGGCAGTAGCCTTCTCC
>LZPO01037920.1:1110823-1124902 GCA_001675575.1 Neotoma lepida
CATCCATACCTTTCAACATCTTCACAGCCACAGTCCGGCAGGTGGGCGATTTCTTAATGCCGAATGCAGATGCTTGAACCACTTTCCCAAAGGCCCCTCTCCCGAGCGATTTGCCTACAATAGAAGAAGGTCTGGGTTTGTTTGNGAAGCCAACAGTGAGTCTGAGTCTTTTCCAGGAAGGAAATGCCGTGNTGTGCAAGGCGCGCATCTTTGAAGGGCTTCTGCAATGGACTGACCCCAAAGGAGGCCAAGTGAGTGCATTTCTGGTGTCCCTTCCTCTGCCTCTGAGCCCCCCACACCACCTCTGCCCCACCCATCCTTCAAGACCAGTCTAAGCTTCTAGATCATTCGAAGAAGGAAAGTGGCNGTTTCCCCTTGCCGTAGAGTCTNGCAGGAGGGAGAAAATACCAAACCCAGGTAGTTTTCATTCATTGTTTTGTGACCAAGATGCTCCACGCCCTCCTTCTTGCCACCAAGGTCATTCACTCTGCTTTCTGCAAAAAGGATGAACGGTGGTGGCTGCTCTGNGTGAAACAATGCCTCATANCTTAAGATTGTTTCTCANACTTCCGTGCGGGTCAGAGCATTCCCNGGTAGCTATTATATGATTTTAAGATCATGACAAGCCCTGTGGTTTTCCAAACATGAGCCATCAAACACNGGTAGTAATTTACTTCAACCCCAGAGAGATNATTGCCCAAAGCACTAAGAAAGCAGGGTGTCTTTTGTGGTGCCCTTTATGTTTTGCTAGAGTGACTGTTAATACGTCTTCCTCCGCTCTTGAATGAGCCAACTTGACTTGGAGAGGGAAGGACACTGTCTGAATTATCAAGTACCTGATGTAGTACTTGGTATAAAGGAGGTGCTGTCCAGTTACAGCAGAGTGCAGAGCCCCATTAGGACTTTGGTGGACAGGAACTAGAGAGCCCTGTGGAGTGGAGATCGGGAGGCTGAGGCCCTTTGGGCAGAATACCCCGAACACCTCAGCCATCTTTTCTATTCAGGGTCCTCTTTTGCACAATAAGGAAGCTAAACAGAGCCATAAGAAACTGACTATCCCTAGCTTGGTGTGCTGAAAGAAGAGTAAACCAAGAAAGTCAACTTTTTTTCAGCTCTTCTGGTGCTGTGTCCTCCGGGGTGGGGTGGGGGAGGTGGGATAGGAATAATGGAATGCCATTGGTCAAAAGAAACTCCCACCTGTTTGAAGGTTAATTTAACCCTCTTATCCGTCCCAGTCTCCTTCCTCAGACTGCTCTGGTAATGAGCCTTCAATTAAATAGTCTTCCTTCCCCTCAAAGGATGGATACATAAAATATACATATATATTCTTGTATGCTTTATGACGAGGCATTGTCATGTTAGAGCCTTGTCCAGTGATGCACAGCTGCTCAGAAGTCTGACTTTTGCTGCAACTTCAAGGCTATTGTCCTGCATGAGGCATCCAATTAGGACCTGGGCAGTTTCAGTGACAAGCNTCATCACAAGAGCTGTCTCCTGGGACACACTCCTCTCANTGGGGGCGAACCAGGAGAAGACATGGTTTTCCAAAGCCAAACATGTACTGTTGGCAACTGCTAAACCCGATTCCTCCTAGAGCATGCAACAGGGACAGAGACACAGTCACTCATCCCGCCATCAGGGAAAATGATCTGAACCAGAAAGGACTCTTCAGTTAAAACAAGAGTAACCAGTGGCTCCCCAAAGTGCCGAGTGTTAAGGTTAGGTGGGGAAGAATTCCTCAGGGAACTCATGGCTAAAAAAAAAACAAACCGGGTGGTGGTAGCGCACGCCTCTAATCCCAGCACTCAGGAGGCAGAGGCAGCCGGATCTTTGTGAGTTTGAGGCCAGCCTAGTCTACACAGCAAGTTCCAGAACAGTCAGGGCTACACAGAGAAACCCTGTCTCAAAAAACCAAAGAAGAAAAAAAGGGCATATTTTCGTTGAAAGTTATTCTTTAGCTTTTTTCAGAGTAAAATAATAACGCTGCTTCCTGTCTGTATTCCACCACCTGATGTGAAGTGTCCCAAGTCCAAGAANCATCCTCATAATCTCCACACGCTGCAAAGACTCCTGCCTTTCTCTAGTGTCCACCCTTACACCTTCCCTTCTGGACCATCACAAGGCATTTTGTGTTACAAGTGTTTGAGGGCTCTGCTGCCATCAGCGGGTACAAGTTGGCACTCACTGGGCGGGCCGCAGACCCTAAAATGACTTAGAGTATTGCAGACTCTTTTATCATCTTGTGCCCTGGAGTCTGGCTTCAGACCCCGGCTTCTAGTTGCAGCCAGNCTAGTTCACACTAGTTCACCTAGCCTGATACTTTCTTTCCCTGGAATTCTTAGTGTTGTCTGGAGTGCCACACACTAGTTCAGAAATATGTTAGGTNACTGTCACACAATGCAGTAGTACTGGAATGACCATGAAGAGTCCNAGCCACTCTAGGAAGGGTTCAGGGGATCATGAACTTGGCCCCCATTATGTTTTCAATATGAAATGTCCTCCATAGATTTAAGTGTTGAGTGAGGGCTTCATCCAGAGCTGTGGTGTGATCTGGGGTGGGGGTGAGGGGCTTCTTGGAACTTTAAGAGGTAGGCTGAGCTGGAGGGTGCAGGTCACTAGGGGAGGTTTCTTAGGGGTGTGTTATCCATGGCCCTTGTCTGCCTGTCTCTCTGCTTCCTGTCTTCTGTGAAGTGAGAAGCAGCCATGCCCATAGGCTTCTGCCACCATGATGGTGGTCTGAGTACAAGGCCAGGCCACCATGGGCGGAACCTCCTGAAACCCTTCCTCAGTTTCTGTCAGCTACTCTGGTCTCTGTGGCAAAAGCTAACTAATCAATGCCACCCTGTCTTTGGCAATCAAGAGAACTGGTGTTATTGGCTGTTGTAATGGCCCAGCTCCAGACTCCCTATGTGCTTTTCCATGCTAGACAGCTTCCCCTGTATATCACTTGCTAATAGAAGTAGACTACGATGTCAGACAGCATCCTGTACGTTTATAGAAGTTGCATTCTTTCCCAGGATGAGTAAGGAATCGTGAAGGAGCCAAGGAGGTTTCTTTTCTTCCCAATTTCAGCAATTCCACTAACAACACCAAGCTCTAACTGAACAGCCAAGTAGTGGAACTTCTGACTTGCCTCCTACAAGGCTGGGTATTGTAGCCAACAGAGAGAGTAGACGCCGTTAAAATCACTCTTTGGCCTGTGTATTTCTTACATTTTTTTTTTACCCCAATGTAACACTGCCTATCAAACCAATATTTTTTCCTTCTCCACCAATTTAGATGCAACCTTGGTTACTTTCAGTTGCCAGCCACGATTTCAAATCACTTTGTCATTTCTTTGGCTAACAAGAGCCACGAAGTCTGGGACCTCCCCGCTCCCACGTTAATCAGAGGAGCNCTCTTCCCCNTCTTGTGGCCACACTGTGCACTAGAAAGCTTGACGCCCGTTCTCACCAATCAGAGACACTTAGATGGACAGCAGCCAAGTCAAATCACAGCTGAGGCCCTCCACACGGAGAGGCACTCACCAAGAAAAGGCTTCAACAAGGAAGATCTTAGGAAATGCGATTGTGTGAATCCCCTGAGCCCAAGGGAATTCTGGAGATGAGGGAAGAGCCTAGGGGAATGTGCTGTGGACTAAAGTGAGTGGGAAGGAAGGCATGGGGTGGGGTGGGGTAGGGGGTCAGGAGTTGGCAGGGAGCTCTCATGTACCCTGTCCTGGAAGAATCCCAGCTAATGAGTTTGGAAAGCAGCGTGGCCCGAGAACAGCTCCCGATTGTGGGGAAAATGATGCTGTGTTCCCTGCCAAGGTCACAGGGGCTCGGTGAGCTGCTTTAGAACTCAGCCTCCCAGATAGTTAGTAACCCCACCCCCACATCTCCGCCCCTAACCAGCAGTTCCTTTCTGGCTTCTTCCAGCTTTTAGGTAACTTCCAAACGGTTTCCCCAAGCCAAGCAGGACCTACACTGATACTGTCCTTTCCCTGTAAGCAGAATCATTTCAAGACNTAAGAGAAAAGCAAGAGAAACCGTTTCACCTGCCATCACCACCACCCCAGTAGAGCTCGCCTGTGAAGAGNGGGGTCACAATGCCAGAACAGCGAGCTCCCTTGCTCTGAGAGTGACAGGCTCAGAGAACATTGGGCTCACAATCTGTTTTCCTAGTTCCAGCCACTAATGACTCTGGCATACACAGGAGCGAGTGAAAACCTTTCAGAAGCCACGCTCCAAACGTTCTGGGCAGGAGTAATTGCGGCTCTGATTGTTTTGCAGCGCCAAAGCTGGAGATGAATGTGCATTGTGACGTCTGAGCGGGAGGAACTGGGGGTAAGCGCAGGGGCCTGCTGTTTACAACATCTGCCCTACCTGGAAAATCCGTCTCTGCTTTNCAAAAGTGAAACTTCAGTGATCCCTTTGGGTTGGACCACAACACACCAGGAAAGTCATAGGACATCTTACAACATGTGAATTTGCAGAGAGCTTGAGTTAACTGAGCCTCACTCTGCTGAACTGTGTTCTAGGCAACATGTTTAGTCCTCAGTAGTTTCGCTAGTTCAGAGTGCCTGGGCTTGTAAGCCATGGACCCTCTTCCTCTCCTTCATTTACCCACTAGCTGGAGACTAAGCTTGAAGGGAAGAGACTCAAACATCTTGGCATCTCTAGGGCTTATGCTGGCACCTGCTGCTCAGACCCAGTGCTTAGTAACTACTGAATGAACACAGGGGTGCTTCATGTTGCCTTGTCCTATGGTCTCAGCAACAGCTTACGTTCTCTCTGGTCCACGACCCCAGCTAGAAGGTGGGCAGCTGGAGGGTAGATGCTGAAGTTTAGCTTTCTGTTGCTTCTCTCAAAACAAGTGCATGGAATAGGTTGTTCCCATAGGCTTGTGAATCTGCCAAACAAAATACGTTACCTAGTTTAAGTCTTTCCCGTGCAAACTCCCACTTGCTGGCATCATAGGGCAGCCGTTCACACTGCTCATCCAGGGGGACTTCATCTGGGTCCATTATGATTGACAGGTAGTCTGTTTTTACTTCAGAAGAAGACTGGGGAATAGAGAACCCCCCAAAGTCACTAAGAAGAAAACAAACAACTTTAAAACCCCAGTTATTCACTTCACAATACTTTGCCCCGTCTNCCATTCTGCATCATNTGGCCAAGTGCAGAGGGTCTTCCTATACACACACTGTGGTGCTTTGAATGTGCATGGCCTCCATGAGCTCATGTATTTGAATATTTGGTCCCCAGTCGGTGGACTGTTTAGGAAGGATTAGGAGGTGTGGCTTTGTGGGAGGAGGTGTGTCACTGGGTGTGGGCTTTGAGGTTTTGAAAGCCCAGGCCAAGCCCAGACCAAGTCCAGTCTACCTCCCCCTCTCTCTGCGTGTAACTTTGTGGGTTGTGTGTGCTCTTAGCTACTCTCCAGTCCCACCACGCTTACCACCATGATGATAATGGACTCACCCTCTGAAACTGTTAAGCAGGCCCCCAATTAAGTGCTTTCTTTTAAAGGTTGCCTTAGTCATGGTGTCTCTTCACAGCAATAGAGCAGTGACTGAGACATACACACTGGAGTGTGCCATTTCCAGGAGACAGCNCCTTACTTTTCTCTCATGACGTTTCCGCAGTAATAGTAGCATTTTATCATAAATGAATGTGTTCCAGACCTCCACTGGCCTTACGTACATCACGTTCTGAACCAACCATATGAGAGATTTTCTTTAAAAAATGAAGAGCATTTAATAAATTCTAAACAGTGACCGAAAGCTTTCCATGGCTGCTCTGCACATCTTTAAAAAAATTTACATATTTTTATGTGTATGAGTGTTTTGCCTGAATGTATGTAAGAGCACTATGCCTGACTGGTACCCATGGAGGACAAGAGGGCATCAGATCCCCTGGGACTGGAGTTACAGATGTTTGTGAGCCATAATGTGAGTGCTGGGAACAGAACCCAGGTCCTCTGGAAGAGCAGCCAGTGCTGTTAANCGCTGAGCCATCTCTCCAGCCCTGCAAAGTCCTTTCTATTCTCAGAAACAGANNCTGANAATTTCAAAGGCTGTNGAGTACATGCCTACACATCTTGAGTTCCTTAGGGCATTGCTCAGTTGTCACATTCATAAGNCAAGTGTGTGCTGTGAACTTGACTTCTTGGAAATACAAGTCAGACCCAGAGANTAACCACTGTGGCAGATCCCAGATNAGTAGATTGACAGCTACAGTCTATCAGCAGGTTCATTTCCTATTAATGGACACATTTCCAGGGCTGATGACTGAGTTTCTGTGGGCAGACTTGGATGGGACAGAAAGGACGAGTTTCCCATAGAACCCTTCCTCAAAGTCACATCAGCTTCATTGAANTGNGATTGGCCTTCTCCTTCGCAGTTTCCCCCCTAGCCAAGAGGAAGCATGAAGTGGGGGAAGGAAGGCTGTCTTTCCATGCACACCACTTCACACCCACTTCGTTCCTCAGCCNTGACTCACCCTGCCCCAGACAGTCACAGTTCACCTCATCCATCACCTGCTTGCCATCATTCTCCTCACAAAAATTATCATTAGAATGTAGGACAAATACCTCTGGGCAGAAAGTTTGCTCAGCCTCCAATACAGGGTGAAAAGTCCAAAGATAAGGAGGGTTACCNTGTGTTAGGCTGTTACAGGTGCTGGGCACTCAGGCAGGAAGCTGCTGCTGTAATTTTGATGACTAACTCTTTCACATTGAATATCACCAAGGCAACCACTAAAAAGCATATGACAGCTGGAACCTAGCAAGGGACACCTTGGGTTTCTGCAGTATGGGGAGGGGGCAAGGATGCAGAGTGGCAAGAGAACAGGCTGAGGAAGAGCTGCAGCTCCTGTGAACACCATACAGCCCCGTGAGGGAAGTATGTTGGCAGGGTACTAGTTGACAAAAATTATTCTTTTAATTGACACTAGCACTGAGCGGCTACTTGGCACTTGGCAGGGAGGACAACTGCCTGGATCTGAGCCACCCTTTGACTTGTACACCGCCAAATGACCTCCCAGGCAAGTTGCTTAACTTGCCTAAACCTAGTTTGCTTATCCGTGAAGTGGTGATTGGAATTGTACTTATCTGAGAGGGTTGCTATGGATATCAAATGATTGACCAACCTGTTGGAACAGGACCTGGCTTCTAGCAAGCATCAATACACGTTGGCCATTGTTCTACCATTGGCTCTACCGGGTGGGGGTGAGGAGATAAAACACATTCTTTACCAGTGAGGAATTAGCAGTGTGGTTAGAGAAAGCACNCGGACATGCATCTTTTTTAGACTCCTTGTTCGCCTTTGCCTCCTCCAGGCAAATTGTAGATGATGTAGAGTTGCTCCCACCGACTCCTACGTTGTGGAATCTTGGCAGTATAGGAGCCTTCTTAAATCTGTCTGTTCTAGAGCTTTCCATCCTTATCCCGTAAGGTCTTGCTGAGTCAGTGAGGGGAGAGTGTGTTTTTTTTTCTGGTCATTCCTTCTGGTTACACTCTTCCAAGTCTACCTTAAGCATTGCTTTCCTCTTAGCTTTTTCCTTCCATGTCCTTCCCTTGGGCTACTCCAGTTCTGTACCTGGACAGCAGATTCAGCAAGCTTGCTTTTGTGCAAGTATTCCCGCAAAAGATGTATTCTCTCCTTTCAAAACTATTGTTTGCTTCTAAAGCAGTGGCCTCGTCAGGTCTCAAAACCAAAGATTCCATGTGTCAAAAACCTGATGTCTTTTATGAACATGGAAGGCTGGGGCCAGCCACCTCTCCCATTCCAACCACCAAGTGTGCGTGCCTTAAGATTTTGAATATCAGTCAGAGGTCAGACAGCCTGTGCTCAAAACTAAACTCCTGTAGTGACATTTAGACCCGTGTCTTTACCTCAGCAAACCTCAGTTTCCCTCTTTTAAATGGGAATAATAATACATCACCCTCTTTGACATTTTGATAGAATAAACGGAGACCCTGCACAAGGTGTTTCTCCCAAGACCTGGGACAACTATACAGGAGAATCTCTAGAAAAACACTACGACTGGGTGGTGGTGGCGCACGCCTTTAATCCCAGCACTTAGGAGGCAGAGGCAGGTGGATCTCTATGAGTTCGAGGCCAGCCTGGTCTATGTAGTGAGTTCCAGAACAGCCAGTAGTAGCACTGGCTCAGTGAAACCCTGTCTCAAAAAAACAAAACAAAACAAAAAGAAAGAAAGAAAATGCAGAAACCTTGCTTTTCTCCAGTCTTATTGATACTCTCTCCTAAAGACCTCTCAACTCTGACCCTCTGGCTGGTCCCGTGCTTCTTCCTTACACCACTCACTCCATTTCCTACTTGCTTGGGGGTCGACTCTTGCTGGATCTGGTTTTGAAGGTGAGACTTCAAGACCAGGAAAAAAGACCCCCACCCCTCCCCACCTGGAGCAGCAGCTTCTTCTCACCAAACCTCATTTTTGATGAACACTCCTCCTCTGCCCTGGTCAAAGCCTTCAGCGAGCAGACCCGCTTCTTTGCATTGCCTCCGAGGCCCTGCCCAGCTGGACTTAGCAGCCTCTGCTGGCCTTGCCTGGGCAGTCTCACCTCAGCTTAGCTGATCTGTGTGCTCTGTTCCTGTCTCTTATACACATCTAGATGTGTATAAGAGACAGATGTAGCCACTGTGCCAATGGTAAATGTCCCCAGCCTTCAATTTTTTTCTATTTATTTTATCACTAAGTTGTCCAGGCTGGCCTTAAACTTGCAATCCTCGTGCTTCTGCCTCCTGAGTGCTAGGATTATAGGCATGTACCATCATGTCCAGGTTCTGTCTCTTATACACATCTAGATGTGTATAAGAGACAGGCCGTTCCCTGATGACTGAACATTCAAACATGTGAGCCTATAGGACCATTCTTATTCAAACCACCACACAGGGTCTCATTAAGTTGTCCAGGCTGGCCTTAAACTTGCAATCCTCGTGCTTCTGCCTCCTGAGTGCTAGGATTATAGGCATGTACCATCATGTCCAGGTTTGGTCTGCTACCCCTTACACCTAATACAGAGTTACAGTGTGACATTTGGCTGTGTGCTGGAGTCCAATCAGTCTCCTTCAGGACTGCACACAGTAGTAGTTGCTCTCCAAGGTCCCCAGAGGGCCTGGCACAGGGGCTCATGGCCTGTACCACACAGGCTCATGGGAAATAGAGCAGAGCCAGGTCAGAGGTGGGTCCTCATTCCCCTTTGATTTCTTTTCTTTCTCTGGGGGGAGGGGCATTGAGACGGGGTTTCTCCCTGGCTGTCCTGGAACTCACTTTGTGGGCTAGGCTGGCCTCGAACTCCCTGAGTCAATATGACCTGCTGAGTCTGTTTAGTGTTGCTTGAGTGTATATGATTTCAGGGCTGACCCCTTGGCAGTGGATAAGCAACTAGCAGGTCACATCCCTGGGAGAGGCTAATTCTCCTTCCTCAGCACCCCTTAGCGGCCCGTAGTTCTTTGTTTAGGGANGAGGCCCCTGGGAAATTAGCTACAGGTATGATAGCCCAACAGTATGGCTGCCTAAGTGAGACCTAACAATGATGATGTGGATGGACACGCTCACATGGAAAGGGGGGGTCCCTGCCTTCGTGATCTTTTCTTCTGCATTCTTACCCGTTTCAGCTTCCGGATGAAGAGTGTTAAAAGGAGCCAGAAGAGAGTGGCAGCCACACAGGTGCACGTCAGAGTGATCAGCTCCAGGTTCGACTTGTCCGAGGATCCTGGNGANAGAAATCACAANGATGCCAATACAAGGAAACCCCAAGATGCCGCGCCTCCGCTNGCTCCAGCTGGGCATCTGCGGGATCTTCTAAGACAAGCCATGAACTCACACCCAGAGGACTTCCTAGAAATTCTGCTGCGTTTGCAAATGGTATTCTCAGAAATGCTTAGTTAAAAATCAGAGGCGAAAGGAAAGACAGAGGGAAGTTAAGGAAGGGAAAAACTCATTACATTGCTAAATCTGGAATATGTTAAACCTCCCAAACTGGTTTTAGAGGAAATTCTAAAGGAAAAAAAAAAAGGCATAAAAGGGCCCCTTTGGGACTCACAAAATTCTTCAAAGCTGACATTGAAAAGAAAAATAAAACTCAAGGACGGTCACAACTGCCTGCCTGCTTCTCCTGGGGCAGCCACTCCGAACGACGCCCAGTGCTGTCCCCTGTGTCTGGGGCTCTGCCCTCAGCAGCCGATGGTACCGGCTGGGAGGGAAGAGGAGACCGTGGGCCTGCCCAGTCACATCGATTCCAGGGTTAAGAGTGCAAAAGCTGGGCGGTGTCCCTCCCAGAGAGAGACCCAGAGCAGCCAAGTGATGCCTCCGGAAGCGAGCAGCTTGCACCCCGTAAGGGAAGAGCCCACTGGGCCAAGCAGGGTTCCCTCCTAAAGATTCCAGTGGGCCAGTCCCCAGGAATTCTGAAGAGACATCTCCTTTGATTTGACAAAGGAAGTTAGGCCGAGGCCGAGTGAGACTTGTTCTTCCTAGGTGTGATGGGAGGGTCTGCTGATTAGTCACTGGCCACTTACAAGTGTGTTGTGTTCACACCCACCCCATCNACACATGACAGCAANATCACANCTTCAAACATCAGTACCTCACTGTGGGGCTCTTTGTCTGAATTCAACTAAGTTCTGCGACAGAACGGTAGGTGCTGGAGGAGACCAGAAGATAAGGAGTGGAGAGTCGGAACATTCAAGAATCCCGGTGAGCCGAACCAGCTGTCTCACAGCAAACACGGGGACATTGGCCTTACTTTTATTTTTTATCCTTCGAAACAGAGTCTCTCACGCATGTATCCCAAGCNGGCCTCAAACTCANGTGTATCACCAAGGATGACTTTGACCTTCCTGCCTCCACCTCTCAAAGTCAAGATTATAGGCCTGTGCCACTATAACCAGTTCATGTAGCACTGGGGATGGAACCCAGGGCCTCACGCATGCCAGGTGAGTGCTCTACCAACCGGGCTACATTCCTAGCCTAGAAACCAATCTTTTTTTAACTACTTCAGAGGTCTGAGGATACGGCTTAGGTGGTAAAGGTGTTAGCCATGCAGACGTAATTGNTTGAGTTTCCTTCCCTGGAATGCATGTGAAAAGTTGGACGTGGTGGCACACACTGCAATTCCCAGCACTCCTGGGTGAGATGGGGGGAGAGACAGGAGACTCCCCCAGAAGCTTACAAGCNAGCTAGTGTGCTAGTGTGAAATACTCAGCATAGCCACAGATGCAAGACGGGGCCCCCACCTCCAATAGGATGAAAGGAGAGAACCAACTTCCACAAAGTTAGCCTCCGATATCCACACATGCGCTGTGGCATGTTCTCCACCCCCACAACAAACAAATGAAATTTAAAATGCTTCCAGAGGGATCCCATGCCCTCTGGAAGATGTACTTTAAACAGGTTTTGGTTGGGAGACACGAAGGCAGGGAAGAGCATCCTGGGAGTGGGAACAGCCTAAGCAAAGCCCCAGGCATGGGAGGTGACAGTGTAGATGGCAGTATGATGGGAGGCACAGGAGGGACTGGAGCATCATGGGCTCTGAGCATGAGACAGAGCTGACTGACGCACTCTGGAAACCTGTGAGAGACAGAGCTGACTGACGCACTCTGGAAACCTGTGAGAGACAGAGCTGACTGACGCACTCTGGAAACCTGTGAGAGACAGAGCTGACTGACGCACTCTGGAAACCTGTGAGAGACAGAGCTGGGGACTCTTCCAAGGACCAAGACTTCTGCCAACCCCCTAAGCTGGACTTTCCCCTTTCTTGAATGAGGAAGTTGAGGGTGCTGAGAAATTAAGCCTCTTGCCTGTGAGTGGTGGGGCTGTGGTTTTTTTGTTTTTTGTTTTTAAAAGATTTATTTATCATGTGCACAGAAGAGGGCACCAGATCTCATTACAGATGGTTGTGAGCCACCATGTGGTTGCTGGGAATTGAACTCAAGACCTCTGGAAGAACAGTCAGTGCTCTTAACCTCTGAGCCACCTCTCCGGCCCTGGGGCTGTGGTTTGAACCCAGCTGATCCAAGTCCTGTGCTTAACCACCATGTGTCTAAGGGGCCGGCCACTTCCTCCTCCCCTCATCTTCTGAGCCTTTGAGAGCCTGTAATCTCTTCAGAGAGGGAACGTTCTCGGTCCTGCCTGCTCTACTCTCACTGCTTGTGGAGGTGTTACCATCTCTCTCACCCCACTGTCACTGCCTAGAAAACCCCTCAGTTCTCCTCTACCCAGCTTTGCCTGTCTCCAGTCACCTCCACTCCTTTCCAGGCCATAGATTCAATCCTGTCATTCGTCAGCTTCAGTGGGTGCCAATGTGTGCTCTCCATTACTGTCAGGATAAAATTCAAACGGTGAGCTGGCAGTATAGCTCAGTGGAGGCANTTGCTTTGCACAATAAGGCCCTGGCTTCTGTGCCTAACACTGCTAGTTTTTTTTAAAAAGACTAGTTTACTTTTATTTTATGTCATGGGTATTTTGCCTACATGTATGCATATGTGCCAGTGTCTGTGGAGGCCAGAAGAGGGCTTGGATCCTCAGGAACTGGAGTTACAGATGGTTGTGAACCACCATGTGGGTGCTGGGAACCAAACAGGGTCCTCTGCAAGGGCAGCAAGTGCTCTTAACTGCTGAGCCACCTCTCCAGCCCTGCTCCCAATTTTAAAAATTAATTTAAAATTTTAAATGCTTAGGTCTTATATCTTCTTTTGTCCTTCAANCTCACTATACGTTCTCAGAGTGGGAAAACTGTAAGCCAAAGTTCCTGTGAGTATGGATTTCTTCAACTGCACACACACACACTTGCTTATTTATGCTGCAAATAAGTTCTGTGGTAAGACTGGAACCTTCTGAAGGCACCCCGCAGTGGCCTCCGGTTGCCACAGTTGCTGGTGGCACTGTCTTCACAGGGGCTTTGCACACACTCCCCGCATGGAATGTGAAGTGAGTGGCCCTCTCTGTCTGTGGGAACTTTCCCACTGCATTCCGTGTGACAGGAAGCTGGCCCCCAAAGTCTAATTCCACAGTCTTNACTCAAGCGAAATTCCTGTCAATGGGACTATTTGTGTGTAAACACATATTTAAGGACCAACTCACTATAATACCTTTAGAGGAATGTTCATCAGACTCTCACAATAGTACTCACTGCTGTTTAGTGTTAATCTCAACACTTTACCACGCACACCGTGGCATCTATGTCTCTCTCTCTCCTAAAGAGCTGTCAGGACACGCTTTGGCTGGGCAGGCTGAACCTCTTAGGTGCTTTCTCTACACACTAGCCTGNCTAAACCCAGCTTCAACTGGCTGGTGACAGGCGATCAGTCTGGTACACAAAACAGCCTAGCTGCTCAGGGCTAGAGGCAACATGGATGGGACTCGACAAGCATTAGGAGTGAGTGCTGGTCTCAGGGACATCAGTCCCATCAAATGTGTGCACAAGGATGTGGTCCATGACTGTCTTTCCTCAGGATGCTGGTGAAAATGTGGTGGAGAGTGTATGATAACGGTGCCTCGTGCTATCGATTCCCTTGCACAGACAAATGTATGTCAGTNGCCTTCCCAGGCTTTCATGTCATCCCTCTGGGTGCCACTTAGAAGCTAGTCTGGATTCTGAGGGGTGGTATATCTTGTCAAGAGTCTGCATTGCATGGTGTCTTGAGCCTTTCTAGTGGCTATGGCAGCTCTTTGTGCACAGTCTGGGCTGCACAAAGGCAGCACACCTTAGTGGGACAGTTACCGGGGTAGGCTTTAGCTGGGTAGGCCAACCTCAGCGAAGGTTCAGGTGTTTTTGCAGTAGCTAGGCATCCACACACTGGCCTGGTGTGTGGTTCTGTGTGGAGCACCTTGGGCAGTGGAGCACCTCAGGTTCTGTGTGGAGCACCTCAGGTTCTGTGTGGAGCACCTTGGGTTCTGTGTGGAGCACCTCGGATTCTGTGTGGAGCATCTCAGGTTCTGTGTGGAGCACCTTGGGTTCTGTGTGGAGCACCTTGGGTTCTGTGTGGAGCACCTTGGGTTCTGTGTGGAGCACCTCAGGCAGCAGAGCCAGCAACTCAGCTCACCGAACATAATAGGTGAATTCCCAAGAAAGAACTCA
>LZPO01037920.1:1145186-1166733 GCA_001675575.1 Neotoma lepida
TGCCTGAGGCATGAGTGGGACCTGTGAGGAAACACCCCTGGTGACAAGGATTCCAGATGGACAGTGAGTTTGCCAGGCAGGGACTTAAGCAGCCCAGGAGGCAGAGGAGGCAGGCAGGGTGCAGAAGGTGAGCCCCACGGGAGAGGTGGTCAGTCAGCGGTGATGCCCATGATCAGGCAGGGNGGCGGCAGGAGAGCCCTTGGCTGCAGGAGTCGGTGACATGGATTGCTGGGGCCTTTTCCTCTTATTCCATTGCAGTGGCAGAGGTGGCCCCCACGCCTGTGTGCATGCTCTCCCAGGCCCACACACTCCAGATTTCCCTTTGTTCCTGCCTGCTGCCCTTTGGCCCAAGAAGTTACTACCCAGCTTTCTTGCCTTTGCTTTCCTTTGCGAGAATGGCTGTCTCACTGAAAGGNTTTTCCTGGGAGGAAATGAGGAGGGAGCAGAAGTTCCAGCTTCCCTCAGCTCTTTCAGCAGGCATTTGANGGTCACCGGGGCATGAGCTCNCATGCGTGCCCAGCTTCCTCTCTCCTATTTTCTTTGGAATGTTGAAGAGTTATCAGTTCACAAGTAACAATCACAGTGGACGGGATCCTGTTAAGGATCCAGCACCCTTACGATTCTCTGAGTGTGTAAGTCCTTTTTGAGCTGCCAGGCTTTCTGTGAAAGATACATCCTGGGTTTTTATGCTCAGGTTTTCAAACTTAGTCTGTTCTCACTGGTTTAACATGTAATGAAGGGGGTTCCTACTCCATGGAGCCCTGGCAAGTCAGGGCTGGCTACCTTGGTTACCAGTGGTCCTTATTCACAGGTTTATAACAGAAATAGCCATAGGAGAGTTGGCATGTTTGATGTTACCTGTGTGTGATGTTGAACACGAGAGCCCAAGGAGATGGAGCATGTGGTCCTGACTGTTGCACCTCAGGTTGCATTTGAAACTTAATGGGTGTGTAACTACNGTTCAGAACTTCCTTCCCAGGAAGTCACAGTAGGAGTTAGTTACTTGTGGGAATCAGTCCTCTCCTTCCACCACATGGGTTCTGGGGTTCAAGAACTCAGATCATCAGGCTTTGTCCCGAGCACCTTTATCCACATGGAGCCATCTCAGTGGCCCAGCTATCTATCGTAGCTTTAAACAGTAAGTAAAGAGAGAAGATAGACATAGCATGGGGAAACTTAACAAATGCTAACAGTGGTGTTTATTGCAGATTTAGCCTCAGAGTTTATAGAAGACTCATTAAAAATTTCTTTTGGGGGTAGACTGATGTTTGGGATGTTTTACTCGATCTTGATGCCTAGTGGGTTCCNACTTATTGGCCAATTTCTGCACAAATGAGGAGAGTCAGACAATGGTGATGGTTACTATGTTGTGACCATGGGTGGCTTGGCTGAGCGAAATGGTTGAAGCCTCACCATGCTCTATGAAGTCAGCATTATTGCAGTTTCAGAAGTAAAAGGACCTCAAAGGGCAGGAAGACGAGGGGCCTCACGCCCTGGTCTCTGCGGTGGACTTACCCAGAATTACAGTCCCTTTTCACCGTGTGTGTGTGTGTTTGTGTGTGTGTGTGTGTGTGTGTGTGTGTGTTATGTTTTTTTTTTCTCCAGCTTCATAATGGCCATGGGCTTTCAGGATTGGTTGAACTTTGTGTTTTGTTTCAGTCAGGGTCTGTGTAGCCTAAGTTGGCTTTGAACCCTGAACTCCTGATATGCCTGCCTCCACCTCCCAAGTGTTGGGATCGCAGGCATGAGTCACCATATTTGACTCTTTAACTCAAATTCAAGGTCCGACAATTGAATTTAAATCAGACTCACTCTCTTAAACAGCCAGTCAGCATCTGTTAGCACATCACGGGATATGAGTGATGTGCCATCAGGTGAGGTTGGAGAANACAGAGTTAAGACCACTGTACCAGGCTTCTGTAGCACAGGACTCCTTTGGGTCTTTATTACGTTCATATGGACTCTGAATTTATAGGGGAAGAGGTTACCAGTCTTTTTATGAGCTACGTGTTTATCAGCATAGTCACTCACCTTTATATTATGGCAGAATACTTCAAGGGATTCATTTTCCACAAACTAGCATTTTGGTAGTGTATCATNTTGGGTAAGTCATTTAATCTCTTCGGGCGGGCCAAGTTGTCTATTCTCTATATTGGCCTAAGGATATTCCAAAATCTCTTCAGTAACTGATAGCTCTATGATATAAACCTTGCCCAAAACCAGGTATTTGGGTTACTAAGTGAGCTATTAAAGGTAGTGTCCAAATCTCTGAAAGCCATCCTGTCATCACTCCTGGAGCATCTGACCGACCACCAAATACTATGAGTAGGAGGACACAAATAAGGCCTACCCACTCACTGAGGGAACTGCATCTCAGNTGANGATTACAAAGCAGCACAGGGAGGTGAAGGCACGGCTCAGCAGCTGAGGGCATGTGATGAGAGGATCTGAGTTTGGTTCCCAGCACCCATGACAGGCAGCCAACAACCACCGTAACTCCAGCCCAAGAGGAATTGATGCCTCTGGCCTTTTCAGCCACCGGCACTAGCATGCATATACCTACTCTCTCTCTCTCTCTCTCTCTCTCTCTCTCTCTCTTTCCTCGGTAAGAGGGAAGTAGAAACCTTGATAAGGAAAAAAAAACCTCAGAGACAAGCTGCCTCCTTTTTGTGAGAGGTAGGCCCTTCAGAGCAGTGACAAGCTGGTCCCAGTGGGCTGTGTTTGTATAACAGAAGTGCTACTTCTAGAGAAGGTATGACGTGGCTGGCTTTGCACTGCAGAATGTAAAGTCTTTCTGAGACACTGTCAATATCGTGAAGCTTCGATATACTATGACCTTGTCCCAAGGTCAGACCCACTCGGAGGTTTTCTTTGAGTGGAAGACTCGCATTTCAGGACTCCACACTGTCACATGAGTGATCGAGGTTGTCAAATATTGTGAGTGAACGACAATTGTATTTATGATATGGGCATCAAACCAGGCCCTTGTACATGATAGACCAGTGAGAACTTGATTCTTTACTAGTTAAGTTTAGTTTAACCTTATCTAGCCACAGCAGGAAGCAGGTAGGAGACATTGTCTATCATCATTGGTTTTACTTTTGAAAGAAAATAACTTGTAACAACCAGTTTAAGATAGAAAGTTGTTTTGTTGTTGTTTGTTTTATTCTTTCTTTTAGGGCTGGAGAGAGGCTCAGTGATTAAGAGCACTGGCTGCTCTTCAAGAGGACCTGAGTTCCGTTCCCAGCACCCACGTCACAACCACTTGTAACTTCAGCTCCAGGAGATCTAATGCCCTCTTCTGGCCTCCACTGGCACCTGCACTCAGACACACACACAGACACACAGACACACACACCCCTAAAAAAGAAAGTTTTTGTTAAACTAGTATAATAAAATAGTGCCCCTCAAATTATTAAAATGAGTGTAGATGAATTTAAAAAATTGTAAATCTACCTCTTTGAGCTCCATATGTACTAGGTGTTTAAAACTGCAATATGGAGAAATGGCCCAGTGATTAAGAGCACTAGCTGCTCTTCCAGAGGACGCAGATTTGATTCCCAGCACCACTTCCGGTGGATTGGACGCCCTCTCTGGCCTCCACAAACACCAGGCAATCAAGTGGTGCATGGACATACATGCAGACGAAACACTCAAACATGTGAAATTTTAAAAATTAACAACAATAACAACAACAACAACAAAAACCTCAAAACTATGAATCCCTCAAACCAAGAAATTCGTTCCTCACTCTCCCAGCTGTGAAGGNGAACTGAACTACTTCCTGGGTAGCCTTCCCATCTCTTTCCCTCTGAGCTGTTTAAAGTACTCAGGATGAGAGGATATAGTAAGGGTCCTTCCTAGTGCTAAGGATTGGGGCGCAGGACCAACTCCACTCCACTTTCTCAGAAGCTGAAGTAGACACGGTCTGCAAGCACACTAAGCAGAAGGTTCTAGGTGTCAGAGAGGCAGGTGATTGGAAGACTGGAAGGGAACGGGGGTGGCGAAGGGGACGGACAGGTGCAAGGGAGAATCTCTTACCAGGTTCTTGTTGTATTTTGTGGTTGTTTTTGAACCAGGTGATCTGAGGCTGGGGGACGCCCCTAGCTTGGCAGTCTAAGGTCGCAGAGCCGCTGATGGACACCTTGGAGTCGCTGAGGTTCTGCAGCAGGTGTGGCGCCTCCTGATCTAGTGAAGAGAAAGAGGGGCCTGTGGTTACTTTTATTGCACAATCAGACTTGCATTTTAATAGACAGAAGCCACCCAAGGTGACCATAAGGCTTCAACATGCATTTTGTTCCCTTTCTCCTCACTCATTAAAACTNTTGCTTCCCTTAATAAGCCACGACAACAATTTGCAATGTGCTAGAAAGGGTAAGGCAAGAACTAGACTGAACTCTGTATTTTTAGATATTAATACACGGGCTTTGACTGGCCAATTCATTTTCTTCTTTGACAAGGAAAAGGTTTTCTAGAACTCAAATATTTCATGCATTTCAGGAACTAAACATGAAAAACATGGTTGTATACGTAGGATTATAGTTGTTTTTAACATTCCTATTACATGTTGTGGTGGGCCAGTGTAATCTTATGTCTTACGTTTGATTTCTGAATTGAACCTGATGGCGCCTGAGTTTGTATTGATTTGAGCTTTATGGGGTGGGTTGTGTTGCCCCATAACCTACATATTGAGGCAGCAGACCAAACAGGAAAATTCTGAAATTTTCAAAGCTTTATTGATTACTCCCTCCTTCCATTCCCTCCCCAAATGCAAGCAACCAAAAAGTTAATTCAAGAGACAGAGGCACGAATTGTAGGTTTTGCGCTATATAATAGCACAAATATTGTATTTTATATTATTTTCTCTTAAAACATACAAATATGGCACAATACAATTTATTTTAATAAAATGCCAACCAATATAGTACAACAAAAATGAACTTAATACATTAAGATGCAATACATTATAATATTAAAATCCCACATTGGAACCACAGTACCCCCAGGGCCCCAAATGAGTACAGTGTCTCTGCGTAAATGAAGTAGTCAGTCAGTCCTGCTGATGTGTATACATTCTAGTGAGATGGGATTGGGTTAGGCTCAAGCCTAACAGAGAAGAACAGAAATGGCTCCTAACACCCCCCCGACCCTCCCCACCCTGCCCCCCACTCCTCCTTCCCCATCTCATTTGCAAATCCTAGGACAGAAATCCCAAGGGGTTGGGGATGACTTACATATTCTGCACACTGGTCTGAGCTTTCTCTGACCAGGTTTGGTTCCTCATCTTAGGACATTAACACGGGGAGAGAGCAGCTTAGGAATGGTTACACTACAAAGTGATGCTGTGGCCTGGATTCCACGCCTCCTGCAGGAGTCTGCTGCATCCCCAACACCTTTCTCTTTAAATTCCTGCAGGAAAACTCTCAGGGTCAGCATTCGTTAAGGCCATTTTGAAACCCCAGGTTAAGAAGCGTATCATCATAGAACACGGTGAAGTAGCACTAAGGTGCCAGGGTGACTATCCATGAGGACATTTCTCAAGGGATTTGGTTTTCATAGCTTATCGTTAGTCTTCTTGTTTTACAGAAAATGAAATCTGAAGGCAAGAGTGTTGAAGGAAGTGCTGGTTGATTAAAAACCTTCTTCCAGAGTAGGCTGCATGAACATGCTCTTGCTCTTGACTGGTTTCAGTGTCCCTCCTCACCTAGCTCACCCGCATAGGCAGAACCAGCACTGCAGTTCTGTGCCCCTGTTCTATGCAGTCTGTCAGCTTTTCTTGATGGAAAACGCAGCCCATAAATACTTTCAATATTTGGTAACTTGTGCGTGCTTGCTCATTACAACTTTGACATTTTTACAAAACACCGGGGAGATAGACAAGGGAATACAGAACACGTGACTAATTAGCATTTAACAGTGCCCAGCTGACTTTACCAGGTTTAACCTACACCTCAGACCCAGTCCATTGAGTTATCTAGCTTCCTTCAGTGTATTTTGCTATTACCAATGGGTCAACTACGACAAAACAATCTATCGCTGCTCACAGGCCTTAAAAGAAGTTTGAATACAGGGTCTATAAAACACCAATCATTTTCAAAGCTACAGTTTATAATATCATCTGTACAAATAGGTTTTGAGTTTCCCTGACAGATACACTTAAGAAGAGAATGTTTTAACAAAAATCTTGCAAAGAACACCCAAAGGGCCTATTTGTACGATACAAACTTTACACAAGCAGCAGAAAAAGCTGCAAAATTAACACAGAACTCTCCACACACCTTCTGAAGCATACACTATTAGGATTTCTCTATGAAAAATGTTTTCTGTATGCTAAGTGTCTCGGTTTGGGCTACTCTCCCGAGAATAATATTTTGTTAATTCTACCTCATACTTTGTGACAATATATTTTGACATTTTAAGGAAGAAAGGTACATGGAACCCATACATAGTTGGTAGAAATAGAAACCTGACCCCTCCACTAAAATAATCTNAATTAACAGAATATTTCTGCTGGTTATCAGTAGCCAGAGACAACTGCCCATAAGGGGTTCTTCTCCTTTTTAGGTATGACCCCAAATTGCTGGCAAGGTCCTAGGTCCCTAAAGAAATGTTTCTTTTCTTCATTTTTGGAAGGGGCTGAGGAGCCAGCCTCATTACCCCTACCCTTCAGCTGGTCTCATCTCTAGGCTCTCTCTCTCNCCCTCATCTCTCTTCATATCCCAAAGGACAAAAAAGAATCTATACAATAGTTTCTTTTCTTAGAAGAATCTTCTGGAAGGATTAATTATACAACAAACAATGAATGGAATTCTTAAAATTGTCTTGGAATACTATCTTCCCCTCCTCTTAGGGAAGGAATTGGAAGGCTTTGTATGTTCAGTTCAGCTTTTCTGAGAAGCCTCCCTAAATCCTTCATTTTTTTTTTTTTTTTAGCTTTCCTAAAAGCTGGGCCCCCAAAGTCTTCTTAATGGTGCTGGGGTTTTGTTTCCTGAAGGAACACATTGCCTCAGAAGGAACAAAGAGGCCNGGCCAAAGAGCCATAGGTAAGACTTCAAGACACAATTGATTATTCTTTCCTCTGGGCTGACAACTTCCAGGCTACGGATTGTTTTCACAGCATTTGGGGCTCCATAAAACTGGCATTTGGGGGAAATGCTATTGTTTACTCTTTCACACTTGACAAAAGCAATTCCCACGTGAAAGACAAGTTTAGCCATGGGACCCAGTCTGTCACCTAAAGGAGGAAACAGGTTGGTGAGTTCCCAAGCTTGAAGAGTGGCCATATTGTCACCTCCTATTGAACTGCCCGGCCACTGTGTTTCTCAGCCATGCTATTTTGGTCATGATTGCTGGCTTCCCCGCCCCTGGAGTTCACATACAAAGATCAATCACACATGGAAACGGAACAATGCATATTAAAAGTACCTTTCCTTCAAATGCAAGTTGAAAATGGAATTGCTCTTGATTTCTAAAAAGGGCATGCATTTAAATCGTTNTAATACTTTTGCAATTTCTTAACCCCCATAAACATCCCATTATCATTTGTATATAGAGAAGGTGGCCTTTTCTTTTTTTATGGGTGGATTTTCTAATAGATATTTAGAAGGTTGCATGAAATCTCTAGTCACAATATTTCCTGGATACATGGATGTGGACACCTTTGAATGCCATCAAAGCATGAAGGGCTTTAAAACAGTACCCAGGGGCCATGAGTGTTCAGAATGAAGGCTGGTTGTACTTTCCCNAGCTGTCAGGGGTTGTCAGACCAGTCCAGGGCAGTGAGGAGCAGTGCCTGATTGCTGGACTCCCTACTGAGGAATAGCTGTGTAATTACCTGGAATGGACAGAGGAGGGTGGAGCTGACTTGGTGGACCTTCANAAATCACATTGGGACAAAGCTTTGCTCTTGGAATTACATCAACATCTCGCGCCCCTGGGACCCATCTTAGAGCCCCCAGTTTCAGATCAATATACTTCATGTAAAAAAAATACTTTCAAATAAATAAGCATCATAACTTGTTATCCAGGTACTATTTACAAATCAAGAGCAAATGAAACAGTTAAAAATAAAACCAGGTAGACACCCGACAAAGACTCAAATTCAACTGTACTCATCCTGTGCTGAGAAAATGAACTTATTCGTGTCCATCTTTGGCAGAAACCAGCATTTGCTTAAATTATTCAGTTTGTGCAGCTTCACAACTTAAAAAATATCAAAAGAGGTTGGCATCAGAGTGGAATAAAAGGCGAGTCCNAGGTTGCTGTCTATCAGGCAGGAGAAGACAGAAGAGCGAACACATAGGAGGAGGCAGAGTACAGGGATCTTCATCCAAACACACACCAGGTCACCCAGAGAGTGCCCTGGGCCAGCGAGCACTGGGGCTCCTTATTATACTATCATGTCCAAACTCATTTTGAGAGGAGCTTCTCCTCTGGGCCTGAAAGTTAGCAACAGTAACAATAAACCAAGATGATAGGAGACAACTGTTACTTTTCAATGAGTCCTTTAATGTTTGACATTACTTTGTGTGGTACAATCATTCCTCCTGCTTTTAAATTTGGAGATCCGAGAGAAAATAGCCTTTTTGTTGCAGTGCTCACCTCTAATGAGAACTTCTTTCTTCCGAAGGATTTCTTCCCCTGTGTATATGTTCCTGGCTCTGCAGGCATAGGTGCCCGAATCTTCCAGGGACACATTCTTGATGACAAGGTTCAGTGTGATGGAGTACTCTTGAGTGGTGGCCATTTTTTGCTTGCTGATGCTGTGGTGCATGGTTCTGTTATTAACTGTCCGTAGCAGAATCCAGGTAATGTCTCTGTACAGGAACTTGTTGACCGTGCAGGACAGTTTCAGGTCCTCTCCTTCTGTTGGCATCTTTTCCAAGGAGACNTGAAANCCATTCGGTATATCTGTAAAATAAGAATGAAGAACTTCAGACCAATGTCTCCCAATGAGANACTCAGACATGGCAAGAACTGTTCATTCTCCCTGCAGATCCTCTAAGCATGAGCATCAGCCAGGACAAGGGTTCTGTGTGTCTGTGTTAGAGGAAACACAGCAGGGAGCGCCTGTGGACTTGAGTCCATCCCCAGTGACACAGGAAATGCAAAACCAGGGCAGTGTGGGGGAAGGTAACCTTTTCCTTTTTATCCCCAGTTGCTCCTCATGGTGGAATGGTTTTTCTAACTTGGAATAAGAACCTCATTACCCATCTCTTTATCACATACAGGCCTGGTAAGCTGACACTCGAGGAGAGTAAAACAATAAAATAGCAGAAGAGCAGTTTGTACTGAAACTCAAAGGNCCATGTACAGCCAAGCTAGTTCCAAACAGCTCCTCTCCACTGAGCATGGGAAGGCAGAGGCAGTCAGTGCCAGTCCTCCAGGGACTGCCCTTACTTCCCAGTGGCTGCTTCCTACTGCTTCTGAATAGAGACCCAGGACTCTCTACTAGTCCAGGGNGCCAGAGGACAGCCAGGGTCCTCTAGTGGGAATNCTGTACTCATACACAAAAGGCACAAAGTTTTCTTTTGAANATGTAGGCAAATCTGGACCAGTTTCCAGATTCCAAATATGTTCAATAGTTTTAAAAGTCAAATTTAGGGCTGGGAGTGCATCTCAGCAGCATATAATTTNTCTAGCTAGTATGCACGAGCTTCTGGGTTTGATACCCAGCACCACAAGGCAAGGAGATTACATTTATTCTAAAATCATTCTGAGGAGTGGGGTGTGGAGGTGCACACCCCTTATCCCAGCACTTGGGATATAGAAACAGGAGGACCAGGAGTTCAAGGCCATCCTCAATTCTATANGAAGTTTGAAGAGTGCTGAGGCTACTTGAGACAGTCTCAGAAACAGTAAGAAATGGTTTTGAAGGTAATGTTGTCAACAACAGCCATTCCGTTTAGGATCAGTTCTCATCCTTTCCCTCCATCTCCTCAGCCCCTCCCACTCCACACCAGCCTGTGCACCCCACCTCTCAGTAGTCCTTCCAGAACCATCATTTGAGTTTAGGAGTATAGGCTCCTTAGTGCCATTCTAGAACATTCACTGGAAGGTTTTAANAATCATGGCTACTGGCCCTGAACTGACGTATATTCTCAGTACTCTCCCATTCCTTGTTACTGGTGATGTATCTATATTTGAGCAAAGAATTTGGGCCAACACTTTACAAAGAGCTTTGAAGATGAAAAGAGCTGCTGTGTGTTGTTATTATTATCCTCCGTACACAAAGCTCTAAAGAGGCCTTTAAACCTTAAGGGGACAATGGTCCAAAATTAGACATCATATCAGCTCTTTCCTAAATCTCACGTTGCTTGTTTTTCTGATTTTTCTGGCTTTGGCTGTATTATAAAATGTCTTGTCTGAAGAAATGCCAAAGTATTCATTTGAAACCTGGAAGCAGGGGGTAACAGCAGCCTATGAGGTGGTGGTGGCTGAGGAGCAAGGAGCAGAGGGGACACTCTTGAAGAGGATGTGACAGAGGACACAGCGGCCATCGACAGTCATTTCTAACCTAACAGGAAGGTATCTGCAACAGCTGCTCTCCTTCAGCATCGTTTCACATTCTTCCAAGTGAGGACACATTNGTTGTCATCATCCACACAGAGGACAGAGCACACAGGCTGCTCCCAGGCCCTTTCCTAAGACCAGAGCCCTTCTCCGCACTCATCCTGTCGGGTTGGCACCCAGGGATCGTGGTCACACCACTGAGGTCATGTACGGAGCCTCTATTTACTTTAGTGATTTGAAACTTCCTGTGGAAATAGCTCACAGGTTTCCTGATGGAAGATTTTGTTTATCTTTGCCAAGCGCCACCAGGAATCTCAGAATAAAATGCATTTAGTGACACTGGGAAACGAGAGAGATAAGACATCGGCATTCCGGTTTCACCCTCGGTGATGGCTCATACACCCATAGTCACACAGGGTGCCAGAAAAAAAAAGCATGCAAAATTTACCCGGAGAAGAGAAAACGAGCAAACAATAAACAAACAACTAAAAAAAAAAAAAACAAAAACCTTTTTCTGGGATGGAGATGCAGTTACTGAAGCCATCGGACAGCTCTGTTTCTCAATGTAACCCCTTCAGTATTTGCTTTTGATCCACAGAAGACTGTAGACAAGTATCTTTGTCTAATAAACCCAGAGGGATTTTCTCCTTAATTATTTTTTTTAAGTCCGAGTATAGCAATAGACCTAAGACAGGCTTGTTCTCCAGCTCTGCTGAGAACAGAGAATGAGAANGAGAGAATGATTCCTCCCTAAGACAACTGTCATCGACACCAAATCACATGTGGTGATGATGACACCAAATCACGTCCTCATTTGGATGGGGCCCATACAGTCTCCTGAGGGGTCCAAGACAGAAGCCGGCCTCACTCTGGAGACACAGGCAATCTCCTGTAGGCAGAGCACACCCATGTGCAAACAGACACCTGGGGGGCAGGNGTTGTCACCTGACTGGGGTGGCCCTACATAGAAACTGAAAAGAGTGAGTGTGATCTCATTTGGAACACTGAACATTTTACTTCCACTGAANACCGGCAGGAATATTCTCNGAAAGAACACGGATAGTAACTAGAAAGCTTTCCTTAGTTTCTAGGTACCAGGTACAAGTGCCAGAATTAGGAGAGGACANGGCCAAGGATGCTGATGACCATAGCTAGCTGCTTCCCCACGGAGGAAGGGGAAGTTACTGTGTTTTAAGAACAGGAAAAGAATTAAACTGAGAACTATTAAAGTGCCGAATCGATCTTTACAGCATTCAGGGTTTAGACACCACTTTAGGGGTGGTGGAGCCTAGGGAGTAAACTCAGGGCCACCTCCATCATATTAGGGGGAGGGGCTCTACCACTGAGGTCACTGTGTAAGTTACTGCTGTAAGTTCTAGGCCAGTCTGGTTTACATTTGAGTTCCTGGACAACCAAGGATACATAGTGAGACCCTATCTTAAAAAAATAAAATAAAGCCGGGCAGTGGNGGCNCACGCCTTTAATCCCAGCACTCTGGAGGCAGAGGCAGGAGGATCTCTGTGAGTTTGAGGCCACCTGGGTCTACAGAGTGAGATCCAGGACAGACAGGACTGTGTCACAGAGAAACCCTGTCTCTAAAAAAACCAAAAATAGATAAATAAATAAATAATAAAAATATTTGGAGCAAATATTTGATATGAAAAATATAATAATTAGCTAAAAGCCAATAGTGAAGGGAAGCAGTTCAAGCGCTCATCAGCCCACACTTTCCAGGCCTGGTAGAAGAGAGCTCTGGAGAGAGAGCATGTCCTAGACGACAAAGCCTCGATTGGGAGCTGCTTCGGGCTGAAGTTAAAGTTTCTGTGTTTTCAGAAGTTCTGTGAGCTTCCAGTAGGTATGTCTTTCCCCTCTGCTCAGCATGTCCTCTCCCAGAACAAGCACTCCAATGTGAGCGAGACGCGTCCCTCCCTGGGTCTCGGGGTGCTCTGCTTTGGTTGGACCCCTCCTTATAACGTGAAACATCTATGGGCCAAAGGAGTGTGCCTACCCCAAGTCTCTGCCACTCTGCTCTAGATAATGCTCAAGGGCCTTGTGGCAGCGGGGGGCGGGGGGGTTTCCCTAAAATTCCCAGAAAAAGACAGATGGTTCCCACGTGTGCCTCTGCACTGGCTCAGTCTCTTCCTCTGCCAGAGGGAGGGGGTTTTTATCATTCTTCAGCGTGCTCACCGCTGGGTCAGCATACAAGAAGTAATGACTTAAGGAAAGACTCAGAGGTTGAGGGGCAAAGGTAGAGGAGCAGCCGTGCGTGGGCATGGATGTGTCCAGGCCCTCACCCACAGGGATGGAGTGCGAGGCAAGCCAGGTAGGCTACAGCCTGCTCAGCAGCCTTCAACAGCCCCAGGACTCCAAACCTAGCCTGGCCTTGAGGTCCCTGTGAAGGTACAGTTGTCTATAAGAAGTCGGAACATATGTAAAGGTTTGTGGAATGATTTTAGATGAGTCGGTGGCTAAAGAAGAGTCTGTGGCCCCCAGTGGCACTCTGCCTGGGCTTTGAGCACACNGGAGTGAGCCCAGCCTCTTCTCTCNCTCTGTTCACATTCCCCCTTTGCCTGCCGCTCCTCACGCTCTGTTTTCCTTACCAGAGCCTTAGAGCTGACAGTACAACACAGCACCCTTTCAGCCACACACGACTTTGGACTACTGGCTAGTGGTTTGTGTGAGTGAAGGCCTGAATTTTATACTATTCATTTTAAATTGATCAAAATTTAAGCAGAGCAGTGGTGTGTGTGTGTGTGTGTGTGTGCGCGCATGTGTACATGTGTCTGTATGTGTTCTTTTGTTTTTTCTCTTGAACACAGGGCTGTGGGCATAGCTCAGTGGTTAAACATCTGCATGAGATCTTAGGTTCAATCACCAGGAAACCATCCCCGAAATGTTGACTACATATTAAAAATATAGTATTTTAGATATGCTGGCTTAAATAAAGTCATTTTCTTTTGTTTTTGTTTTTTTAATGGGGGTTGTTTTGGGGCAGGGTTTCTCAGTTTATCCCTGGCTATCCTGGAACTTGCTCTGTAGACCAGGCTGGCCTTCAACTCAGAGATCCGCCTGCCTCTGCCTCCCGAATGCTGAGATTAAAGGCATGTGCCACTATCTCCCAGCCTCTAAAACGTTATTCTATAAAATAACTGAACACTAGGAAATTTTTTTAAAGGTTTCTTTTCTTTTTATTTTATGTGTATTTGTCTGTGGGTATGCACATATGAGTGCAGTTGCCATGGAGACCAGAAAGAGGAAGCNGAATCACCTAGAATTGGAGTTTCAGGCAGTTGTGAGCTGCCTGATGTGTTACTGGGAACCAAACCCTAGTCTTCTGCAAGAGCAGCAAGTACTCTTACCCACTAAGCCATCTCTCCAGGACCCAGAAGAGTTTAAGTTACATATGTGGCTTCTGTCTGTTGGACAGTGGTGGTACCCAAGAGTAAATTCAAACATCACATTACTGCTGCAGGGANATACGGATTCTAGGACATGCACAGGTTGACACATGCCCTTGTCATGTGTCCCCCTTTTCCTGGGGACCTGGGTCTGTGCTGATATGTCAGGTTGATGTGGGCTGCTCCTCAGTGAGTGCCATCAACCATTGCCAGCTAGTCGACTATTCAACACAGACGTGTTCAAAGTTCAAAATAGAATGCATTGTCCAATCTTCCATCTTCCAAACCACACNTGCTTTGACTACGGATTCAGATTGTAAAAACCTGTTTCCAACTAAATATAAGAACAATAGAAACCTTTGTATTTAATTAGTCCAAAGGGCCTGGATTTACTCGCAGACTAATTTGAGTGAAATCTCGGTGAGAATCCTTCCCCAGCAAAGGCCTTTCCTGCTGGGAGTGGTCACAAACGATGGACTCCTTTCTGTTTCTGTAATGTGAGGAGGTGGGAACTGGCCTCAGCCTAGGGGGCCTTTGCTGTGGCGTTCTCTCTCCAGAAAACGCAGGGGCACTGTCCAGGTCTGACCTGTGAGAATGACCTTCAGGGTGTCTCCATGGCCCAGATTCTTTAGGGCTGGGCTCACTGGCTCCTATCATCTAACAACCCAAACTGTCTTATGAAATTAGTCCTGCTTAGTTCTTTCTGGAGACTTCTAGGCAATGTCAGCAGCCTGCTCCATGCAGTGTGAAATTTCCAGAGGGTTGGCACACTGCCCGGGTTTCCTCAGAAACTGGGGGAGTGTAGAGCCAGGCAATTGTTTGGAGACTTTGAGTTACTTATTTCCTTCCTGAACTCGTGGAGGGACACAGGGAGTGCCACTCGTATACCTTGCAGGTTTTAAGATTTGCAGAGCCCATCAGGTTTAAAATTAAAAATCCTTAAATGCTCAGAAATAGCCCATTAATTACGAGGAACAAAGCTCAGATTTGGATTTTGACAGGAGAGTCTCAGTCCCCCAAAGGTCTGAACTACTTCAACTATGAACTTCTAAGTTAAAAAAAAAAAAATCACAAAAGCAAAACAACCCCCAAAAAAACAAAAACAAAAANCAAAACAAAACAAAAAACCCAAAACAACAACAACAACAAAACAACTGCTCCTCCAAAAAACCAAAACAACAGCCACAACAAAAACCTCTAAAATCATAAAGGTTGGGGATGAGCTAGGTGTAAGACCTGGGGGTAGGGGCTGAAGGGGGTCCAAAAGCGAGCATATAGGACCCCAAATTTAGAATCCAGTGTGGGAAAGAGACAGACACCACTGAGAGAAAATTCAGGGGAGTGGTTCTTGTTGTTGTGGAATGCTATTCCTGGGGGCAAGGCTAGAGGTGCTCACCGATTGACGCAGCTACAGAACGTTAAAAAAAATCACCAAGGGTGCTAAAAGCAAAGACGGTTGAAGAGAGACTGAGGCCGCCTAGTCTCTCTGTAGCTAGAGTCAGTATAGCTTACCTGTGATGTAAAATTTTATGTCTCTTTCCACAGTCCCTATTTTATTGAAGGCCTTGCAGCTGTAGATTCCAGAAGTTCTTGAGTCAGCCACCACCAAGGTGCTAACCGTCTGTAAAAGAGAGACAAAGTTCAGCTAGTAGAGAGCTTTGGGAACAGCCCTAAGCTACTCAGAGGGCTGGAGTGATTCAGCTACTCCATTCACGGAGGCTTTAAAGAGGGCATTGCAGGCAGGGGTGGTAAGCCACCCGCAAGCTCCCTGCTTGTGGAGCCCCAGCACGAACAGAAAAATAACAGGAAGGCAGGTCCTCAGGAGACCGGAGCCCATGACATCCGACTCNGGGTTTTAGGCTTATCTCAGTCTGCTGGCATAACAATCACAGACCTGAAGCTGAGGTGTGGGATTGCACGTCCCAACCCATGAGGTGGTCAGTTCACATCTGTGAGAGGAACAGGTGAGGCCTAGGCCTTTCCTTGTTTGAGTGACCTGAAAGCATGGGTGCCAGCTGTCACAGGAGGCATTTGTGTGGGCATGTGAAAACAGTGGCTCAGCCATTGCTCATCTGTGCTCAAAGGATGTGGCCTGCAGCCCCCGGTAGTCCTGAAGGAGACGGGAAACTGAGAAGCTAAGACATTCGTGTGTATGTGTGTGTGTGTGTGTGTGTTAATAGATTATACGTTCTCAGTCTACAAAAATAAAGATATAAACTGACATTTTCACACTGTGATTTAGCAGGACTGTCCCCAGACAGTGGTGAAGTTGATGTGAACTTGAAAGTACTTTTCAAACTAAATAATGTCTACTATAATAATGAGGTGAAAATTTAGACAGCTTAAAGACATCCACTGTTTCCTCTAAAGGAAGAAATCAGAAATATGGGCACACTGCCACCACTCCACGAAAAGGTAATGAAAAAAAAAACTTAAAGCTACTTTTTAATACTTCAAATTACAAACAAACACACAAAAGTTGATCCAGTTACTTAGAGATCGTAGTCTGTGTNCTAGGACACAAATAACTGGTCATGGGCTGCAGGATTGTGGTGCTGTTCTGAGGATTCTAGATGAATTAGATGTCCTGGCTGATGATAAAGACCATGNCTTTGAGGCTCAGGCACTTTCCTGAGTGAGTATCCCTATAAGTCATTGGTTTTGGAGAAGGCTNTTAACATTTTCTGAGTGGTTAAGCAACACGGTGGGCACTTTATGTGTGGTCTCTCAACTCCTCTAAGAAATTGAGGCATTTTTAAATCTAGAGACCAAGAAGACTAAAAACAAGGGCTGGAGAGATGGTTCAGTGGTTAGAGCACTTGTTGCTCCTGCAGAGGACCTGAGTTCAGTTCCCAGCACCCAGTGGAGGCTCACTACCATCAGTAACTCCAGTTCCAGGGATTCTGACGCTGCCTTCTGGCTTTTGTGAACAGCAGGCACGTTTGTGGTGCACATATATACATGCAAGCAGAACACTTCTTACACATAAAATACAATAAGTAAATCTGAAAGGAAGACTAAAACTATGCTCAATGTTTTTAGCTAGCGAACTCCTTTCTCCATTTTTTCCCCCAATGGTTTCTTGATCATTGGAAGTATCCAGTAATCATATCCACTCATAGATCCTGTGTGTTATAGAAATTCTAGATCATGAAGAGGGCTGGAATAGGTGGTATTTTTTGGACATTTTCCACGTGGCTGTGAAGGCACTGCCAGGATGTCAATAGGAAGACAGCGGGGTACAGCAGTTCCCACGGCCAATGACTTTTAAAAGTGTTTGGAATCATTCCCCACTTCAGGTTCCAATAAATCATTTTTCTTTTGCAGGGCAGGAGGCTATCTCTTTCTTTGATTGTTAATTGTAATGGATAGTGGGACCTGATGAGTTCTGATAGCCACCTTCTCTTACTTATTATACACACTAACAAGAGCCATGGAGGACGTGGAAAGCNGTAAAAGACAAGCTTGCTGGGGCGGGGCGGGAGGCACTGTGAGGGGAACCATTAGCTGGTGGCAGCTGGAAGGACGAAGAGATGACCGAGTACATTGTGAGCCCCTGTGTTGTCTTGGGAGTCTGGACTCTGGCATGTCCACGCTCTTCACAGGATAATGAGAGCCAAATGGCTGGACTGAGGCCTTCCGCTCTTGCGGCCAGCATAAGCCCAACTTCCTTATGAAGTAAGCTCTGACTGCTAATCCTAAAGGACCCATATAAACCTATTTAAATTCTTGGATTTATTGTTGTCCAGTAAGTAAGCAGAAAGTCATTTCTGCTGGCTTGAGAATATTTGACATTTCAGACAGTCACTACCTGCCTCTGTAAGTCGCACTTGTACTGTTGTTAAAATGACTTTGATTTTGCTGAATTCAGAGCAACTGAGGAGCTATGTTTTGTGGCAAGTCGACACCAGCCTTCATGTGTATGTTTGCCACTTTTAAGAGATGCACACAGTGTAGCTGGAGAGATGACTCAGTAGTATGAACGCCTATTCTCGCAGAGGACCAGGGTTTGATTCCCAGCACCCACATGGTGGCTCACAATGGTCTGTAACTTCAGGTCCAGGGGATCTGATGCCCTCTTCTGACCTCCATGGGCACCAGGCATGCACATGGTGTACAGACATACATACGTGCAAGACACACATACACATAAAGTAAAATAAATAAATAAATAAATAAATAAATAAATAAATAAATAAACCTGCCCAGATTGTCTGGAATTGGTTGCAACCGTTTTAGATGGATATGTCAGACTTCTCGTGCAATCAGAGAATAAGGCTGATATGAATAAGGGTGATATGAATCCATGTCATACAATGGATCATGGAGAAACAAATATAATTCAAACATTCTTTTTCTTTGCCTGATGACGCCTTCCCAAAATAAGACACCTTACACACAGGCAGATATCCTCCAAAACTGAACCTTACCATGGTTTCTGTTAAAGTAGAAATTACATTGGCAAGAGTGTTTATTATTTCTTTGTGGTGGGGTCTTCATGCTGCTATTGATATGTACTGGACAGCATTACCTCATTTAATCTGAGCCCTCTGAGATGCNGACACCAGTCTGTTAAACAAATAAGGCAATCAAGGCTTCTAGGGCCTAAATGAAGAACCCAAAGACACCAGAGACCACAACAGGCCTGACAGAGTTGGCCTGAGGGGGGAACTCCAGAGCCCACAGACAGGCCTGGGAAGAGCTGGCCTGAGGGGAGAACTCCAGAGCCCACAGACAGGCCTGGGAAGAGCTGGCCTGAGGGGAGAACTCCAGAGCCCACAGACAGGCCTGGGAAGAGCTGGCCTGATGTGGAGAACTCCAGAGCCCACAGACAGGCCTGGGAAGAGCTGGCCTGAGGGGAGAACTCCAGAGCCCATACTCTCAATCTCTGATAGCTTACCCACCCAAACTCATCACATCGAGTAAAAAAAGCTGTTGATAAGGGTCTTTGAAACCATTTGAAACGGATTTTCCTTGAAAGCGGCCCCTTTAGTCAATGGCCATCAGTGACAGGAGCTAAACGNTGCTTTTTTTCTGGGGTAGAATTTCACACAAATTGAAAACATTTTTTAAGTGATATGATTCGAAATGATTGATGAATGAGAAGGTTCTAACTAGAGAAAAAACTTTTTATTATAAGATGAAACGTAAAACTTATGATCAACTTCACTAAAAATCACTTCGCTTCTAGAATATTCTTTTACTAGTGAACATGTTTTAAAGTTATCAAACTAAATATCTTTTCATACAACATCAAAGACATTGGCCTGGCGGTGGTAGCGCATGCCTTTTGTCCCAGGGACAGGAGGCAGAGGCAAGTGGATCTCTGTGGGTTGGAGGCCAGCCTGGTCTATGCATTGAGGCAGGCCAGCCAGGGCTACACAGTAAGACTCTGTCTCAAAAACAACATAACCCGTGAAAGCTATTTGACTACTATAAGCCAGGTCAGGTCAGAGGTAGTAGTTTAAGTGTGACTGTTCCAGCATCCTTTGGTTGGACTAGCAGACAGCTTCTCATGGAACAGTAAGTAAGGCTGCATGATGCTCACAACCAAAGGGGCAAAGGAAAAAAGCAGATCAGAACACCAAATTATCCCCTTTGTACTTTAGAAGAGAAAGTGCCGAAGATTTGAGATGTAACAGGTATTTAGAGTTGCAATCATTTCTTTTCTAGGGCACACTAAAAGGACATCTCAGACATGTTCATTCTAGAATTAGTTCTCATTCTCCACAAATGAAANCAAACGGAAGAGAACTGAGGCTCAGCAATGAAGGCAGAGCACTAGGCTAAACTATGATTAGGATATCCACACTTGACTCAGTCAGAGATAACAACTTAGTCACACCAACNTAAAGTCCACAGTGGCCTTCTACAGAGGAGAACAGCAAATTACAGCATTAAAAGAGATAAAAACCCTTCTGTTGATGAGCTAGTTTGGGGTTGACAACTTCTCAGTGAGATTTCCAGTCCAGCACAACTCTGCATTCTTAAAGAATTTGTGCTTGTTACGGGGTCCTTTTCTATGACCCAGGATACTCAACAAAACTGTCACTAGAAGCCGGACATGATGGTACAGGTCTTTAATCCCAGCACTCAGGAGGCAGAGGCAGGCAGATCTCTGAGTTCGAGGCCAGCCTGGTCTACAAAACAAGTTCCAGGACAGCCGAGAATACATAGAGAAACTCTGTCTAAAAAAAACAAAACGACAAAAAAGCCCCCCAAAAACCCCAAACAAAAAACCAACCAACCAAAAACCTGTCATTAGTGACTGTAAGCTTGGATTTCTTCATATTTCTTCCGGTTTGTGAAGCCTTAGTGACATTACAATGTTGNTTGAGCCTCATGGAATAGACTGAAAGGAGGTAATATGAATTCAGCCAATTTCTAGAACAAGGGTTTTGTAATGAGTCTTTCTCTGTCCCGCCAGCTCCCAAATAATGACACAAAGACTTCTTTTAATTATGGAAGCTTGACCTATAGCTTAGGCTTGTTTTTAACTAGCTCTTATAACTTAAATGAATCCTTAATCTCCTTTGTGCCATGTGACTTGTGGCGGTTACCTCTCCTCCTGCATATCCTGCTTATTTCACGGCTCCTTGGGTCTCTGCCTTTCTTCTTCNCAGAGTCCTCTCTGTCCCCGGAAGTCCCGCCTAATCTCTTCCTGCCTAGCTATTGGCCATTCAGCTCCTTATTAAACCAGTCAGAAGGCACCTTGGCAAAGACACATCTTCACAGCGTAAACAAATATTCTACAACAAGGGTTTTTAAAAAATCGATTTATGGAGTGGTGATTTTAATTTGAAGATGTTTCTAACAAGTGTTCTTTTAAGCATTTTAGGAAGAAATAGAAGTAGGTGTATAAAAAGCTGACATGAACCTAGAGTGGCATGCTAGAACCACATGATGGGAAAACAGAACCAGGGGCTATGTGGGAACTGGACCACAAGCCATGGTTCTGCAGTTAGTGTGACTGTATATGCCATGGGATTGTCTCAGGATATTTGGACACTTCCTTCTGTATCCTCACACAAGTCCATATCAATTGTCACTATTGCAGTCAGACTGTCCCCNTTCTCCAGCCTTACAAAATCAACACAGAGTTCTGTCCACTTCTGATTTTAGATCCANAAACCTCCAGACCTGGCAATTCATTTGAACACATGAAAATTCAACTCTTGCTTTTAGNCACTTACAAATGTGGGTCAAAGCTTGCCAACAAGGAAATGGAATTTTGGAATTTTATTTCCCTCTACGCCCTTCACTGACCTAAACAACAAAAAACAAAAACTCCTGAAACTCCCCAGGGCTCCCAGTGTGAAAGCTCCCCACCCACCCCAATCCACAGAGGAGCAACGCTGCGCAAGGCCATGGTGTGACTGTGAATGAGCAATCATTGTGGGACGTTAGTGTACTTCAAACTGTACCAAAGAAGCAAGAGGTCTAAAGTGTAAAGAGCANTGCATGCCTTTTTAAGCCCAGCACTCTTAGATCTATGTGAGTTCAAGGCCAGTTTGGTCTACAAAATGAGTTCTAGGACAGCCAGTGCCGTTACACAGAGAAACCCTGTCTCAAAAAACCAAACCGAGAGAGAGAGAGAGAGAGAGAGAGAGAGAGAGAGAGAGAGAGAGAGAGAGAGA